>BPLQ01003326.1:0-383920 GCA_021605075.1 Caerostris darwini
AAAATAATATTTGAAAAACAATGCTCGGATGGAAAAGGAAGTTTATGACTCTTCAAGAAAACTTTCAGGATTATGTACGCCCAATTGCATGTCGTAGGAAAAGGGAAGTCGAAAACTCCGCCGAGGGCACTTCGATTATTCATGTGCTATATGTGCATTGCTTTATTACAATAGTCATCAGAGTAATTCATTTCTGAGCAATTTTTTTTACAATGCATTCATTGAACTTTCTGTTGCCTCGAATCTCCGCCCTTTCTGTGCTTTTTACGATTGGGGAGTAGAGATTCTATTTTTTACCAGTTCTCTCTCGTTTTGAAGGGACTATGCCCAGAGCATTGATAAATAATTTCTAAAATGATAGCTCAACCTGACATGGAAATATTCGAATTTTTGAAAAAAAAATTATAAATTCGTACAAATTCATATTTCTAATTCGTTTTTAATTGAATTAAATCATGTAAAGGTACTTATTCGTAATCTAATAAATGTATTTTCCAGTTGCAATATAAATTTTTTGTATTATAATCACAAACCAATTTTCTTACAAATATTTTTTCATGCATATATTTTGATTATTATATTAAATATGTTGGAAGTGAAATATGATAAGCTGAGTTGTAAAGAGAAATGCAAATAGGTAAGTGCAATTAGACAATTTTCTCTTTGCCCTGACCCTGTATTTTTATGCGTATAGAGCATTTGACCACGACCCGAATAAGGTTGTTTTGAAACTCTACCATCAAACAATGGCAAAAGCCCTGGTTTTTATGCAGGAGAAGGGCGATAAAGAACCGAAAGACAGGAAAATCCTTCTATTGGTTTTCCTGAATGAGAGTGTGAACATCTCAGATGATACTTGTTCGAAATTGTGATAGGGAATGACCCTGGAATTTGTCCATCCTACACCTAAGCATATCAAATAAGTGGGTATGGTACTCCTCCTGTAGCTTTATAAGATATAAGTATTTATTTAAAGTTGAAAACAGCAACCCTATTGGTCAACTTAGACGTTATAATAAAAAGCGGTCAATATTTAAAGAAAAATTTTGTAGTAATTTTATACGATAAGGCATACTTTTATATTGTATACCGTAGTTTCTTGCCGTTTCTGAAGCTCCATCAAGAAATTCGCCAACATCAGTCAGTATCTCGTTATATACCATCCTTATTATTCATTGCCGAAAATTTATGATGCAGCTCTAGTATTTTTGTTCTTCTGTCATTTCATACAATGAATATTTGCTATATTTTTACCATGCAAAAGTTTTATTCACAGTAAACCAAATAAATTAAAATATTTATCGACAGAATAATTACCGACCGTTTTAAATTTGAAAATCTAAAATCGCATTTAATTTCAAAATTGAGGGTATTCACATGGAATCCTACCAAGCGCTATAGAAATTGCCTTTTCCACATCAAATATGTAAATCTATAATAGGAGGTGAGCGCAATACTCTTAGTTCCCATCCCTCGAGATGATGCACCTCTTTCAAAACTTTCGTTAAACACCAAGAAACAACTGTGGGCCCATTCCAAACTGATCAGCAAGCTGAACACGAAGAAATGCAAGCGAAGGGCGTCTTCTGGGAGGAGTCCATGCTCTAACCATGAATAAATTCTACAGGAATGCAATTATTATAAAGTTAATAACTGACTATAATTAGAAAATGTTTTATAAGTAAAAATATTATATATTATTATAATTTAATTTTATTATAGCAAGTCGCGTAGTAAAACAACGAAATTGGAATAATAATTTTATATATAATCTATATATGGGGATTATGGAGATTGTATCAATGATGGAGATTGCTTAAGACCCACTGATGCAAAGAAATTTCGAATAGTCATACTAAACTAAGGCATAGAAAAGAATTTCTAAAGCTCCAGAAAATGCTACAGAAAAAGCGAAATAGGACGACTTGTTTCTGCTATTCAAAAATGGCACCTTCATATAATTCCAGTTTTATTCTCGATCCATAAATTACTTTCAGTTTTCAAGAGTAATGTATATTTTATTTAAGATGAATATTTTAATTATCCTGAAAAAATTCAGAAAAACGCATCTTTTTAAGAAAAATTCCAAAATAAGAACAAACATTCTCCAATCGGTGTATAGATATAGATGTACGCTATGAAATAAAAGATTTATTATTTTTCAAAATTTGATTTTAGACAGATATAATCTTAAAACTTCTAAGGACATTATGCTGTCTGTTATGAATGGGAAGGAGTGAGCTCACCTGAAGAAGGCGTGGTGCTCGACGCAGCACTTCCACAGGTACTCGCACGCCTCGCGGGAAGACGCCAGGAAGACGTACGTCGTCTCTTCGTTCTACATAGAAAAGAAGATGTATTTAATGCATTGCGAATGAAAATGCATCTGAATGCATTAGGATTTCAGCATTGAAAATACTACGTTAGTGTCAGCTCGAGAAAACTCCGCTTTTTTTTCAATTTTACTTTCTCATACCCTCACTGACGTATCCCCTACCAGTTAAAAAGGGGTGGGTGAAACATCGATAGGACTGTTTGGGAGGGAAGGGTGGAGCATCGATGGGCCTCATGTGTATCACGAAAAGTCCATCGACGGGTATTAAGGGAAGAACAGTGTCTTCCCGGAAAACTTTCGGGGGGGGGGGGAACTGCTTTGAATGTGCGTATCATAAAGGAGAAAACTCGGAAAACTCCCACGTTCTTTTTTTTCCTATTCTCCACAACTCATCCCCGTATCTAGGGACATGCAGCTCCCTAACAAGAAGGTGGAACATCTCTTAACCTCATGCATATCACGAACCATCGATAAGTGTTGACGGGAGATGGTGTCTTCCGTAAAGGCTTTTAGGGGAGGAACTAATTTGCATGCGAAACCGGAAAACTCCCACCAAGTAGTTTGACAATTTAATCGACATAGAGAATTATCGCTTCTGACTACAACAAAGCTACCAATATATTCGAATCCCATCTCTTCTGTACGCTAGTAGCGTACGTTGCCTCTAGAACGGCCTGGGACAAATGAGTCTAGAGCTAGGGTTCCCCAATGCATACCATGATGGGCGTTTTATATTACACCCACATTTTGTCATTACAACTTTCATGGGCTGTTTTTAGAGTTTTCTCTGAAACATTTTGTTAATTGATATGTTTTTAGTCACATAGTTTTCTCACGTAGAAAAAGCATATTTACAGCAACAAATACTCGATGAAAATTTAAATTTTTGTTTAAAACCAAGCAAGTCATTCCACTGCTATGCAAGGCACACTTCTTAAATATCTCTCCCACTATTACTTACACATGTATCTTCCATACAAGTGTGTCTTTGCGTCTTACCGTTTTGTCTTTGACTCTGATCATGAAGGACTTTCCCTTGAAAAACACCTTGCTGATTCGGGGCCTGGAAAAGAAAAAGATCTCACTGTAAAATTTGGTAATAGTTTTATGAGGCACTGAAAGCCGCAGTGATTAAATAATATACTGTAAGAAAATGTAAATAATGTAAACGCATTAAAATTAATTACAACTATATCAAAAGAAAAAATTGTAGAAGAAAAAATTCTTTAACTCCAAAAATAAATAAATTATAAAACTCTTAATTATCAGAGGGAAGATAATGCTGTAACGAATTATTATATATATCCTTTAATATGTACACGATGGGTTATTTTTAATAATTAGTAATTATAGTTATTTATGGATTAACTTATTTGCTTAACTGTGTAAAGTTTGCTTGTAAAACCATGTGAAATATACTTTGCATGCGATGAAACACTAAAAATATCGCAAAGTTGATGACAATTTTGGCAATCAATTTGCCAAACTCCTCAACAATTTAGCGAGATATCACAGAGGCTTTTGGAAGCTTAGATTGTTTAATAAACGAGTAGCATTTTATGTTATAAAAATGTGTAAATAACATTATGTAAATGAAGGGAAATTATTTGGAAACAAAAAATAAAAAAAAGCTTCATAAGAAGACTGAAACAGCAACAATCGTGGCGTTCTTACTTTCGTACAGTGGACCTAACTTTTCTATCTTTGCCATTCTGTTGGGCATTTTCTATTGATTTTGCTTACGTTTGTCGTTCAATAAAGCTATGTTTCTGTAACAGGAATTGAAAAATACACACAAAGAATGTCAAGGAATCCGAGATGTTTGCAATATTTTACTTCTTATCTGATAAATTAAGTTGAAAGTTTAACTTTGCGGATAAAGCTATTAATATGTCTTAACAAATTAAAAATTGCAACAGTAAGCGATCTATTTACTTTTTATCATTTCGGTGGCTAATCTAAGGATGGACTCTTAACTTGATAAAATGGCTAAATTGCCCCCGCCCCCACACACACACCATCACGCTCACGCTCTCTTCGAGTATGATTAAAGACCACAATGCAGAATTTATTATATATTTATCTGTTGCTAAAAAAAAAAAAAAATAATAATACTTTTTTACGATCTACCAGCATGCAAGTGTGGTCCATTTACCCTTGAAAGTCTTCCCGAAAGACCTCGTTAATTATCGCTAAATACGTTGTATGTCATTCACAAGACGATCAATGGATGTATTTAAATACTGTATAAATAAATATACTCAATTTATATTTCTTATTCTATATGTGCTTTAATATACACACATATAATAAAAAATAATATAAATTGTTAATAGAAAAAATTTAAGCTCATGCTTCTTTATAGTATTTTATTATTTCCTTTATTTATTATAGTATTTTATTATTTCCTTTATTTATTATAGTATTTTATTATTTCCTTTATTTATTATAGTTCTATAAACTTTATAGTTCTTAAAAACTAGCATGTCCGTTACTTGGCATTACAAAACTTGTTTTATTCAATTTACATTTGATTCATTTTATTTTCAAATCATGACAAAGGATGGCGCCATCTCCGACTCTCCAAATAAGTATTATGCCCACTAAAGTTCAGGATTTCATCGTCATAATAAATTGCATGAATGATTTGCCTAATTATCGCAAGGAATTCGTGGTTATCTATTTTTCTTTTTTTGGAACAGGATACCACGTAAACAGAAAAATCACGATTCAAGACTCAAGAAATTAGGAGAAATGATAGAAAATAATTTAGAAATGTTATTAAATACAATTTAAATCAAAAAAAAAAAAAAAAAAAAAAAAAATACAATTATACATTTGTTATATAAAATAATATAATTTATTGGTAGTTTTTTTAACTGAAAATAATTTAATAATAATTAAAAATCGTTTATTATTTTAAAGTTGCTACGATGAAGGTCAGTGGAGTTTTTTCATTGGATGATTTAATTATAAAAGGAAAACAACAACACTGCATCAGTGTACTTAAGGTTTAAACAGAGAGTTGCATTGTTACCGAAGGTTTTACACAAATTTTATGAGAAAGTCATAGAAACTGACAATAAATAATACACAGAGAAATTCTATCTACTACACCACACCACACTGAGTTGCCCCTTTACAATTTGGGAATGATGTGGGGGAGAAGAAGTCTGATTGGGCTCTGTGACGCTCTACGGTCCTATGAGACAGGGACGTACGGCTTCAAGTGGATTCTGAACCACCACAAACATCCATGGCACCGCCGGGATTCGAATCCGAAACATGTGGTATCGAGCGCCAGAGTCCTGATGGCCACAAAGAAATTCTATCTGCTTTTGCGAATTTTACAACGAATCATGTGGACAAATTTTATTTATTTTTTAATTTAAAGTAATGACCAAAAGAGTCAATTTTCGGCCAACTTACCAGAAGTAGTGGTTGAGGATGGTCTTTCCTTTCATGACGAGCACACCACTCGGGGTCAGCCCCAGAAAGTACTCCACGTGGTCGTCGCCCTAGTGAACAATCATTAAAGAATAATAACAAGAAGTAAAGAATAAAATCAATAGAAAAGTCAACAAACAATTGACAGTTATTAAATAATAATATAGAGATTTTAGAGAAAATAAAGAACATTTTCGAAATGAATGGAGATGCACGACTGGAAGATTAAGGCATTTCACTTGACTGAAAAAAAATTATTTTATACTATAGAATTCCACCTACTGCTCTTTACATTTTTTTTATTTTATTTTATACTAAGAGATTCCACCTCCTGTTCTATCACCTCTGGCGTTTTGCAGATAATGAACTTTAAGAAACATTAAGAACGATGTGATGTCATCAGTTTTTCTTTCATATCATCTGAGTACCAATTTATAATATAGTACACATAACTACACGATCACACATCAAGTACACAAACATGTAAGTACGCATAAGTAACTTGACTTGACTGGGTGCTTTGAGATGTATACTCGCTGACGCTGCTTTATCTCAACTTATCCAAATGCTTTTTTAGAATACAACTGACAAAACAATTTGGCAGAAGTGAAAAAGAAACCTTTATAAAGGAACCACTCTAAAACTCGAAATTCTAGAAATCCTTGCCTACGGCAGCTTAAAAATTCTTTTTAAAAAACAAGAAACGTTGCTTACACGTAAGTACTCGATCAATAAAACTTATGTATATGCAAATGGTGAAGAAAATGTTTGTTGATACTGCCGCCATCGTTATTAATGTACATCAATGAGAATCATAAAAATTTAAGAACAAAATAAACGAATCATATCGCTGGGTTGTGAAGTGTGAGAAAAAGAAAAACAAGAAAAAAGTTGGTGAGACAACCTTCAGGCAGCCTGATTGTTCGTGCAAAATGGTTACACATTGTCACAATTGCCATCGAATCTCCTCTTAAAAATGAAATGATTTCTCTTCTCTTCAGCCTTCCTGCTCATTATCTGAGCACCCTACCAGGGAATCACTGGGAATCGATACATCTCTAGGCCGAATTAAATTTTGTCTATGAGAGATCTTGTTACTTTACTCATTGAATAGCCATCGTATTTATTTTTAATATTTATAAACTATTTTACCAATGAAGTTTTAGTTAAATCCAAAGAAAAAAGATTGAACAGAAGCTGCATCAGAGAACTATTCGATTGCGTTTACTTTCGTCACCCATCAATAAGGATGTTTTATCTGTTATCATTTTGTTGTTCTGAATGGCAACTCACCAGGACCGGATGCAGGTCGACCCCGTACATGTCGAGCCAGCGAACCCTTTCCAGGAAGCTCATCTCTACGGTGGAAGGCACGCGCCCCCTGCAACACACATTAGTAACAACACTTAAAGACGATTCTTAATAAGAACAAACATTTAAATAATTATTTCATTTAAAAAATGGTAATTTTTCTTTAATTATTTATTATTTTAAAAACTATATTTATTGTGATAGAATGGTAATTAGTTAAGGGTAATAAATGGTAATTTGCATGGTAAAAATATAATAAGTGCTGACTTTATGAAGGGATGCACTAAAAATGGATCATTCAATCTTAATGGCAAATGGCAGGAATGACTTTTTAAAAACTATTAAATGATGTGGGCGAATATTTCGGTGAAATTGCAGAAACGACTGAGAGCTTAGAATAAAAACAACTACTAAAAGTCAGGAGACATTTCTAAAATAATCTAAGTTAATCAGTAAATACTATAAAAAGAAAACCTTGTCATATGAAATTACTGTAATTTTTTTTATCTTGGCCATTTTTAATCTACTGCATAGGTTTTGTATATTTCTTGTGTAAAGTAAAATAATTCATTTTACTTTTATTTCCTATAGTTACAGTAAATTTTTAATATGCAGGTAATTATTTTACGTTTGATCTTGTGCATGTTTTCCTCATATTATTTCTTTTATAATAGCTAATCAAGATATCAAATTCTGGGAGAGATAGTCAAATTTACATGTGAGGCATTGCCACAAAATACTTTTCTTCCTTATCGAAATATCTGATGTTCAACTATCGAAGCCTCCATCACACACGATGAAACTTTGCATACGGTATATGGTGGTTAACACTGAAACATATACCATGGCAAGAGAAAACTATTGAACCTGACGTCTGATGGGCTCTTTCCAATTAGATGCAGTTTGTGTGTTTACAACCAGAGACCTATTGGAATGAGATCGGGGAGTAGGGGGGACCTCGGCATCCATGGAAACATGAAATAGCCGGAAATAATTCTGTCATCAAACTGTTGTATTAAGAAAAGTTTGATGAAAGACCTCACAAATGGGGAAACATCATCTTACAACCACACGACGTCAGATGGAGCATTTCGTTGTAGAGATACCTGAAATCTAAAGTGTATGCCTTTAATCTGCAAACTGCATCTGATTTTAAAGACATCAGGTTCAACAGATTCCGCTAGCCATGATGCGTGCTCCAGTGCTATCCACCCTCTGCTGCATGCAAAGTGTGAAAGAGGTCATGTAGAAAATTTGTGAAACCCATTAAAATGTTTTGCTTCTCTGTAATTATTGGTCGTCCTCACTTTTTCTTCTGTCTAGCGCCGGCGATTTTCGTGCTACAAGTATTGTTTCATTGCTATTTATGATTTTCCACTATGAAGATCACATTACGATAAAAAAGCAGGTGTTGCCATTTCAAATTTTCGAAATCATATCACTGTAACCATAAAAGTTATAGTTAAGATGTTCTTTTTCATACGATTCTTGAGCACATAACTCAAAATACCTTAAACTAAAATTTCATTCAATTTCTGTGAATAGCGAGATAGCTAGGGACTCATATATCACCAAACAGTTGTTTTTACAATCACGCTGTATTTTCAAAATATCATTCCTAATTTTTTTATTCATTCATAACTAATTTTATCGTTCTATCCTTTCACTTTCGTCCAATGAGGCATATTTAAAATAAACAGAACGCAGTAAAATTCTGTATATCATATTCGTAGGAAACAAAGCATTTTTTTAAAAATAAATATAATAAATAAACACCTTAATTACATTAATACTAAAAGTAGCAAAGGATTAAATACAATTATAAATTTGCAAACTAATCTGTAAGAATACTGAAAAAAGCAATGCCACACAAGCAACATTAAAATGTCTATTTATTATTTTCTGTTATCAGAAAGTATTTTTCTTAGAATAGGAAACTTTTTAAATAATAAATGTTACTGAAATACAGTTTTAGAAAGTTATTTTATAGAAATTTTTTTAAAGAAATTATTATCCAGAAGTGACCTAAAATTTATTAAATATATTTTTCTAATATAAAATGATTAATTCGACTAATTTTTCAAAAGGCCGATTTTAATATAATCTTCAGTACTTAATAATAATATAGCCAACAAATGTAAAAAAAAGAAAGAAAACAGTTTCGTAAAGAAAAATGCATTCTTAAAATTAATTAATATTTTGAAAAAAACCGCATTTAAATTAAAAAAAGTTCACACGATTTAAACATCCCGGTTCTACGTAGAATACAGATTCTATCTTCAACGAGTACCCAATTTCCCTGTTCTTCCTTTTCCTGCTGCAGCAAACAATTAGCCTTTATTCTGTCTTTAAAAACCACTCCTTGTCGATTTAAATACGAATATTGTCTGGAATTGTGTCATAGGGGAAAGACCTTACAGTGTTTCCCTACTAAAACATTGCCTTAATAAAACACACTATACTAAAACCCAATAATGTTCCTTGTATTAAAATACAAACAATCTCATCTGCTATAAATAGGATCGCTTTAACATTATAACTTCTATTTTAATTTTAATTTATTATTTTGTCAACTGAAGAGGAAAGAGATCACAGAAAATGTATGAAATAATTTTCTTTTTCAATACTGTTAGATCTTTTGATGCCTATTTATTTATTTCTGTCATAACATTTCTTAAAAAAATGACTTGATAGATTATATTTCATTTTATTACTATTCATTAAATTTAATTTTAATGATTATATTGGACAAAAAGTCTTGAATTGTATGAATTTTTTTTAATACAAAAAGAGAACATATAGTATTATATAGATTAAGCATTATCAACTTGTAGTTAGCTAGCTTTAGAGGTTTCACATCATTGCGTCATCACAATTTGAATTCAACATTCCAAAATAATTTTTTTTTTTTTTTTTTTTTTAATTTTGATGTCTCTTTTCTCAGTTCGTAAGCATTCATGTGTTTAGCTCATAAATTCCATATATGTTCCAAGCATTTAAAATAAAAAAATTTCAAAGGTTTTTTTGTATTCCATTATTTTTAATTTTCAGTTAATTAAACAAAATTAATAGATAATAGCTCGATAAGCAGCATTAGAATACCATGCATCACTGTTAAAATTATGTTGCAGCACAGATTTCATCAGCAGATCTGTCTAACAATGGAATGACAGCGCCACATTTAAATCATTTAACATTTTGACTGCAGGTCACGTAAGAATGTGTTGGTAGTTATTACCCTGCCATAGAAATCGGGTTTTCCCAGAAGACGACTTACTTTTTATGACAACTATGATTGAAATGTGATAATGAAGCATGATTATATGTATCATACTGATTGCTAAGAAAATATTTAGGCTTTTCCTGATAAGACTATGCGCCAGCGCGGCATAAGAGGTAAAGTTATTTCTAAGAGTATGGTTATTTTTTGTAAGAAGAGATCATATCATACGATAAGATGCGATAGTATTAAGATATTTCTTCTTTCTTTCTTTTTAGATAGGCACTAGAGATAAAGTTATTTCCTCAATTCAACATTAAGCGCTGACACGTGATATTTAAAAAACGAAACAAAAGAATGCAAAATTAGTGACAAAATTCATTATTCGTGTATTATAATTTATCACTAACAAATATTTAACATAAAGTAGTTATTATATGTTGGTTACAATGATATTATTTCTGCATACTTTATGGAGGAATGGATTCTTCATTGCTGTCATAGCTAACATCACTTTGGTATTCGCTCGAAAGCTCAGGCAACACATTTAGAATTTCATCATCATTAGATTGCATTTTTTTTCTTTTTTGGGGGCGCGTGAATTTCTACAACTAATATTACAAGACTTTTTTTTAATAATCTATAAAGCTAAAAATTCGATACCACATTCTTTTACAGCTAGCTTCTCTAACTTTTACTCCTCACCAATACCCACAGACACACCTAATATATAATTGAAGATATACAATGTGAATAAATGTTGTGGCGCAACTCTTCCCACACGAACGCGGGACTTGGCCATTAAGACATTACTCTACTTCACTCTCTGGCGCGTGACGGGCTTTATAGCGTTGTAGCCACACCGCGTACTGGAGTGAGATCGGCACCGAAAGTATTGAAAATTATGCATAAATGTAATATTACTCCTTGATATATTCCAGTTCTCGAAATATTTTTTGGGCATGGAGTGTGACAAAAAATCAGGCAAGAACTTGAATATTATTATCCAGACAACTATCGCTTAGAAAATTGGCAAGCGGCCAAGTCAAATGGATTCAATCATTGTGGTCAATTTGTGGAGACAATTTATGCAGGAGAATTTTGTGTAATACTTATTCCATGTGATTGTGTTTGAATATTTATGCTTTGTTCCGTTTTATTTCAGGATATTATGCTGGAATTTCCACAAAATTTGTGTCTTAAAATTGCTTTTGCAATTCATATACCTTTGATATTTCCATTAAAACTATACTGACGCTAACCCGGTAAAATCTCTAATAAAGCATGCCTGTGACCTCAAGTCCAACGAAAAGTTCCTGTTTAAATATTTACTGAACCTATTAGCACCGCCGTGATAACCAATGTGTCGATTTAAATAACGTTAACTGTCATCATCTCTCTCTAAAATTCTACAAGGCATATATGCCTCTCTTTGTGCTTTATGTTAATAATTTCTTTTGAACTTATTAAATAAATTGGCACTTATTAAAATTTTACCTTAATTTAGTACTACAACATTAGAAAGATATTGAATTTAAATTATTTTTCAATAATAATAATATCAAAATCAAAGTTTTTTTACTTTTTAAAGAATTGAAAGAAACCGATTTTAATAATTACAGCCGAAAATGAGAAATGTTACTTAAGCAAACACCATGTATGGAAAATAAGAAGCCATATGAAAAAGACTGACACGAGCGTCTTGTGGATCTGCTCCACCTTCTTCTCGAGGCTCGGACTCTGGTCCGGCAGGAACCGGAACTCGGACACGTACTGCTCGTGGTGCTTGCGCGGGTCGAAGTCGCCCAGCTCAGCTGAAAAAAAGACATTAATTGCATATTATTACAAATCTAAACAAACTTCATTACATATTTCTTCCCTCATTAATACATGCTCTTATTTTTTGGATGAAATAAAATACCTATTGTAATTATATTACTACTACTACTACTACTACTACACCACATTACTGTGCCTAGAGCTGAGTTGCCTCTTTACAGTCTGGGAATGATGTGGGTGAGAAGAAGTCTGATTGGGCTCTGTTGGTGCTCTATGAGACCGGACCACTAAAGTCTCCATTCCAAACCACTAAAAGCAGGATTCGAACCCGATACCTGTGGTACCGAGTGCCAGAGTGCCAGTCATTCTGCCCTCAGGCCCCTATTGTAATTATATTGTCTTTTAATGGCACACAATTTCATGTGAAGCCATTTACCTTTCTCCAAGGAGGAACACCGACATTATGACACCGCAGTTTGAATAGAGGGCCATCATCAGGGGATTCCTACCTCCCCTTCACGTCCAATCAGTTCTAAATATTTACTGAACCTATTATCAAGAAGCCTGATGGTCGAGTGTCTAAAGCCCTAGCGCTCGGTACCACAGGTTTCGGGTTCGAATATCGGCGGTGCCATGGATGTTTATAGTGGTTCGTAATCCACTTTAAGCTATAGGTCCCGGTCTCATATGACTGTAGAGCTTCGCAGAGCCCAATCAGACTTCTTCTCCCCCACATCATTCCTAGACTGTAAAGAGGCAACTCAGCTTTAAGCACAGTGATGTGGTGTGGTGTAGTAGTAATAGAACCTATTATCAGCATATATTTGAAAACACTAGTAATGGGGTTCAGTAATAAGGTTTCGAAGCAAACTTTCATAGGTCAAGATTATGTAGCATATATTAAAGCATTCAAATGAACGATGTTAAAAGGGTTCTGGTGAATACAATTGGGGCATTTTAACAACGGATTAAATACGTTAAGGGTAAATCACAAAAATAGCAATAATTCGTTAAAAAAAAAACACTTCATAACAACTGCTAATACTATTTTTCATTATCAGAGCTCATTTATGATAATTAGGTGCGTTATTCCTACAGATTTATTTTAATTTTAGCAGAAACATTCTTTGCATAAAACTTAAATCTTTTTTCAATTCCTTCTATTAGCTCCCACTCTCCCTATATATATCTTGTTCACATTTTCAATCGTACACGAAACACTTTTTATTCATCCACTCAAATTGAAATACATTTGTTTTGAAACTTGTAGTGGATGACACTGGATGTGAATACAGTTTTTTTTCTTCTCAAATATAAATTCAGTAAATAAAAATTTTTTTTTCTTTCTAATGCAGCTGGCAAACACAGACAGCTTGGTCTCGGATGCCTTAAGGCAAGCGCTGCACAGACGTTACTCACTTTGCATGACCCAGGGGGCGCGTGTCACTTGAAGATAAGCCACGGACGCGGAGTCACAATGCACCCGCAACTCTCTACGGTCCTATTAGGACCGGGACCTACGGTTTAAAGTGGATTCCGAACCACTACACACATCCATGGCACCGCCGGGACTCGAACCCGAAACCTGTGGTACCGAGGGCCAGAGCGCTAGCCACTCGGCCATTCAGGCACTCATTCATTAAAATTTAATGAATTAATTCTAGGTTTTTTTTTAGATTTAAGTTGTATTTGTCTAATAATAGAGGGTGCCAGATGTAAGAGGAAAATTTCAACTTAAAAAGTAGGAATTGACTTTAAATTTTTTATATTCTTATATTACTTGTTTCATTTTCACTGGTAAAGAAATTTTTTTTTTGTTTGTCCCGTTACAAGGATAAAGAATTAAAACAAAACAAGTAATATAAAAAAAAATTTAAAGTCAATTCCTACTTTTTAAGTTGAAATTTTTCTCTTACATCTGGCGCCCTCTATTATTAGACAAATACAACTTAAATCTAAAAAAAAACTAAAATTAATTAATCAAGTTTAATGAATGAATCAGTATTTGAAAGAACTGTATTCACATCCAGTGTCATCCACTGCAAGTTTAAAAAAAATGTACTTGAAGTCGAGTGAAGGAATAAAAAGTATTTTATGAACGATTGAAAATGTGAACAAGATATATATAGGGAGAGTGGGAGCTAATAGAAGGAATTGAAAAATATAACGTTTTGCTATATTCCTCATTATTTTTTTTTTTTTGGTTTTAAAACACTTTTTAATACAATTAAAATGCATTTTCCATTACGAAGAAATATAGTTTGTTTGAGACTAATCCTCAATGTACTGCAGAGCGGGACGGGCAACCCATGAGGGAAAGGGGCAGCTTCTGTTGTGATGAAGCAGCCTGGTGGCCAAGTGGCTAGCGCTCTGGCCTTTGGTATCCCAGGCTTCAGGTTCGAATCCTGGCGGTGGCATGGATGTTTGTGAGTGGTTCGGAATCCACTTTAAACTGTAGGTCCCGGTCTGTTTAGCCTAAAGTGTGCACAAGATGACCGTAGAGCGACAAACCAAACCAATCTGTTGTGATGGAGCACCCATAGGTAGAAGTCTGACTTTTGCTCCGTGACACGGCTTAAAGGGGATTCAAAACCACTACGAACATCCATGACACCGCCGGGACTCGAACCCGAAGAAATATAGTTGATTGTCTGATTGAAAACCTACCTTGCAGCGAGAGGGCGAAAAGCTCCGATGCCAGGTCGTCCGCTAGGGGCAGCCGGCCCTGCAAGATGTCCTGCTTCAGCTGCAGGACGAACTGGTACCTGCGCAGAAAGATGCTTTAAAGCACATAATTATGTAGTACATAAATTAAAATGCAAACAAAAAAACCTTTGGAAGTACGTAATAAATTATCACAAAACTTTCATACATTGCACAATACAATTTTTAGATGGTCCCTGTAATGGAAAAATACATACCTTGTATATTTTGTTAGAAGTACACATAAATTAAATTGCAAATAGAACCTATAGAAGTACGTTATAAATGCTCACAAAAGTTTCATGCATTGCACAATACAATTTTTAGATGGTCCCTGTGTTGGAACAATACATACCTTGTATAGTTCGTTTCGTACCTTGTACAGGTTTAGCACCTTGTATAGTTTGTTAGAAGCATACATAAAATAAATTGCAAACAAAGCCTTCGGAAGTATGCTATAAATGCTCACAAAAGTTTCATTTGCACAATACAATTTTTAGATGGTCCCTGTGTTGAAACAATACATACCTTGTATAGTTCGTTTCGTACCTTGTACAGGTTTAGTACCTTGTATAGTTTGTTAAAAGCATACATAAAATAAATTGCAAACAAATCCTTCGGAAGTATGCTATAAATGCTCACAAAAGTTTCATACATTGCACAATACAATTTTTAGATGGTCCCTATGTTGGAAAATACATGCCTTTTATAGTTTGTTGAGTTATAATTTAATTCAATGAATTGCCACTTGAGTTCATTTCTTGAATGTATTATCTCTTTATGACTCCATGTAAAGAACTAAATTTATTTTTTAATATTTCAGGTGTATATTTTTTTAAGTATATAGTATCTATATTTTTGTAAGTTATAGATCAGGAGTGGCCAGTTACACAAATTTTGAAAGCCACATTTCAGAATTATATATTCAGTATTAGTTGAAAGATTCTTATTTGAAAATATTTATTTCATTTTGAAATTCCGTTTCTTTTTTATACTCATGTTTGTGAAAATTGCAACACCATGAAGGAATCGTCATAATTGAATGAAATTTAATACACAGTTGAGTGGTAGCGGTACAAATAAACGATTAAATGTTCAAAGCAAACAAACAATAACAAGAGATCGGAATCAGTATTTTGAGTAGCCACCACGAGCCGCAATAAGTGCTGCTACACGACGTGGCATGGAGTCAAACAAATTTTGAATGTCTTCCTGATTAAGAGCATTCCATATTGTTTGTATGCGCACCCAATGTCCGTCTGCAGAAGCAACAGGACGAGGATCACGAGCGAGACGCCGACCAACGAAATCCCACACATGTTCAATCGGCGACATATCCGGGGAATACGCAGGCCAAGGAAGAAGCTGTACCTGCCGCGTTGCAAAGAAGGATTGAACAGTCCTAGCAATATGAGGGCGGGCATTGTGTTGAAATACAGCGCCTGCCAAGCTTTAAAGGAAGGGAACAGTTTGGGGCTGTAGAACGTCACTGATGTACCGGTTGCTGTTCAGATTGCCCACAATTCTTAGCAATTGAGATCATCCATGATATGCAATGGCTCCCCAGACCATAACTCCGGGTGTTCGTCCACTGTGGCGTTCGATAAGGCACTCCGGAAGGTGGCGTTCACCGGCATAGCGTCTGACACGAATGCGGCCATCATGGTACCACAAATTAAAGTGGGATTCGTCAGAAAACACGACATGCTGCCAATCAGCACGCCAGTCTCTATGCTGAGCGGCCCATTGTAGCCGCAGGCGGCGATGGTTTAGCGTGAGAGGGATCCTGTATAAAGGAGTCCTTGCGCGCAGTCCACGCTGCAGCAGACGTCTACGAATTGATGAAGCATACAATGAAACACCTGTAGCTATTGACCACTGTGCTGCCAATTGTCTAGAGGAAGCTGTACGGTCCGTCAGCGCCATGCGGACCAGGTGTCTATCATCGCGAGCAGATGTCACTTTTCGGGGTCCACTCCCAGATTTCCGAGTTGTCCGACACTCGTCCGTCCACTGCTTCCAAAGACGCATCACTGTGCTGCTGTTACGCTGCACACGAGCGGCTACTGCACGATAAGACAATCCAGCTTCACGAAGGCCGATGATTCTCCCCCGTTCAAACTCTGTAAGTTGTTCAAATCTCGCTCTCTTTCGTCGAAGAGGCATAAGTAACGATTGAGCCAACGTTTACCACTAGCAGATAACCACCGATAACCATACACGCCTCGCTACAGTCGTCTATTTATTCGGATTCATCCGCCGTTCAGAGGGCGCTGCTCAGCAGACGCATGCGCTACGGATTTGAAATTCTAATCATTTACATATCATGCGCTAATTTGCATTTTCTGAAAATTTTAGCTCACTTGCGTAAGTCCTTCATGGTGTTGCAATTTTCACAAACATGAGTTTATTTAAAAGAACCATTGCTTTAACTAAAATTAGCATCAAACAGAAATTGTGCTAACAAGCCATCAACCCAACAAAACTTTCGCTAACTACCTGCTAAAATGTTCAACAACCGTAACAACAAACAAATAACATTTTTATAAATAGTTTCTTTTCAAAAAATGTTTGGTAGATTTAGAACAATATTTTTTCCCAATTAGATTTTTATTTTTATTTTATGTTTTTGAAAACTCTGAAAGCTTTGCGTTTTTTAACTTAGCAACAACAACAACAACAACAAAAGTAAGAAAGAAAATAATTGTTTCTTTACATGGATCCATTCTAATTTATCATGTATTTAGGAAATATAAGGAAAATAAATAGGTTTTTATTTTCACAAGAGCATCCTCTTATCCAATTCCTTCTATTAGTTCATACTCTCCCTATATATATCTTCCTTCACATTTTCAATCGTTCATGAAATACTTTTTATTCCGCCACTCAAGTTCAAATACATTTTTTTTCAACTTGTAGTGGATGACATTGGATGTTAATGCAGCTTTTTCAAATATTAATTCAGTAATTAAATATAATTAATTCATTTTAGTTTATTTTATTTAAGTTGCATGTATCTACCCATAGATGGCGCCAGATAAACTTAAAAAAATGAATGAAAATTATTTATAAAGGACTATCTGCGTTATAGTGACAAAAAAGAAGGAATTGACTTTAAAAAATTTGTTTTTATATTACTTGTTTTCATAAGAGCCTTACATTCACCACTACTGCCTGTATACGGTGTGTTTTTCTATATCACAAACGTTAGTGATAATAAAGCTAAAATTAAAATTTTATCAACAACATGCAAAGATTTGCTTCACTGAGAAACCGAACCAACAAATTTAATATAAGAAATTAGGGTCTTTTTTTTTCTTTGCTAGATATTTAGACGCTACACCAGAAATCGTCGCTATGTCCCATAGATCGCATGCCCCCGACACCCAAAAGACGTAAGCGCTAATTTTTCCTCCTTCACAGTACAATTAGACCAGGGATGGGCAAACTACGGCCCGCCGGAAGATTCTATCCGAACCGCGGATAGAATTTTAATTTGCCGGTGTGAGGCAAATGAGAAGAAATACATATTTATATATTATATATCCATCTCCTTTTCTACTTTGATTAAATATTTTTTTTTTCCTTTTTTTCAAGGACTGATGGAAAAAAGAATAAATGAAGAAATTTTTTTATTTTCTCTATTTTTGTTCTACAAAACATAAATCGATGGAAATAACAAGCACAGACAGCTTTAAATCGGTAAAGTGTTAAAAGCGGAAGTTCTTTGTTGGTTAAAGCCAGCAAGCGTTGTCTCTTTCTCAGGAAGCAGACATGGGAATCCAATATAGGTGAATTAGACTACACATGTGGCAGACTACACATTTTAAGCTCCAGCTAGCGACTTTTTCTTTCGGCGCGAGTTCTAATATTATTGATTGCGTATGGAAAGATTGCGGACACATAGCATCATTGCGAATAGTAGTGAAATTATTAAAAGTGTAGTGTAGCTAGTGCTTTTTGGGTTATTCGTAAAATATTTAAAAAATAAAGTATATATATTATTAGTTAATAATACTATAAATATTATGGTAATAATAAATGGTTATTAATGTTATAAATATTTTAAAAATTTTAGAAAAAAATTATCTTGGCCCGCCAAACTTTTTTTCTTCGATTTTTGGTCCGCGATCGAAAAAGTTTGCCCATCCCTGAATTAGACCAGGAATATGCAAACCAGGAATCAGCCATCTATACCAGGAATCTGCAAACTTTGTTACTTAGTACGTATGCAGTGAGATGGCTTTAAAAAGTTGTCATTTTTTTTTTCTTTGATCGGATATTTACACTCTGGAACGGGGATCCACAACTGTGTCTCACAGGCCACTTGCGGTCCGACGGTCATAAGAAGTTAGAATACTTTTTTTCTTAAATGGTCCAACGACCGTAAGATGTAAGGACTAGATCCCTTCTATTGAATATTTAGATTACACTAGGAATCTAAGGATTGTGTCCCATGGATTCCATGGGGTCCATTTTTATAAGAAGTCAGCATCCTTTTTTTCTTGATTAGATATTTGGACAATAGATCAGGAATCCGCAATCTGTGTCTAAGCCGTAAGCAGTGAAATGGTTATAAAAAGATCGGATATTTAAATTAGACCATAAATATACAAATTGAGTCCCACGGGCCGCATGGGGACCATTGATTATAAGAAGTTAACATCGTTTTTTTCCCCTTCATTAGATATTTGGACGATAGACCAGGAATCGCAGTCTGTGTTACATAAGCTGTATGCAGTAAGATGGTTATAAAAAGGTAGCATTATTTTTTTTCTTTGATCAGATATTTAAACACTGGAATAGGGGTCCACACCTTACAGGCCGTATGCTGTCCGATTGTCATACGAAATTACCGTCATTTTTTTTTTCCTTGGTGGTCCGATGGCCATAAGATTTTCCTTTGATCCGATACTTAGACCAGAAATCTACAGAATATGCCCCACGAAATGCATGCTGTCCGATGGTCATAAGTAAGCGTCCTTTTTTCCTATCGTTGGGGTATTTAGATTAGACCAGGAATCTACAGATTGTGTCCCCCGAACTGCATGCTATTCAATGGTCATAAGAAGTTGACGTCCTTTTTTTTGTCCTGGATTAGATATTTGGACTATAGTTCTAGGAGTCCACAGACTTTGTTACACTACAACAATGTAGTTCAATAGAAATAAGAAGTAAGCTTCAGGTTTTTCCTCTTGATTGGATATTTAGATTAGACCAAGAATCTACAGGTTGTGCCAAAAGGGCCGCATGGGGACCATTGGTTATAAGACGTTAGCATAATTTTTTTTTTCATTGTATATTCGGACAATAAACCAGGAATAATCTACCACATAAGCCGTATGCAAGGAAATGATTATAAAAAGTTACTATCATTTCTTTTTCTTTGGACGGATATTTAAACTCTGGAACGGGGATCCGCAGTTGTGTCTTACAGGCAGCATGCTGTCCGTCTGTCATAAGAAATTAGCATCATTATTTTTTCTTGGTGGTCTGACGGCCATAAGAACATCACTTTTTCCCTTTGATCCGATATTTAGAGCAGAAATCTATAGAATGTGTCCCCCGAACTGCATGCTATTCAATGGTCATAAGAAGTTGACGTCCTTTTTTTTTTGTCCTGGATTAGATATTTGGACTATAGTTCTAGGAATCCACAGACTATATGGTCTATGACAACAATGCGGTCGGTTGGAAATAAGAAGTAAGCGTTCGGCTTTTCCTCTCGATAGAATATTTAGATTAAACCAATGGATTAGATTTTAGATTAGATTAGACCCACGGGCCAAATAATCCTTGGACATCACGCACCCCACGGGTCGCCTGGTGTCCAAGGATTATAAGAATTTATCTAATCAAGGAAAAAAATGATGCTCTTTGGACTATAGATCAGGAATCCGCAGACTGTTTCACGCAAACCTTACAGGGTCTGACATTTTTTATAGCGACCCACCACACCATATGGTTATTTTATTTCAAAAATCTATATGATAGATAATTTTTTGAGAGACTTTGATGAAAAATTAAAACATGAAAATTATCTCCTTCTAGTTTCATAATAAAAAAATTAATTTTTAAAAATAAAAAAACACTTAGGAAAAAATGTTATTCTGTGTTTTATAAATTTATTGCGAACTAGGTGATAAGGATTAAATAAGGATATAAAATGATTGTCTGTTACACTCTATTCTAGCCTAGATAGAGGCTTCTTATCTGTGTTATTATTTTTCCTTTCATTTTTAACCCTAACACAAGAGTGAAAACTCTGTTGATTGTCAAACGTCCGTGCCAAGAATTCATAACGCATTTTAAGAAATAGCCAAAGAAAAAAATACATGTAAAAGCGTGATCAGCAAAATAATTACAAGATAACGTATTGAAACTGAATGCTTCTTTGTATCAATATATATTTAAGAACAATTGTATCTGCTTGAATATTAAATAAAATAAATTTAACTAATGACTTTTGTGCGTAGTTACAAAACACATCAAGATAATATACATAGTAGATGAATATGTTTCGAGTCTCGTAGTTATGGGATGTCTTATAATGTTATCGTGTGTAATCAAAAATTGCATTTTTCTTACGTTATAGAATTACTATTATATAATTCTTAAGTTATACAATTCTTACGTTATGCAATTCTTAACAATTCGTTACACTGACGGAAAAAAGAATTCCCAACGCCAAGAAAAAATTATTGTACAGTAATGAAATCTGAACAACATATTTGTCTAGTTAACATGTTTAATTGATTAAATTTAATTACTGCAAGCTTGCAAACGTGCATGCATTGTGTCATACAAGTGCCGATTGTCATTTTGTGGTATGGAGTTCCATGCTTGTTGTACTTGTTTTGTCAATACTGAGACGATCAATGCTGCCTGTGGATGATGCTGGAGTTGTCGTAATATGATATCAAATAAGTGCTCAATTGGAGACAGATCTGGTGATCTCGTAGGCCAAGATAACATGTTGAAACTCTATAGAGCACGTTGCGTTACAACAGCGGTATGAAGGCGAGCATTATCCTGTTGGAAAACTCCCCCTTGAATGCTGTTCATGAATGACAGCATTACAGGTTGAATTACCAGACTGATGTACAAATTTGCAGTCAGTATGTTTGGGATAACCACGAGAGTGCTCCTGCTGTCATAGGAAATTGCTCCTCAGACCATGACTCCAGGTGTAGGTACAGTGTGTCTAGGCCGCAGACAGTCTGGTTGCAGGCGTTCCCCTGGCCTTCTTCTGACCAACACACGACCCTCACTGGCACCAAGGCTGAACCTGCTTTCATCCAAAACCACAACAGATCTCCACTTCGTCCTCCAATGAGCTCTGTCTTGACACCACTGGTATCGCAAACGGCAATGGCTTGGAGTCAGTGGACTGCAAGCTACAAGGCGCCTGGCTAGGAGCTGTCCTTGAAGTAATCGATTTCTAACAGTCCGTTGTGCCACTGTGACACCAACTGCAGCTCGAATTTCCATCCCTTGATCACTGCTCCCAACAATCTTGCACAGTGGACACATTCCGGCCAAGTCTTTCTGCAATATCGCGGAAAGAAAATCCACCGTCTCGTAGC
This sequence comes from Caerostris darwini, assembly GCA_021605075.1. Lineage (NCBI taxonomy): Eukaryota > Metazoa > Arthropoda > Arachnida > Araneae > Araneidae > Caerostris > Caerostris darwini. Next base: position 22,382 of record BPLQ01003326.1, read on the forward strand.
CCTATTACACGACCTCGTTCAAAATCGGTGAGCTGTTGATAATGGCTTCTTCGTCTTCTTAAAGGCATTTTTGGCTAGCATCAACTCAATACGTCAAATTTCAAAGCTCACGATCTTTACAGCACGCATTTAAAGTAAACCTGATTTGCATGTTCCGAGTGGCGCTACTAGCTCTACACTTATGTGAAAAGCGCAAAAATTGAATCGATGCCATCTTTCAGATGTATAAACACGCCAAATTTCGTTTATCTAACACAAGTCTTTCTTGGTGTTGGGATTTTTCCCCCGTCAGTGTATTATACAATTCTTATTAATTCTTTTCAAAAACCTTAACTTTTAACATTAAATTAAAGGCAAAATAAGACCTTATTACTGGGCCACATGAGTGTTGCTCAAACCGTAAACCAAATTTCTTTAAAAGATTCAGCTTTGTATGCACTTTATTATTTTTTTAAAATTCTAATGACATGAAATACATAAAAAATACCGAAGTTAATAAAGTTTCTATTTTATTTAGCAAATAACAATTTCTTATTTTTATTTCCAAAGATATTTCTAATGGGACTTGATGACCGAGTGGCCTCTGGAGCTCGATGCAACAGGTTTTGGGTTCGAGTACCGGAGGTGGCATGGATGTTTGTTGTGGTTCTGAATACACTTTAAACACCGTAGTTCCTATAGCTCCTAACATGACTGTAGAGGTTTGGGTCTAGGACTGACAACCCAATCCCATAAAAACAAAAAATCTCCTGGTCTTAGCTCAGGCGGCCTTGGTTCGCCATGGAGCTGTTGCGCCATTGAAGAAGATATTTCTCCTTTTTATAAACAAAAAATTATCTGCTCAATGATTTTAAGAAAATATTAAAAAATGAAATAAAAATTATCATACTAGGGCATTTTTTATTTATGTGTCATAATGAATATTTTAGGTAAAGTACTATTTATTAACTTGAATTTTATTATTTTACGCTTGGTAAGTGACATTATAATTTTTTTTTTCCAAAAATGGCTGATGGCAATTTTTTTTCCTAGGGCTTGTGGCCAAATAAAGATAAACTTCCATTGTATAAAAGATATTAGTTTCAATTTTTGTTTGTTATGTGTTCTGTAAAAATGAAATATTCTCCAGTTTTCTTCTTTGTGCATGTGCTTTTACACTATCCGACCGGGCAGCGTTAGAAAAACAAATGTCGTTATTTCTGCTTGTTGTTACTAATCCCCCTGGCGCAGGAAAGCCTACACCAGGTCCAGGAGACCCCGTCGCAGGCGACTGGTCCATGGCTAAGGGTAATACACAGCTTCCCTTTTAGCAAGGAACCACGTGGACTTAAGACTGACTAAACCTCAAGAGAAAGCTCTACGATCCTATAAGACCGACCCCTAAAGTTTAAAGTGGATTCCGAACCACTACAAACATCCATGGCACCGCCGGGACTGATACCCAAAACCTGTGGCACTGAATGCTAGAGCGCCGCTCGGCCATTCTGGCCCCATTTCTCCATACACAGTTGAGGTTTGGTTTGGTCTGTTGCTCTACGGTTATCTTGTGCACACGAGGGCTAAACAGACCGGGACCTACAGTTTAAAGTGGATTCCTTACCACTACAAACATCCATGGTACCACCACGATAAGAACCTGAAACCTGTATCACAGAGCGCCAGATCACTAGACACTAGGCCATTCAGGCCCCATTTCTGCATGTACAGTTGAGGTTCGGTTTGGTTTGTTGAGGTTCGGTTATAGTTCTAAGTGAATTCCGAACACCTCACAAAAATCGTGCCACCACCAGAATTCGAACCTGGAGCCTGTGGTACCAAAGGCCAGAGAATTTAGCCAGTTGGCCACCAGGTCGGTGTACAATTGAGGATCAAAAGTGTATGACCTACCTCGTGATTTCCTCCAGAAGTCGGCAGGGATCCGAAGCGTAGAATTTAACTCCAAAGTACAATGTAAAAGGCGAAAGTCCTGAAAAAAAAAAAAAACCCTACATATATATTTTCTGGTATATAAGATACGTAAATTAATACAGTTGTTAATAAATGATTAAATTCTCTAGGACAGGATAAAAATATTAATATATAAAATTAATATGCAAGCAACTCTCAACCCAAGGCTATACTGTACGTAACTCAACATCGTAAGTCACATTAAACAGAGAGACTTTCATACACTGTAGTGTTGTAGTTGTTTGTGCAGCTGCATTGTAGAAAGGACGTAAGGCAGATGGTCTCAGACATGAAATTTTAATCGCCATGAATATGCTGATTAATTAAACAAAATAAGAGATTTATTTAAAGCTATAAAAAGATTGTAAAATTTCTTTAAAAAAACTGATAAAACGAACATGGTTTTGAATGTATATATATATATATATATGTATATAGATATATGTATATGTATATATATATATAATGTATATATGCATATATATATGAATTTTTTCCTTCTTAAATTTTAATAACATTTCTGAAATGCATGTCTGTAAAGACGACAATCATAAATTTAGGCATACAAAAAGCAATCTATTGATCCCCCGATTCATCTATAAAATATATTATCAGCTAAAAATAACTTTCTTAGAAGACTTTTTTTTACAGTATTTTTTAACGTATTACAAACAAAGAAGAATCACCAGTGCTTTGTTTTATTTAACTTTCTTTATTTTGACAAGTATTATTGATAAAAAAATTTTTTAATAAATTGATGAATTGGAATATATCTTATATGTATTATAGGATATCATTACAACTTATCCTATCTTTAATTTTTATGAAAATAATAAAAAAATAAAGAGTAAGCTACAGCATTGTCGTTTATTTGTGATATTGGATATCTTAGATTTTTACATAAAACGTAAATTGATATGTGACCTCAAAATTTAATATACACCATACTCCAAAATATTAAAATAAGTGAAAATAAAAATTATAAATAATAATAAAAAAAACTTTAATAGACTTCAAAATACTTAAAACCACTTTAATCTGCCCAAAAATGTAAAATAGCCATCAAATTTTGGTCTATTAATAAAAGCCTGCTTTTATATTTGTTAATTCTTATTTTGATGTTTTTCTTTTCATTGTTAAGTGTTTAGTTAAATTTACTATTGATTTGATTTTTATTAACATTTGCCATTGATTTGACTGTTACGTGCTTCTATAAGCTTCGTGTGATACTTTTAAGTGTCACATTAATATATTCCAAAATCCATATATCTATAAAATCAAAATATAAGACAAAATCTAATATTCTCCATATACTATTACACTCCAAAATGTTTTTTCCTTTAATGCAGCTGGCAAACACTTAAACAGTCGTCTTGGATGCCTTAAGGCAAGCGCTGCACCGAAGTTACTCATTGAGCATTACCCAGGAAATGCGTGTAGCTTATCGGTTTAAAGTGGATTCCGAACCAATACAGACATCCATGGCACCGCCGGGACTCGAACCCGAAACCTGTGGTACAGAGCACCAGAGTGCTATCCACTCGGCCATTCAGGCCCAATAATAATAAAAATGAGAGATAGTATAAGGTCCAATGAATTAATAGAATAACATCCAAAAGTTACAACGTTCAAAGTTTTTCAAATCTCAACATTCCGATAATAAAACGTTCTACAAATAAGTATTCCCAATATTACTAGAAAATGTTAACATACGTTTCAACTGACTTAAATTAGTAAAATATTTCCGTCTTCAAGAAACTATTATTTTATATTAAAAAAAGTTAAATATTTTCATAAAAATTATTTTTGATCTGAAGTGGAGATCGTGAATACAAGCTTCGGTGGATGGCATCCAAGGCTCTCTCTTCTGCTGCTTTCAAGTTCGAGATCCCGACACGCTTCCCGTCACACACGCTCGGATTCCCGCACACAATGCAGACCTCCCACTCTCGCAATCTGCATTGAAATCGAGATGATCTTTTATTTTTGGAAAGTGATTCACCGCCTCAGAGTCATTGAAATTCAACCCTCCTGAGATCTATGTCTTTTTGCCACAGCCGACTTAACCGTTTCGGATCACTTAGCATCACGAGCACTGAGAGTCTCTCGTTGCTATGGAAACATCGACCTGTAGTTATTCGTCGTTGGAAGTTATTCGTTCATTCAAGTCAAGTTATTCGTCATTCAGCATTATAGCACGTATTGAGACGTTATAAGTATTAAGATGTATAAGACGTATTTGGGGCCTCAATGACCGAGTGTCCAGCTCTCTGGGGTCGGTGCCACAGGTTTTGGGTTCCGGCGGCGCCATGGATATTTGTAGTGGTTCGGAATCCACTTTATGCCGTAGGTTATGCCGAGCAGACGTACGGCAAAACAGGAGCTACCGTTAGTCACAAGCTCTCATCCCGACAGGTAAATGTGGAATCCTTCCACAAATGCATAATATGTTTTAAATGAGATATCTGCTGTATATTAATATTTGTAGTGTGTTGTGCTCATATTTGTGAGTGTATAAATAAAAGTGGTGTGTACTTAAAGTTGTGAGTACTTCAATCAGACCACACCCAGTTCCAAGTGCACAAACAAACGACACACCACAGGGTTAGGATATATGTACATCAACACTCTTTTCTTTCCTTATGAAAAGAAAAGAAAAAAACAATAGTGACTTATTGTAATCATTTGCATGTGTTTTATATAAACTTTTAAGTCAAGGCTCATAATGATCCAACAACTCCTTTTTGGTGTGCTAAGTTTTATGGTCGTGGTTTGGTTTGTCGCACTATGGTCATTTTATGCGCACTTTAGCTCATTATACCGCGGCTTACAGTTTAAAGTGGATTCCGAACCACTCACAAACATTCATTCCATCGCCACGATTCGAACCTGAAACCAGTGGTACCAAAGGCCAGAGCACCAGCCAATTGGCCATCAGGCTGCTTTATGACAGTGAGATTTTAAATACATATAATGAAATTTTAAAAAATAGCATTGTAACAAATGCTATGGCATAGAAAATAAAACATCACGGATTCAACCTAGCTGATTATTAAAATTTTATTTTTAAAGAATGATAAAAATTTATTACAAAAGTTTTAAAATTATATAAAAAAAAAGACTTTTTATAAATTATTTTGTACGTCTATCAAAAATTATTTTGAATTTCCAAAAGAGAAAGAAAATAAAAGAACTGGAAAATACTTTTCAAGATACGATATACAATATAATGAAAATACAACAGATATATAATAAAACAATGTATTAGAAGATTGAAACAAACTATACTAAGAATATATAAAATATATAACACTACACATTATGTCTCTCCGAGCATGGGCTCGTTTAATATTCTTTTCTTAGCTCATCTTTTGGATTTAAAATTATGTTTTAATAATAATTATTGATATGGAGGTACGGGAAATTCCCTGGTACTCCAACTAAACACCTACCGTTACGTTACTATACATTATAAAAAGCATAATATCCCTACAATTATTTAAAAAGCCTCATATATATAAATACATAATTTTTCTTTATGGATGTCTTACCTTTAAGCTGTGTGGACACTTTCTGGAGAGGATCAAGCCAACGCTGCAAAATAAAGGTTGACTGTTAAAAGGGAAAACATTTATATGGAAATAGAATGTTTTGTACCTAATCCGCGATATTTTTTCAATTAGGGGCTTTTATCTTTCTTCTTTTTGTAAGAAACTTTTACTTCCAATTGAGATGAAAGCTGCGGACTATTTAGAATAATGTTTTTAAACACTAAATAAATAAAGCTGAAATTGTTCATGAATTGCAATTTATCATATGTGATGATGATACGTAATTTGAACACAGAATGTCAATGAAACCACATTTGGAGCTAAATTTTTCTTTCCCAATGCATCTAGTAATACAGAGACAGTTAATCTTTATGCCGTCATCAAGAGCTGCACCGCTGTTACTCAATTAGCACTATCCAGGGGTCATGTGTAACTTGAAGGTATGCTGCGGACGCGAGTCACACTACCCCCACAACGCACTACGAGCATATCAGTCAAAGTAGATTCCGAACCACTACAGATATACATGGCATCGCCGGGACTCGAACATGAAACCTGCGGTACAGAGCTCCGGAGAGCTAGCCACTCGGCCATCAGGCCCCTGGAGGCAAAATTTTAAAACAATGTTTCTTGGAAATTATTTTTTGGATGTTTTTGTTAAATTGTTATAAAATATAGACAAACATGAACATTAAAAATATACATGAATATATATATTTTTAAATTTGACAAAAATGGACAAAAAAGGGTAATTTCTGACATTTTAAAGGAATATGTAAAACATATTATATTATTTTACATGCATGTAGACAGTGTGGCATTTTTTTCTCACGAGAAGAGTTTTGGTATTTCATTCCCACGAGAAAGGAATGTATTTTATTTGAAAAATATAGAACATAAAATTTGAACATAATTAAAACTTTGTAATTCAATACATACATAACATACTTCAAAAGTTGAAATGCCATTAGATTCTGACAATTATTATAAAAGTTATGACTGTTATCGTGAATTCGTGAATTTAGTATCCTAAGAGCTCGTGATGAAACAGTAGTATTTCAAATGACTCTAGAAACAAACTCAAAACTGTTTTAGAAAGCTAACGGTCTGATAATATTTAAAATAAATATTAAAATAATTTTGAATATTCTTCCCACCATAATCAGGCTCTAAAACTGGTCTATCACCTTAAGTAAAAATTTGATTTAAGTTTTCAAATTTGATGAATGATAAAGTGGTTGTTAAAATACCTTTCACAAACATAACTCATCTGAAGACACTAGTTTCAGAAAGTTATTGCAAATAACCTGTTTGCATGCAGAATGCCAGACAGTTCAAAATAAAATGAACAGCGCGTGACTTGGTATTGGCAAGTCGTTAGTCTCGGCAACACATATTAACACACCCCATTGAAATCACGTGACAGATATGAATTTAGTTTAAATAAAAAAAATTTGAAATTAAAGTTGCTGGTGGTGCGTGAGATCTGCTTTAATTTCATTCTTACTTTTGTCTTCCCACGCATTTTTTTTGCAGAACAACAAGTATGTATTTCTTCCTTTGTATATTAAATATGTATGTGACGCCAATGTACTTGCTGATAATATTTAAATGGGGTGTGGTGCTTGAACATAACATCACATCTAGTATTGCAAACGTTAGAAATTCCTGATTAACGAAAATAAGTTATTGCAAAAAGAATTTATCCATTAACACGAAACAGATTAGCTGATCTCTGCAGATAAGGAGGAGGGGTTCTGAGTGGTTTAAACAAAGTACTTTGGCTGCAGAGCAAAAACACACGCTTATCTTGATGTTGGAGAAGCTTTGCTTTAAGTCAATGCCCATTGAAATTTTATGTGACACATTTTATATCTAGAAGTATATAACTAGTAAAAAACAAAAGAGAAAGGTAATGAGGTGAGAAGAAACTATAACATTAGGAGGCCTATCATCGGGAGGGTCTTGCAGTAATGGCAATTCAGATGAAGGAATGAAGGGGAAAAAAATGGATTATATGTTAAGAACAGTACGTGATCGTTTACTACTTTTAAACAAAGAAATATCGTACCTAGGAAGAGAATTTAAAACCGAATTGCAAGTTTGATAAAGATTAGCAGAAATTTTTAAAAATTTTAAGTATAAATTTGCGAATGCTTGGGAAGTTAAAAAATTGTCTAATATTCTGATTCCTGAAGTACCAAGGCGAGTGGGTGATCATCCGAAGGAGTTTTTGGTGTTATTTTTTGCTGTGGAGCCCCAAACTGGACTTGCATAAGTAATCATGGGAGCAGATGTTGATTCACTGTTTTTAATTTTACTGATACTGAAAGTGAGTTTATTAATTTATTATTTTTTCATTCAAGTCCCCGCCAATCCACTTCCTTAAGAATCTTGTTATGAATTTATTTTGTTACAGTATTTACCCACCTCAAAAACTGATGGAAAAATGTTCACGCATTTTAATTCTGAAATATTTGCATTTGCATCAGAAAAGGAAAAGGCTAAAATTGCTTTAAACAACAACATTTGTAGTATGTTAACATGATACCTGGAACCGCAACCTCAGAGCGTCAGAGAATCTGCGTTTATCCGACGATTACAAGCAGCAAATAGAATAAAGGAGAGTTCTGTCTTACACATGGTTATTTGATAGATCTGAAGACCCTTATAAGACAGCAGTAATTCTACAATTTCTACGAAAAGTCTCGTAACCCTGTCAACTATGGGGTGCGGCATATGTTTTTCCTTGAGCTATCTCATTTTCACTTTTCGTTTCAAGTACTAGTAGCTTCATGCGTTCTAAATCATCGTTTAAATGTTTGATAGATTGACCTGTAGTTTTGTCGATTTCTTTCGTGTTCAAATGTACTCCTTCTAACAGTTTGTTTGTCTAGTTGTAACTAGTTTGGTTTGTCACTCTATGGTCATCTTGTGCACACGAGGGCTAAATGTACCGGGACCTACTATTTAAAATGGATTCCGAACCACTCACAATCGTCGTCCAGGCCACCGCCAAGATTCGAACCTTGACCCTGTGGTACCAAAGGCCAGAGCGCTAGCCAATTGTCCATCAGGTCATTTGAAAGACAAGGAGACTCTATGATGATTTTAGAACCATATGTAATTGTCTCGCCTCGACAATCAATCTGTTTTGTCTTTTTCAGTGGGTTTTTTTAAATATAAAATTTGCAACTATGGACTAGTTGCCCCTGAAAATCTCGGAAGACATAGCTCCTGCATTGGTCAGTTTATTTATGTCATGCATAAGTGAGACATAAGATCCTTGATATAACATATTGTTATTCTTTTGGTTACCAGAGAGTGTCGACAACGTTTATGGTATTTTAGAAAGAAATTTTGATTCCTGGAATTTCGAATTTTTCGGAGATTTTGGGAATTTTAAATTTTGGAGTGATTTTTTTTGAAGAAGGTCTCATTTTCCCTTCTGCAAATTTGTTTAGATAAAAAAAAAAATGGGAAGTAAAACATTTGGATAAATTGAGATAAAGCAGCGTCAGCGAGCATACATCTCAAAGCACTAAGTCAAGTCAAGTTAGAATAAAGGCGCAACTCACCGACCGAGTTCACCGATGATTGATGTTGATTCGCTGTTTTTGATTTTTATGACCTCTGATTAGAAGTCACTTAAAATACTGATTGTGATTTTATTTTATTATTATTATTTTTTTATTTTATTTTTCATTCAAGTCCACAGACACCCAAACCTCTTTCCTTAAGAATCTTGTTACGGATTTATTTTGTTACAGTGTTTGACCACCTCAATTACTGAGAGAAAAAGTTTCTGAAGTATTTGTATTTGTATCAGAAAAATCCCCCCTCAAAAATCTCCTTAAAAAAACAACAGCTATAGTATGTTAACATGATTCCTCGAACCACAGCCTCAGAAAATCTGTGTTTATCCGACGATTTCAAACAGCATAGCATAGAATAAAGAGTGCGAAAGGGTGTTCAAACTCACCGACTCTCCCGCCTTGTTGAGGAACCTGAGTCCGAAGTAGGCCTTCTCGATGAGGTTGAGGTGGGAGAAGACCCGCTCCAGGAGGACGTCGCCCTTGCTGACAGCCTGTTAAAAAAGAAAGAAGAACAGTTACTTCAACAGAAATCAAGAGGAATCATAAGTTTGCTTACTTCGTATTGCAAAGTGTGGACTGGTTTGGAGAATAAGGCGGTGGATTTTCGGGACCATTATTACTTCTAGGTTACTTCTACTAGCCTACTAGATTATTACTACTAGACTATTAGATTACTAATAGGCTATTAGGGTGCTACTACTAGATTGTTTCCACTAGATTATTACCAAGTTACTAGGTTGCTACTACTACTACTAGATTACTAATAGGTTACTGGGTTGCTACTACTAGATTACCACTAGGTTATTAAATTACTTCTATATTACTAATAGTAAGCGACTTGATTGCTAGTACTAAACTACTAGATTACTACTACTAAACTACTAAATTACAACTACTATACGATTGGATTAATATTACTAGATTACTACTAGAACTACTATTACTAGATTACTACTAGACTACTGTTACTATATTATGCTGCTGCTACTACTACTACTATTACTATATTATGCTGCTGCTACTACTACTACTACTACTAAACCGTCTAGATTACTACTACTAAACTACTAGATTACAAATGAAGCTATCGCATCATAAACAAGAATGTTTTCTACGAAGAACTGAAAAGTTTCAAATGCTACATGCTGTAAGTTATGTTTGTAAGGATATAAATTTTTTTTCTTCCAGAAATAAGATTTCAAAAACAAGTTTTCAGAATACTTTTATTTACGTGCAATTATATATATATATATATATATATATATAGAGAGAGAGAGAGAGAGAGGATGGTCACGATAAATCTGTAAGATGTAATGTCCTGTGGATTACTGGTGCATAACTCTCAGATACCATCTCTAGAGTGTTTGATCCAAATTGCAGTGATTTAATGTTGATGCAGTGTAGCTCTTATGGTGTTTCATAAGTAACACTAAATATGCTACATATCTGCTGTTCTAGGGTAAATTATTGCTTCTTAGAACATCCTTTGAAGGAACAGCAAACGGCAAACAAAAGAAAACCCCTTAAATCAAAATTCTGAATGTTTGAATATCATTCAAATACCTCGGTTACCTTTTTGTTATTTTAAAATTTAAAAGCATAAGTTTTACAACAAAATTTAGATTGAAATAAATGCTTATCTTAAAAAAAAGTGAGAAGAGCTAAAAAAAAAAAAAAAAAGAATTAAAAGAGCTCACTGATCTCACGCATCTCTGCTATGTCTACGACCTTTGTTTAACTTTCCGTCGGAGTTTTTTTCACAAGATAAATCTGTAGGAAGTAATGTCCTTCTGTGGGGTAAGGGTGCATACCATCTCTGAAGTGTTTGATCCAAATTGTGAGTACTTAATGTTGTTGTAGTGTAGCGGTGGATTGTGATGACTTAATGCTGGTGCAGTATAGCGATGAATTGTGGAGACTTAATGATGGTGCAGTGTGGCGGTGAATTGTGGTGACTTAATGATGGCTCTATGGTTTGCTGATCTACAATCATTTTATGCACACTTTGAGCTAATCAGGTTATGTGGATTCCGAACCACTCACAAACATCATGCTACAGCCAGGATTCGAAAATAAATAAACTGAAGCGTGTGGCACCAAGGGCCACAACGCTAGTTAATTGTCCATCAGGACGCACGGGGATCCCAAACCACTAACAAATATTTGTAACATAATGTTGATGCAGTGTTGTGGAGTTTCATAGGTAACCCTGAATTTGATACAGATCTGTCGTTCTAGGGTAAATTATTGCTTGTTAGAGTATCATGTGAAAGAACCAAATAAAGGTTTGAATTAACAACTCTTTAAAACAAAATTATAAATGTTTGAATATCATTCATATACCCCGGTTACCTTTCTGTTATTTTAAAATTTAAAAACAAGGGTGAATGGCCGAGTATCTAGCGCTCGATAGCACAGGTTTTGGGTTCGAGTCCCGGCGGTGCCATGGATGTTTGTAGTGGTTCGGAATCCACTTTAAACCGTAGGTCCCGGTCTAACAGGATCGTAGAGCATTGTGGAGGTAGTGTTACTCCGCATCCGTAGCTTATCTCCAAGCGTAGTGCTAAGTGAGTAACGTCGGTGTAGCCCTTGTCTTAAGGCATCCAAGACAAATGTTTAAGTGTTTGCCAGCTGCATTTAAGCCAAAAGCCAAATTTAAAAAACATTAGTTTTCCCAAAAAGATTTAGATTGAAACAAATGCTTAACTTAAAAAAAAGTTAAAAGAACTATAAAAAAAAAGCAGTAGTAAAATTAAAAGAGCTCGGTCGATTTCACGTATCTCTGATTTGTGTGCGACCTTTGCTTAACTTTCGAGTCGGACTTTTAATTTAATTTCAAAAGAAGACAGCGATCTCCTCCTCCTCCACCACCCACGTAGGCAGAAGTGAGGCGTGACCACGAGAGTGATCTGCTTAGTGCGCAGAACCTGTTTGCGGTATCTGCCAGGTGCATCTGCTGAGAAGCCGATGACCAGCGCTCCTCCGTCTTCCCAACAGCCCGTAATTGGGGGAAGTTCAAGAAAATCGCTTTTCACTTTTCGAAGCGGATGGTATAAAAAGACGTTCATTGACGGACACGTGATTGACTGTGGCAAGGTTGATTGACTTTAACGAGCTATAGAAAGTCACGGAAACGGTTGAGTGGTTTTTCGAATCATCATCCATTTTGGCAAAAAGCTTCGTGAAGGTCTATAGTAAGTCTATATAGGTATAAAAGAGTCTTAAAAAATCTCAAGTACCCCATCGATTTTTAAAGATGAAAATAATTTTTATTTTTTAATTTCAGCTTCAAAATGCTCAATGTTTTTAAATTCGCAGACTATTATAATAATTATACTATATGCATCTGTCGCAAATTATACTATATGCATTGCGAGCACACGAATTATAACTTCTAATCCCCTATAGCAAAAAATTCATTAACGAAATTGACATTGAATACATCAATTGAATCGATGATTGAATACATCATTGTGAACATTGAATACAGCAAACGTGTGGTTTTGAATCTTTGAATGTTATTCATTTTTGAATGAATAGAATGTATAGTAACGTCTCGGCCTCTACTAGACTAATAATGGTTTCAAGAACAGGGTGACTTTCAGTTTCATGGAAACACTTTTAGATTTATTTACAAACATTATATTTATAAGTACAGAACTTTATTTACAAACATTATATTTATAAGTACAGAACTTTATTTACAAACATTATATTTATAAGTACAGAACTTTATTTACAAACATTATATTTATAAGTACAGAACTTTATTTACAAACATTATATTTATAAGTACAGAACTTTATTTACAAACATTATATTTATAAGTACAGAACTTTATTTTTATTTATAAGTACAGAACTTTATTTACAAACATTATATTTATAAGTACAGAACTTTATTTACACACATTATATTTAAAAGTACAGAACTTTATTTACAAAAAAAAAATGAAAATTAAGGATATAAATTAGATAACAAGTGCAGTTCATTCCAAGTACGGAAATTTTCACAGTTCTCGAGTCTACGACGAATCTAAACATCTGGTCTGCGGCAGACCTTAACTATAACACGGCGTGATTCACAAAACCACAATACCCAAATCCCCCACAGTGGAGAATCCCTACATCAACTATAAAATTAAATAGCGACAAGAATATAACAAAATTTAACAATTCTAGACTGGTTAAATTAACTTTTATAAACATAAACTGATCCTTAGACAGTATTTTAAGGATATCGAAACAATAATATATTTACATACTGAATGCCAGCCAATTCAAAATTAACTACAGAACCAGTGATTTGATATGGGTCAATCCTTATATTCAGCAGGACAATTTTTAATGTCAAATTTAAACTGCACGTAAAGAAAATCACTTGAAAATCAGCTTTTATTTTAAATAAAAGTTATTTGAAATGAAAGTTCTTCTTGCTTTTTTGGGGTTTGGCGTGCCACTTTTATGGTCACTTTGGGTTAATTAGACTGGGACCTGCAGTTTAACGTGAATTCCGAACTTCTAGCAAACATCCATGCCACAGCCAGGATTCAAACCTGTGTTTCTCTTGTTGCACGAGGAGATCACACAGAAAAATAAATGTACGTAATATTTTAATCAATGACTCTCCAAATACAAATAATATCTCATGTATGAATCGATTTAAAAAAAAAAGGGAAAGAATGTTTGTTGATTTTTTTTATTTTTACAAATGCATTCGTCCCGCAGACCAGGCGAAATTGTTGCTAGGTCACGATGACATCAAAAGATTAAAGAAAAAGTCTTCACAAGTTGGGAAAGTATCAGGCGACTTGCAAGAAAAAGTCGCACTTAAGACAGGTTTCTCTCACCAACAAGGATCACGCGGCCTGCGCACTCCACCACACGGAAGCAGCCATCTCGCCACGTGACCGGAAGCAAACGAAACTGTGAACTGCATTGAAATGAAATCCAGATCCTCCCCTATCAGAGGAGTGCATGTCAAACGTCACTGACGAATCAGAGATGAAAAGATTGCATACAAATGTATGCATAGTTAATTATAACATTTACCACGCTATCAAGATTGTTTTACATGAATAGTTCAAAATCAATTAAACCGATGGGAAGTCTCATCATTTGAAGGTTGCGTACTCATGTTTTTATGAACTCATATGATACGTTCTTATATTCACTTATATAATTCTATATTCATTTGATTTTTGCATTCAACTGATTTTTTCTGTATTCATCTGATTTTCAAAATTAATTTGATTTCTGTATTCATCTCTATATTTCGATATGCATCTGATTTATATATGGTCACTTGCTTTATTTGATATATTCACTTATTTTCATATGAAATTCCAATTTTTCATACAAATACACTGAACACAAATATATATATATATACATATATATATGTGTTCAGTGTATATATATATATATATATAATTAAAATTATTAAAACATAACTAAAAAATTAAATTCCCTTAAAAAATTCAACTCTTTCGACAAGGAAAGATTGATTAGCATTTCACCCAAAATTGAATTAAATTTAAGTCCATTTAAATTCAACACTCTCATGTGTAGTGTTGAAGAATTAATATTCATAGAATTTCTTCAACACCGCAAATGCGAGTGCTTTCATAGAATTTCTTGGCGTCTTAATTAACTATCCATTTTATCTGGAAACCATTCTAAAAAATGTTCAAAACCATTCTCTTTCTCATTCATTTAGTTAGTCATTAAATTTGCATTATAGGGATATTTATTATTAATTTATAGTGTAACCGTGCTTCCTCCTACGATCTTCAAGAGCTCCCACTGTGGCGTACAGGAAAAATGGTCAGTAGGCTTCGAGATTCTCATCCAAGAGGAAGTACGGTGCAACTGGCGTTGATGCTGAGAAACGTTTAGTAGAGCGCAATCACACGCTTCTGTTGAGAAACATTTACTTTGTAATCTCTCATCCCGGGAGGAAATATATTTGACGCAACCTGCTTATAAGTTAGCCTACAAACTCTCACTCAGAGAGGAAGAATATTTCACGCATCCAATGCGTACCTAAGTATCTTAATTATAGGTCTTTAAATGTGTTAAATATTGTCTATCTTTAATTGCATGCGTATGTTGTGTTTGTGCGCGTGTAAATAAAGCTGTATGTACTCAAACCTGAGTCTCAAGTCTCCACACCACAACCAGTTACAATCAAGCTACACAAATAACGACAACACTACGATAGGAATATTATAGTTCTATTTTTTTTAGACGAGAGTAATATGATAATTGTTTAAGAGAGGCAATAAATTTCCTTTATTGATGATTAAGAACATCATAATAGTCAGTTTAGTACATTATTTGGTGTATAATTACTTCGTGTATGAAAAATCACCATGACAAATACATAGAAATATATAGTATTAAAAAAATACTTATAATTTAGCATATTTAAAGCTTAAAACATTTTTATTGAACATTTCTATCACATGACAGTTATTATTTATATATTTATTTTTAGGATTTTTTTTTTTTTTTTTTTTGTATTTTACTATTTTTAATATGTTTTTCATGATGAAAATATGGATACATATTACGATAAGTATTTTGCAAATGGGATGTCTCTAATTGCTTAAAGATATGACATCATCATCGGCGCAACAGCCCCATGGTGGGCCAAGGCTGTTTGCCAACCGGCAGATTTCTAGACAGCAGTTTTTCTTTTTACGGGATAGAGTTTTCAGCCTGACGCCCAACAGTCATATTGGACCGGGACCTACGATTTAAAGTGTATTCCAATTACTACCATTCATGGCACCGCCGCTACTCGAACTCGTAAACTGTAGCCCTGAACGTTAGTCACTCGGAAATCGGGTCCTGATGTTCAATACTACATATAATATATATTTCGTAATTCACATAATTCTAATTCCTCAATTTATTAAAATTTTTATCAACAAAACTTCTCAAAACAAAGAAAGTTAAATAAAACAGAGCAAAGTTGAATCTTCTCTTTGTAATATGTTAAGAAATACTGCAACTATATACACTGAAGTGACAAAAGTCATGGGATACCTCTTAATATCGTGTCGGCCCTCCTTTCGCCCGGCGAAGTGCAACAACTCGACGTGGCATGGACTCAACAAGTCGTTGGAAGTCTTCTGTAGGAATATTGAGCCATGCTGTCTCGATAGACGTCCATAATTGTGAAAGCGTTGGTGGTGCAGGATTTTGGGCACGAACAGACCTCTCGTTGATGTCCCATAAATGCTCGATGGGATTCATGTCGTGCGATCTAGGTGGCCAGATCATTCGTTGGAATTGTCCAGAATGTTCTTCAAACCAATCGCGAACAGTTGTGGCCCGGTGACATGGCGCATTGTCATCCATAAAAATCTCATCGTTGTTTGGGTACATGAAGTCCATGAATGACTGCAAGTGATCTCCAAGTAGCTGAACATAAGCATTTCCAGTCAATGTTCGGTCCAGTCGCACCAGAGGACCAAGTCCATGCCATGAAAAAACCACCAGCAGCTTGAACAGTGCCTTGCTGACAGTTTGGGCTTCGTGGGGTCTGCGCCACACTCGAACCCTACCATCAGCTCTTACCAACTGAAATCGTGACTCATCGGACCAGGCCACGGTTTTCCATTCATCTAGGGACCAACCGATATGCTCACGTGCCCACGAGAGTCGCTGCAAGCGATGTCGTTCTGTCAGTAAAGGCACTCGAGTCGGTCTTCTGCTGGAATAGCACAAGAAAGCTAAATTTCTCCGCACAGTTCTAACAGACAAGTCCCTTGTACGTCCCACATTGATTTCTGCGGTTATTTGACGCAGTGTTGCTTGTCTGTTAGAATTTACGACTCTTTGCAGACGTCGCCGGTCTCGGTCGTTAAGTGCAGGCGGTCGACCACTGCGCTGTCCATGGTGGGATGTTATGCCTGAAATTTCATACTCGGCACACTCTTGACACAGTGGATCTGGGAATGTTGAATTCCCTAACGATTTCCGAAATGGCATGACCCATGCGTCTAGCTCCAACTAACATTCCGCTTTCAAAGTCTGTTAATTCCCATCGTGCGGTCATCATCACGTCAAAACCTCTTCACATGAATAACTTGAACAGAAATGAAAGCTCTGCGAAAGCACTGCGTATTTATACCTGTTCTACGCGATGCTACTGCCATCTGAAAATTTGCATATTGCTATCCCATGACTTTTGTCACTTCAGTGTATATATATATATATTCTATAAGAGTTATAGTATATTTTATTGATGAATCAACAGATTATAAATCTATTATTAGATCGATTTTTTATGCCTAAATTTAGTATTGTCCTCTTTACAGAAATGTATTTAAGAAAAGTTATTAAAATTTAAGTATGAAAAAAATTCATATATTCAAACCATATTCGTTTTATCAATTTTTTTTAAGTATTTTTATAATCTTTATTTATATTTTATTTAATTAATGAGAATAAATCTTTTTAAAAAAATAATATATCTTTTAATATAAAATTTTAAGATACGACACTGAATCAAAATGCGATTCCTTAATTATTGTAATTATTGTAATTCGATTATTTAAAGGGTTTAATTTATTTAATTTTCTGCAGATAAAAAAAATACAATTAGTGGATATAGAAAATATAAAACAAAATGTAACATTTCCTTGGAAGATAATATAAATCTCAGATAATCTTACAATTCAAACTAATGTGGTTGGTTGTATAGTATTCATGTACGTAACTTAACCATTCATTAAAAAACTAAGTTGTGTTAAAATTAACGGTTAAAATTAGTTTACATAACCATTCTGTTAACAAAAATTAACAGTTTTTCCTAGCTCTAAGGGAAAAAAAATATTAAACTACAATTTTATATAAATAAGTTTGATCCTTTCCGCTGTACAGTGATTTATTTAAATAATAATTATTAACTGAACCCGCACCACCCAGGTTATTAAAAAAACTGTTCCTTAAGAAATTCCAGAGAGCAAACAAATCGCACACAAAGCTATTCAAACATTAATAGGGCGTCAACATGGAATTAACGAATTCTTAAATCTCGGAATTAATGGACATTCGGAAAGCATTCTTTTCATGTTAAGATACAGAATGGTAAAAAATGCCTGGCTTGTTTTTTAATGAAATAAATAAATAAATAAATACAAAAAAAATAAAACAAACTATTTCTAACAGAGGAAAGAAAATATTTTAAAAAGTCCACTCCCCCCCCCGGGAGTCTGGACTTTTAATCCTATGTTGATTTGTTAAAAGCATTTGGACTCTTCTCTTTCAAATACTGCCATCTATCTTTCGCATTGTTGTAGGTATTCTTTGAAGAAAAAAAAGTATTTTTCATGCTAAGTTTTTTCAACAACTTTTTTTACCTAAACCTCTTTCTGTGGTATAAATAGTTACTAAACATTACGTGCAAATGTATCACCTGAAAAAGAACTGCCTAAACTATTAATTTATGGCAATAAGCCCGAAACTTTCGTACGTATGAGAACATAAGACTTCTTAATTGGAAAATAGACTGTATTTCGACACAGTTCTCAACAGCAAGTTACTCAAAACAATCAGAAAATAAATACATAATGACACAAATAACACTTCCGTATGGAAAAATCTCACAAAAAACTCACTCACACTCAAATTCTCAAAAATCACTCACTCAACTCAAAACTCACACCACCTGACTTCTACAGTCCTCCGATAAAAAGTTCGAATTATTTTCTCAAATGTAACAGTACTGTTCATAACTTGACTTCTTATAAGGTAAATATATCTACATTCATTCCTTGTCAGTTCTCTTTCGATTTCTATATTGATATGCTGCGTTCTTTATCTATATATATTAAAAAGTTTCGTCCTAGATCTTTCAAATTTAGCATCGACATAAGCTGTGGCTTATGGCTACATAAGCTTATTTACATAAGCTATGGCTAAGGTCACATGTATGTTAAACATGCATGCTAAAACAATGTATGTTAAAGCAAAAAGTCTTTTTTTTTCCGAATTTCTTTAATATGTGCTGTGTTTGAAATAGCACACACACACAAAAAAGAATATTTAGAATTTTAAATAGACTTAATTTTACCTCAACTAATGAAACAGTAACAGTTAATTAAGCCTTGCAAGATAAAAAAATTAGGTGTCATTTAAGCACTGGAATACAATTGTTCTAAGGATAAAAAAAAAAGGCTTCTGGTCTTGCCACACTAATCCACAAGCACGGCCAACTAAAAAAACATCTACAAGTAACGTCTAAAAGTTTCAAAAAGGCATGTGTCACTTGTGTGCACTGAATTTTCATGACTCGATTCGAGAAAAGGAAATCTACGCATTAGGCAAAAAGAAACATGGCGAATAAGTGGGTTAGAAGTAAGATGCCCATCTGCAGCATTCTTAAAGGTTGGCAATGCTGGCGTCTTCATGAAATGCTAATTGAAATGCTGGATGCACAGCAGAGGAATCATTTATATTTAAAATAATGAGCAAGATCCCTATCTTCCGAGTTTTTTCAGCATCTACTCGTGTCGAATCGTGCAAACAGGAGTGAGTTCTTGAATTAAACTGATAGGCATAAGGTAGTTAAATGAAAAAGTGATCAGGCAAGATAAGATTTCTGATTGATATGTTGCGTTCTTTATGTATATATGTAAAAAATTTTCCTCCTAGATCTTTCAAATTTAGCACAGACATAAGCTATGGCCTACGTAATGCGACAGTAATACACTTTGAAATTAGGAGATATTCCCTTTTCACCAATTCTGCCTTTTTATTCCCTTAGTTAATTGAGAAGATTCGGATGTATTTTTATGAACGAATTTTATCATTTTTAACTCATTGAGTCTTATGGTATTTGCAATTTTCTTTTATGACTACAATAACGCATTTAAGGCCTGAATGGCTAAGAGGCTAGCGCTCGGTACCACAGGTTTCGGGTTCGAGTCCTGGAGGTGCCATGGAATCCCCTTTAAACCTTTGGTCCCAATCTCATACGACTGTAAGAGCGTCACGGAGCCAAATCTGACTTCTACCTACTGTTGTAGGATGTCCGTCCCGCACTGCAGGATACTGAAGATTAATGAATTAGCGAATTTTATTATTCTTAACTCATTGAGTCCTATGGTACTTGCAATTCTGTTCCATTACTACAATAACGCATTTAAAAAGCATGGTAAAGTATCATCATCATTAGTCACACAACAGCCCCATGGTGGCCAAGGTCGTCTGCCTGCTGGCAGATTTCGAGACAGGAGATGTTAACGCTCTTACAGTCATAGTTGACCGGGACCTACGATTTAAAGTGGATTTAGAACCACCACATTCAACCGTAGCACAGTCGGGATCGAACCCGAAATCTGTGGCACCAAGCAGCCAGAACGCTAATATATATGTAGGATTTGTTTGTGTGGTAACCAGCAGGCGGCGACACATTACGATTGCTTGTCTTTGACAGAGCCTGTGTACAACGTGGGGGAGTATTCAACTTTGAACTCTGACCCCCACCAGAAGGTGGACAGGACCCCGTAGATGAAGGAGGACAGAGAACGCTGACAGGAGCGATTGGGGCAGGCTGCGTCAAGCAGCGAGAGAATATGTTCACCCCTTGATTAATTGTTAATGTAAATATTATTGTAAAATATTCGTGTCATTCAATGGCTTTATTTAAAGTCCCGTTACTGCGTTTTGCATGTCAAATCCCCTAGACACCCACTGCAAAAGTCCAGCTATTGTTAGACTGGTAGAGAAGTCTACAGAAACTGTAGGTTCGACTGGGATGAATCTATTGAAACCGGTGTAAACCTACATATATATATAAACAGTTTTCATTATGACAGATTGTGTTTAGACAGTGTGCATTACAACAACCATTTTTTCTTGGATTTCATAAATAAAAAATAATTGTTAAACAATAAAATGTTGTTGACTCAATATGGACATTTGTATGTATGTATGTACATATACGCAAGAATATTTTGTCGAATAAGAAAAAAACAGTCATAGAAATGAATTTTTTTATTCATTATTTAGTGTTATTTTGTACAAATACCACAAATGCCCATATTGAAGCAACAACATTCTATTGTTTAATAATTGTTTTTGTTTTAAATTTTATAAAAATAAAATCCAGGAAAAGAATGCTTATTATACTGTGCTATCTAAACACGATCCATCATTTCGTTGTTTCCTGACAGATATTCCATCTGCAAGAAATTTATCTAATATCCACACCAAGTTGAGGTCTCAGATATTGAACTAAGGTCATTTGTCTCAGCAAACTGTAAATGTGTAGTACGGTACTTACGTATTAACGGTACCTTGGCGACGGACTTGGCGATTTTTAAGTGTCGCCAATCTTTATTATTTGAAATAAAAAGATTTTGAAAGCGTTTTGATTTTAAATGAAGTGTTTCATATATATTTTATTATTTGGAACAAAAATTTTAAGTGTAGATTGGCGCGTGTGCTCTTTATTGGCGCAACTGTCGCCAAGGTACCGTTAATACGTAAGTACCTGTAGTACATTCAACGTTACCCAAGATACATTAATAGAAGGTCTTCGTACTTTGCAGCATCCATTTGGAATAAAGCCTTACAATATAACCAGTAAACAACAACAATAATAATAATAATATACTCATGTTTGTGAAAATTGCAACACCATGAAGGACTTACGCGAGTGAGCTGAAATTTTCAGGAAATGCAAATTAGCGCATGATATGCAAATGATTAGAATTTAAAATCCGTACCGCATGCGTATGCTGAGCAGCGCCCTCTGAACGCCGGATGGATCCGAATAAATAGACGGCTGTAGCGAGGCGTGTATGGTTATCGGTGGTTATCTGCTAGTGGTAAACGTTAGCTCAATCGTTACTTATGCCTTTTCGACGAAAGAGAGCGAGATTTGAACAACTTACAGAGTTTGAACGGGGAGAATCATCGGCCTTCGTGAAGCTGAATTGTCTTAACGTTCAGTAGCCGCTCGTGTGCAGCTTAACAGCAGCACAGTGAGGCGTCTTTGGAAGCAGTGGACGGACGAGTGTCGGACAACTCGGAAATCTGGGAGTGGACCCCAAAATGTGACGTCAGCTCGCGATGATAGACACCTGGTCCGCATGGCACTGATGCACAGTACAACTGGCTCTAGACAATTGGCAGCACAGTGTTCAATAGCTACAGGTGTTTCATTGTGTGCTTCATCAATTCGTAGACGTCTGCTGCAGCGTGGACTGCGCGCAAGGACTCCTTTATACAGGATCCCTCTCACGCTAAGCCATCGCCACCTGCGGCTACAATGGGCCGCTCAGCATAGAGACTGACGTGCTGATTGGCGGCATGCCGTGTTTTCTGACGAATCCCGCTTTAGTTTGTGGTACCATGATGGCCGCATCCGTGTCAGACGCTATGCCGTTGAACGCCACCTTTCGGAGTGCATTATCGAACGCCACAGTGGACGAACACCCTGAGTTATGGTCTGGGGTGCCATAGCATATCATGGACGATCTCAATTGCTAAGAATTATGGACAATCGGAACAGCAACCGGTACATCAGTGAAGTTATACAACCCCAAGCTGTTCCTTTCCTTCAAAACTTGCCAGGCGCTGTATTTCAACAGGACAATGCCCGCCCTCATAACGCTAGGTCTGTTCAATCCTTCTTTGCAACGCGGCAGGTACAGCTTCTTCCTTGGCCTGCGTATTCCCCGGATATGTCACCGATTGAACATGTGTGGGATTTCGTTGGTCGGCGTCTCGCTCGTGATCCTCGTTCTGTTGCTTCTGCAGACGAACTTTGGGTGCGCATACAAACAATATGGAATGCTCTTCCCCAGACAGACATTCAAAATTTGTTTGACTCCATGCCACGTCGTGTAGCAGCACTTATTGCGGTGCGTGGTGGCTACACAAAATACTGATTCCGATCTCTTGTTATTGTTTATTTGCTTTGAACATTTAATCGTTTATTTGTACCACTACCACTCAACTTTGTATTAAATTTCATTCAGTTATGACGATTCCTTCAAGGTGTTGCAATTTTCATAAACATGAGTTTATATTAAAAGTCATTAAATTCGAAATATGAAAAGAAACTGATGCATTAAATCAAAACATCATTCTATTTATCATTTATAATGATTGTTTTTCGTCCATCTGTTAACAAACATTTGAATGCCTCGTTAAACATCGTTAGAAAAAGCTGGATTGTGTTTAGGTACATTATAATTATTTAGACACAGTGTAATAAATATTTTTCTTGCATTTCGTTATTAAAAAATAATTGTTAAGCAATCAAATAATTTTCTTTCTAATGCACAGACGTCTTGGATGCCCTAAGGCAAGTGCTGCACAGACGTACTCACTTTGCATTGCCCAGGAGGAGCGTGTCACTTGAAGATAAGCTACGGATGCGGAGTAAAAATGCCCCCGAAACGCTCTACGATCCTATTAGACAGGGACCTACTTTTTAAAGTGGATTCCGAACCACTACAAACAACCATGGCACCGCCGGGACTCGAACCCGAAACCTGTGGCAACGAGCGCCAGAGCGCTAGCCACTCGGCCATTCAGGCCCCGCAATAAAATAATTGTTGACTAAATATGAACATTTACCGTAATTTAAAAAATTAAAATAGTATTGAATAATAAACAAGTAATTAATTCCTATGACTGTATTTTGCACTTGGTCTTAGCATTGTAATCGGTCTTAGCAAAATAATTATTTAATGCGGATGAGCTTTTTACTTAAGTAACAAAACACACATAAATGTTCAGCTGTTGTCGACATAGTCGGGTTTGCGATGCAGAGACATTAGACTCGATGGCGACTGCGTAAGGCAGTTATGCTGTCAACGTTTTATTCTGCAAGTGCGGATTTTCCGGAGTTTTCTTATACAACATGCAAATGCGATGCAATTATTTATAAATATGTTTCCAGAAGGTATATTCTTCTCTCTGAGCAGTGATGCATACAGACATTACCAGAGTACGTGACAACCAGTGTTACATGTATTTAAAAAAAAAAAAAAAAAAAACTGCAGATAATGGCGTGTATTACAGTCGACGTTAAAAAACCTCTAGACTATGTAGAAAATTGGGTAAGGAGTTTCGTATCGACATTAAAAGCGTCTAGATTATATACAAAACAATTCGCAAATAGAGAGCAACATTCGAGAAAGATATCCGGGAAGGCACTACTTTCCCCGTGCCATTTACGGAAACAATTTCAATTTACCGAGTTGGTGTTGCATGGTATGTATCTTACACACCAAGGTTAGTTAGGTTGGTATACCATTTTAGTTGGTTCATGGACCTTGTGCTATGAGAAATAGAAAAAAAAAATCAATGCATTGCATTAATAAAGGCATGCTAAATAAGTATATTTCGTTATTTTATTGTTAATACTGCATTTGTTTTATCTAGAAAAATTAACACGCATTTTTTAAAATAAATTTCCTGTGATATGAATTTATTTGGAAAGTTCTTTAAAATATTTAATTGTTTTGGGTAATGAGTTTCTATTTTCTTCTACTTCTTCATTAGTGCCACAGCCCCATGGTGAGCTAAGGCCGTCTGCCTGTTGGCAGATTTCAAGATAGGTTTCGCTTGTCACTCTACGGTCATTTTTTGCACAATTTCTGCTAATTAGATCGGGGCCTACAGTTTAAAGTGGACTCCGAACCACTCAGAAACCTCCATGCCTCCGCCAGGATTCTAACCTGAAGCCTGTGGTACCAAAGGCCAGAGTGCTAGCCAATTGGCAATCAGGCCGCATTCAAGATAGGAGATGTTTTCTTTTTACGGGGTAGGGTTCTCAGCCCTACGCCCATATTAGATCGGAACCTACTGGATTGTGATGGCCTAGTGGCTAGAGCTGTGGCACTCGGTATCATAGGTATGTCTGGCGGTGCCATGGATGTTTCTAGTGGTTCTGAATCCACTTTAAGCCGTAGGTCCCGGCTTCATATTATTGTAGAACGTCTCAGAGCCCAATCAGACTTCTCACCCACATCATTCCCAAACTGTAAAGGGGCAACTCAGCTCTCGGCACAATGATGTGGTGTGGTGTAGAAGTAGTAGTAGTATAGTATGTAGTAACTACATATACTAGAATAATGGTTTTGAATAATATTTAATGAAAGGAACCTAAGGTTAAATAATATGTGAATGTTGTGTTGTAAAATGTTGTAAAATAAAATTTCCTGTGACATGATGTTTTTTTTCCTCCTATAGATATATTTTAAAATAGAAATAGCTTTGGACTAACATTATATATAAATATATCTTGAACTAGAGTGCCCAACCATTTAATCTTGTGTAACAGCACAAGACTACTAGCTATGCATCAGTACAATCCTCAAAATTTAAATAATAAAAATAAAAATAAATTTCTTGTAATAATGAAAAGGCAATGCTTCAAAAGACTGCATTATATTAATATTTAGTTATGGGTTTCTATTTTTTTTTCTTTCAATAAACAATATTCAAAATAAAAATCAGCCTGAAGGTCAATTTTCTAGTGATCTGGCCGTTGGTACCACAGGCTTCAGGTTCGAATTCCGGCTGTGACATGGATGTTTGTGAGTGGTTCAGAATCCACGTTAAACTGTAGGTCCCGGTCTAATTTCTAATTTGCCTTTGTGTGCACAAAATGACCGTTGAGAGACAAACTAAACCAGTCAAAATAAACATTTCTTTGGACTACCATTACAGGTAAATTAATGATAGAACTAGAGTATATTTAACAAGAGTGTTGTACTGATCCACAGCCAATGATCCCAAAACTGTGCATCAGTACAGCACTGCAATTTCAAAAACCAAACGAACATGCAAAGGAAGTAGAGCAGTGGACGAATGCTGGATTGGAACAAGCCCGTTCGCCGCCAAGCTCTCAGCAACGCCTTTCCATTTCGAAGAAGCAAGAAAGAAAAAAACTAAAAGAGTGAGTGAACGTATTCCAAATTGGAGGAACCGGTTTTGGAATTCGGGAGCCTCATTCCTGGCACGTTCGCCGAAACCAGCTGCAACCGAAAGTCGCTTTTCTCGATTCCGACCGCCAGCCTCTCTGCTAGATTTTCTTCTTTCTTTTTTTATCGCATACATGTGTTTCGAGGAAATAATTGAGTTTTCAATTTGCTTCCACCCGTTGGCGAGAGCCATAAAGTCAGATGGCGGGCGAGATTTCCATCACAGAAGAAGAATGTCGCCGAAATTTTCGGAAATATCGGTATAGTGTCGTCCAGAACTAAATACTACGTGTAGCTATAACAACTTTTGACTATACACATCACTGACTTTTCCCTTATTTGAAGATATTTTTCCTTTTTTTTCCATTTAAATAATAACAAACAGTTATAATAATAGTCAAATAAAATGTTTATGAGCCTCAATATATATATATATATATAAAGAACAAAATATACAAATACATGTACAAAAGAACCAAAGGAAAACAAACACAGAGCAAAGAAGACAGTTTTGCATGTCAAATGTTTTTTTCCAGGGACAATTTTGCAGGACATTTTTCCAATAATTTTGCAGGGACAATTTTACATGTTAAAATCTATTTATCTATTTTTGTATAACAAAAACATTCAGAGCGCATTAGCAATATATAAACCTAAATATACAATGACACCTGAATATACATGAAAAAAATTTTGTATCCATAAAATCCGAAATAAATTAGTAAATCCAAAAGAAATCAATTATAACATTCTGATTAAAGCTTTGTCAAGGAATACATACCCTGTTATTTCTGTTTGCTGGATAACTGGATCCAAGTCAAAGACACACTTAACGAAGTATTTCAGTTATTGGATTGTATTCTTTGAAACAACACAAGCAGTTCATTAATTTTTTTTTTTTTTAGTTTAAATACAGCGCAAAAAAACCGAAGGAGAATTAATGAGGACTGAAATCAGCTGCTACCGAAATTCGATAAGCGCAAACCTTATAACAAAGTATCTGTCTCTGGAAATAATATCTTTAATATCTTACAGTCTCCTTAATATCTTATATCAGAATATATGCTGAATAAGCAACATAAAAATTAAGATAATATAAAAACTAAAGACCAAATTGCATTAATAACAAGAGAAAATTAATAAAAAAATGTAACATTTTATTAAAAATATCGAAATTAGGAATACATTTTTTCTTTTACCGTGAGAGCATAGAAGGGAAGTTCCATCAATAATGTATATTTTATAAAAATTTAAAAAATATACTATTTACTAAATTTTCGAAAGAGAGTGTTTTACGGTATTCCCTTGTGGGATAGGAGATAAACAGCCAACGTTGTTTTGCGGAACTTTCTGGCCAAAACAAGTATGTAGATTTGTATGTTACTTGGCGATTCATTTAATCGTGAATCACTTTTTTGCCACCATTGAAAAATCACATAGGGCCTGGTGCTCGGTACCACAAGTTTCGGGTTCGAGTCCTGGCGATGAAATGGATGTTTAATAGTGATTCGGAATCCAGCTTAAACCGTAGGTCCCGGTCTGATATGATCGTAGATGTTGTGGAAGTAGTGTTACTCGCATTCGCAGCCTATCTTCAAGCTACACGCGCCTCCTGGGTAGTGCTAAATGAGTAGCCCTTGCTTATGTCATAAAGATGAACTGTCACTGTATTGCCAGCTGCATTAGAACAGCAATAGAAAGATCCTATGGGACATTTTGAAATTCGGTTGCTTTTATGGATAAAAAACTAGAATTTTCCAATTGTGTTATCAGTTTTCCAGAATGTACATGGAAGTTTAGTACATGACATCATAGAGTGGTAATGTAATAGAGAGCGCCTCAGGGTCGTTCAGTTTAGGGTAAACATACGCGTCACGTGAACATATACCTACATGGTTTTATTTTGTAGTTTATGCGGTGATAGCTTGGCGATTTTTGCCGACAATCTGGCAACTCGCGTACCGATTACGTAGTATCAAAGGGGCTACACCCCTTAACCTCCTCGTCTTAATTCATAGATATGATTTTAATTTTAACTGGTTGCTTAAATGTTAGTACAAGATACAAGTACAAGTGTTAGTACAAGTACAAGATAAAGTTCCAAAAAATTTAATATATGGTACTCTAAAATTAAAAACTACTAAATATAAATAAAAGATAAAAATTAAAATTAAAGTTAAAAGAATTTAAGTTAAAATTCGGTACAATTAGGGAGGGGGGTTACGGGTATTGTCCCATACGACAAGCACATTGGGGACAATTTCCCCTATAAGTCCTCCCGGAAGACACTGTCGGCCCCTCAACATCCATTATTGGGTTGGTTGGGGTATACATGAGGCCCACCGATGTTTCACACTAACATTTCTGACGGATTGGTGGCTACATAGGCCTAGGTACAGGTATGAAGGGTGAAGAAAAAAAAAGGTTTTTGAACGAAAAAGAAACGTAAGTTGCTCTTACATTGGCAAAATAGACAATAAAAGAGGCCTCACTGCCTCATCTGCACGTCATTTAGTTAAAGAAAAAAAAACGAAGAATTGAGCAGGAGATTCCCGCCTTTGTATTCATGGCGAACAAAAGCCCTTTGTTTCGAGGCGAACAATTGGTCAGTGGGCAAAAATCATTTTCGCGGACATGAAGCGCGGTGCATCATTGAGCTCTCGAACAAAACAACAAAAGAAATGGCCCGTCTGTAAGTGCCTCGGAAAGAGATATGCCTTTTAAAATGATGAACAAAACGTCTTTTTTTTTTGCGCGAGCTGTAGATAATCGAAACTAATGAATAACCGCTGTCGTTACTTCACGCGCATGCGCGTTTCACAAAAAATGGCAAGAATGAAAATATAATGCATTTCATGTACATCTAAATCTGATATTACTTGTTTATCACAAAAAAGGAAATACAAACAACTTATTCAGTATACTTTGTGACAAAATTTAACGTACGAGGATAATTTTTAATAACATGGAAATGGTATTTTATTACTTTATTTAATGAAATACGTTAAATTTTAATAACATCACCGTTTCGAAATTCATGCCATACAAAATAAAAGAGGAGGTGATTATAATGTGTAATGTGTATAATGTAAGTTTTCCGAGTATTCTCCCATATGTCACGCACATGGTGAAC
Source organism: Caerostris darwini (assembly GCA_021605075.1). Lineage (NCBI taxonomy): Eukaryota > Metazoa > Arthropoda > Arachnida > Araneae > Araneidae > Caerostris > Caerostris darwini. Next base: position 51,569 of record BPLQ01003326.1, read on the forward strand.
CTCTATAAGTCCACACGAAAGACATCAACACCAGACGAATGCAACACCATTCGACGACTATGCAATACCATTTGACGAATGATATTGAATGAAAACTTTCAATAACATAAAAATGGTATGCATTTTATATTTTATCAAAGAAAATACTGTATATTTCTGAATATAAACGTTTTTTTCAGTCCGAGTCCCGTTTTTTCTTCAAAAAGTTTACCAAAGTTTAAAATTCGTATATAAGCCGGAATGAAAAAAAAATCCCTGTAATGTTAATTATTAAGACTATTTTATTATTATAGTACACTTTGATACTTTTCTGTTAATCAGGCTCAACTTTCGCCAACATCAGATTTTTCCATTTTGGCGACAAAGCAATAAACCAGCAAAATAAAGAATTTTTAAAATACTGTAAGTCAATTCACTTTTATAAAACGAGTTACTTTTTTTTCATTGAAGAAATCAAAAAGTACTTTATTTGGCGTTTTTTTGCTTGCTCCCAGTTTACCAAAGGTACCCAAGTTTTAGTGAGATTAGCGAATCCGTAGATTAGCCGAATCCGCAATTTAGGTTTAAAATTATCGGCTTATACACAGAAATATACGGTATATATTTTTAATACATACTATATATACACTACCAATTTGAAATAGATATCATACAACATTTTTTATAGCAATTAGGAACAAATCTCGTTTCCTACATTCAATAAACATGGGAATACAGTTTTATGTTGTGCCAAAAATTTTTGAGTTATACTTTTATAAGTTACAGTTTTAGTTTTATAAGCTACAGTTTTATAAGTATTCATCTTTTTGCTATTATTTTTCTTTACTGATCAAAAAAGTAACATTATAGACTGTACAGTACTGTGTGTTATGCTAATTATGCTGTACATCACGGCTGTTTGGCTGATAGTGTGTTGGATTTCTATGCTAGCTGAGCTTGGTTCGAAACCTGAAAGCTGAACTCAAAATTTTCGTGTCTATGCCAAGAAGAAAAAATAATAAATTCGTATGTCAGAAAGTTCTTTTATTAGGCCTCCGATAGTGGATGCGATCCCCCAGATGCATCTTTGAGGTGCTCGTTATAAATAGTAGGGGCAGAATGGGTGTACAGTCAGTCTATCGTAGGTCAATTGGGATAACTTTGTACTTGCTAGATAATTGCTATTTCAGTGGCGAATGTCAATATTCTCAACATCTGAAAACAATACGCATGCAAAAAAGTAAAATTTTCTTAGTATTAGTTTGTTAATATTTATTTCAAAATTCAATTTAAGAACAATTTTTCAATGTCATGAAAAATAGTATCTGCTTTTTTACTAACCCCTATGAAGATGCAGGGATTTCTTATAATTCACAACGAGATTCTTATCAGAGTAAATCAAATTCTTATCAGAGTGATTTACACATGGAAATCACTCTCATTTTATTATATAAATTATAGTTTATATTAGTTTCCTAAATTTTTGAAATTTTAAATATATAAAAAAGATTAAATGAAGATATTCGATGGCGATTTTGACAACGTGTGTAAAAAGCATCTCCTAATTGAGGGAGATTTCCTGATTTTCTTCCATATGACACGAAATTGCACCCCCAAAAGTCTTTCCTGAAGGTACTACCCTGCCCCACTTGTCGGTGGGCTGTCCGCATGTACAGTAAGTAGGACATAGGAGGTGGACATATAAGTGATTCGTAGTAAATGCTTCGTTCGATTAGTGGTAACTTGTGCCGTTGGTGAGCATTAGAACTGAAGTTCAATCCGCTAGCTATAGATACCTTTCCAAAAACGAGGAGATTCGATGTCGTTTGTAATGTTCAGCATTTTGGCTTATTAGTTAGACTACCTGGTTGGAGTTTTCCGGTTGTTTCCCGTACGGTACGCACATGCGTAGTAGTTCCTCCTAAAAGCCCTCCCGGCAGTCACTACTCTTCTCCTTCAGCGATGCGTTGTCAAGTCAGATTTCTACCTACGGCAGCTCCATCCCAACAGAAGCTGCCCCCTTTCAAGTCATCAATGAGTAGTCCGTCCCGCGCTGCAGGGTACTGAGGATTAGTTACAACAGCAGCAAATACTTCATGTAGTTCGTAAAATACAAAACTAAGTTCAAATAATCAGTAATCAAAGAGATACTTTTTCTTATCGAAGATTTGAGAATATTTTAAAACAATATTGGCAGTATAGCAACCCGATCTGGTGCAATTTTTTTTAAAGGAATTAATTTTTAAGTATTATGCCTAGAAAAAAATATACTATTTACAAAAAGTGTACTGCTAAATATAATTCATTCCTGATAACGTTTTCATCTGAAAAACGTCTAAGTAGAAACTGCTAAAGGTAGGCTATAAGATAACTTTCCCCGTGTCAAGACACCTGCAGCTAAAACTAATGAGCGGAATGATAGTAAATTTTATAGACAGATTGTGGGGCCTGAATGGCTGAGTGTCTGGAGCTCGGTGCCACAGGTTTCGGTTTCGAGGCGCTGCGGTGCCATGGATGTTTGTAGTGGTTCGGAATCCACTTTAAGAGGTAGGTCCCGATCTCCTATGACTGTAAGAGCGTCACGGAGCCAAGTCAGACTTCTACCTACGGGTACTCCAACCCAGCAGAAGCTTACCCCCTTTCCCTCCATCCATGAGTAGATTAATCATAGTATGCCCGTCCAGGACTGAGGATTAGTCAAACATATACAGATTGTACATGGCGAGATGAAAGATTCCGAAAAAGAAATACAAAATATCATTGGTAGGGCAAAACATTTGAACCACGATAATAATAATAATAGTAATAATAAATAACTATCAATTTTACTCCTTCATAGTTTGATCGACATTCGATTAAAAAAACACGATAAACATTTTATTTTAAAAATAATAAATAAAAGAAAAAGTTTTCTGTTAAAACACTATGTCTAAATAAAGGATTTATAGTTGGAAATTATCATACAGTAAAATTCGAAAAGACGAAAAGTTTGAAATCAGTACTTTTAAAAATTACTTAATACTGTGATTGGGAACGAAAATCTGAAAAAAAAAGCAACTTTGTAAATGTCAAAAGTATTCCTAATATGTCTTGCAGAAGCTTTTCAAAACTAGAAACATGGTATTTTGTTTCGTTCTATAAAAATTGTCATGAAACATTTTTTTCACCACATTTTTTTTTTTTTTTTTTTTTTTTTTCGTTTCCTTCTATTAGCTCACACTCTCCTATATAGTATATCTTGTTCACATTTTCAATCGTTCATAAAATACTTTTGATTCATCCATTCAAATTCAAGTGCATTTTTTTTGAACTTGTAGTAGATCGCACTGGTTGTTAGTACAGTTTTTTCAAATATTAATTCATTCATTAAATTGAATTCATTAATTTCATTTTTTTTTTTAGATTTAAGTTGCGTATATCTACCAATAGATGACGCCAGATAAAACTTAAAAAAATGAATGAAAATTATTTATAAAGCATTTTCTGCAATAGAGTGAAAAAAAGTAGGAATTAACTTTAATTTTTTTTTTTTTATATTACTGATTAAATCTACGAACATGGTCCTTTGTTTCGTTCTAAAAAGCAAAATGGACATGAAACATTTTTTTCATCAGAAATTTTTTTCTTGTTTTTTGTGTAAGTAAGTTAAATTTTTAAAAGTACTGATTTTATATTAGCCTTTAAATTAAAAAAAAGATCAATTAAGAAAACGACACACCAATATGAATCCCAAGACAGTGAGATCATCACAAAATAAAGGTGCATTGTGATGCACTCTGGATAGAACTTGAACTGCCTTTTCAATGCCACATTATCTCAGTTGGTTTCCCAAAACGACATCGTTGAAGATAGAGTAAAAATAGGCCATCACAATAACTATAACGCCCGTTGCCTTTATCATGTAATAACCATGAGTAAGAGTGTATTCGCGTTTGAAAAAAAAAAGAACTAAAGAGCGAGTGTCTAATGAGCGAGAAGAGATCGCTTTTTCCCGCCCAAAGCGAGCTACCTGTCGAGAAATGCGAGAAGCCGTGGGAAAGGCATCTTGTCATCCGCCGCACTCAAGCGCGAAGTGTGACCTTCATCTCAGCCATTAGGACACTCGGCGGTCTGCGTCCAAAAAGCCATTTCCTTCACATACACTGTTTCAGTGTCTCGGCCACAACTCTCTGCAGACTTTTGGAAAAAGAACGAAAACGAGCCCTTCTAATCTTGGAAGGTTTGATTGAAGACGAGACGTTACTCTCACAATTTTGAGGCAGTTATTTTTTCTGGTGTAATATGCAATGTTTATGTTCGTTTTGGTCCACAGATTCCCGGTAGAGATTTTTTCTTGGCCACAATTATTGGCGGACATCTGACGCTTTTGGTAAAAAAACGAAAACGAGTCGTTCTACTATTGGAAGGCTGTTTTACTCTCATAACGCAGAAGCAGCTCTTTTCTTCTTTTTTTCTAGGTGCAATATGCAATGTTTATGCTAGTTTAAAGTTGGTCCACAGATTCCCGGTAGGGATTTTTCTCGGCCACAATTATCGGTGGACATCTGACGCTTTTGGAAAAAAGAGCGAAAACGAGTAGTTCTAATCTTGGAAGTCCACTATCACAATCTTGAAGCAGATTTTTTTTTTTAATATGCAATGCAGGGTAGGGGAGGGGGTGCAATATGCAATGTTCATTTTTTTTTTTTTTTTTTGTCTACATTTATCATTTACATTTGTTCCATAGATTCCCGGTAGAGATTTTTCACACCAGGGATCTTGTGTTCCATTCAAGATACCAACAACTAGGTTAACAAGAACAACCGAACAATCTAGGTAAACAAGACAGATTATTACCTTAAGAAAGGACTTTCAGAGGAACTACTCGGCATTTGTAGGTTGTAGAAAGGAAAACTTGTCTTTAACTTGACGGTGTTACCACTAAAAGCACGAATTATACATCGTTTAAATTGGTTTGTGGATACTACTTCATTAGGCTAACGTTTTTCTGATGGCATTGCGATTATAAACGACTATCCCCAAAGGTTTGGTTTGGTTTGGTTTGTCGCTCTACGGACACTTTGTGCACTTTGGGATAATTAGACCGGGACCTACAGTTTAAAGTGGATTCCGATCCCCTCACAAACATACATGCTACTGCCAGAATGTGAACCTGAAACTTGTCGTACGAAAGGCAAAAAAAAAATAAGGATAATACAATCTCTTGAATAAGAATCAGGTCGTTCTTGAATGTTTTCAAAATTTTAAAATCGAAAATTTCTTTGTCCTTAAGAAAGAAAGCAATTAATCAATGAAATTCTGAAAAATTTGAATGAAATATATTAATAATTTTAAAACTGAATTCATGGCGAATAAATCCCGAGGCATATCAAAATTGTATTTCTTGTTACTTTTTCAACTGATCTAAGAGTGATTTAATTTTTAAGTGCAAAAAATGAATCACGCTTCACAGTTACAGTTCAGACCTTTTCCTTATTTATAATTGCTCAAGGTCATTGCCTCATGAATGAATGACCTTGTAGTCTCTATTTTGCTTGTTTGAGGGGTGGAGAGGAATTAAATTTAGTCGAATCAGTTATCCCGCAAAAAATTAGCAAACCCTCCAGTCAGAGATAATTCAAACGCGGCAGTGCAATAGTTGAGAAATATCCTTTCTCTGTGGTGTATTAATTACAAATTCAAACACAGTGGCGTAATAAAGAAGAAAGGTAATTTCGGTGGTAATTATTTCTGTAATAAAAATAATTTAAATTTTTAATAATTAAAATTTTAAATTGCATAGCATCAAGAGAATAACTCTTCTTCTTCATTGGCGCAAAAGCTCCATAGTGGGCAGATTTCGAGACAGATTTTTTTCTTTTTACACGCTATGATTGTCCGCCCTACAATCATATTAGACCTTGATCTACGGTTTAAGGGGGATTCCGAACCACTACAAACATCCATGACACCGCCGGGATTCGAACCCGAAACTTGTAGCAGCCAGCGCCAGAGCGCTAGTCACTCGGTCCTTGGCAGATATGAGGTGAATAACACTCAAAAGATTTTATACATTTGTCTTTAAAAAGGGTGTTGTTGTTGTTTCTTATCCCACTTGGCTGGCCAAGCCCACGAGCCCATATGGACTCATGATTGAAGGGGAAGGAAGCAGCTTCTGTTGTGATGGAGCACCCGTAGGTAGAAGCCTGACTTTTGCTCCGTGACGCTCTTACAGTCATAGAAGACCGGGACCTACGGCTTAAAGTGGATTCCGAACCACTACAAACATCCATGGCACCGCCGGGATTCGAACCCGAAACCTGTGGTACCGAGCGCCAGAGCGCTAGACACTCGGCCATTCAGGTCCCAATTAAAAAGGGTTATTACAATAAATATTTTAAAATATACAAATCAATGTATAACGATGTTGCATAAAAGTACTTTTTTTCAATCTTCTAAAATTGTAATCTGTTTTATAATTCACTTGAATGCAATAAATTATTGGGCCTATTAATGGCTAATCTTGAATCATCAAAAGTTTTTATGATTGTTTTTTCATGAAGATTCAATTTACCTTTCGCTAGAATATAAACCAAAAAGTTTTATTTCCAAGGTAATTAATTATTAAACCCTAACTGAGCAAGCATATTGCATAGAGAAAGATATATTACGCATTGAATCTTAATAAAAAAAATATATTTATAAGAAATCAAAAACCACAAACAGGAGGAGGTTTTGGACAACAACATTAACTCCAAGGAAAAAACAGTTAGAAAAGTAAGAAGATGGAAATTGCACACTCTAAGTCAACCTGCGTAATTTTGGTTTAGGTGTAGATGCAGTTCCTTAATACGAGAAATAAAAGTTATTAATAGATGCATGGTATAGAGTTAATGCCATGTAAATGAGATATGCGAAAAAACCGCAATGACAAATGCATAAACCGCACAGGTAAAGAATATGTTCTGTCTTTTTAGGGTGACTTCTTAACTGAAAATGATATAGTGAAAATTACAAATTTTTTATTGCTGTTGTGACTAATCCTCAGTGCGGGACGGACATTCCATCAGTAGACTATTCATGGATGGAAGGAAAGAGGGAAGCTTCTGTTGTGATGGAGCACTCGTAGGTAGAAGTCAGATTTGGCTCCGTGACTCTCTTGCAGTCATATGAGATCGGGACCTACGGCTTAAAGTGGATTCCGAACCACTACAAACATTCATGGCACCGGAGACTCGAACCCGAAACATGTGGGTCCCAATGACAGAGTATTAGACATTCGGCCATTCAGGTCCTACAAATTTTTTACTATCTAAAATATACAGGCTACTCAAAAATTAACTGACTTTTATTTTTCAAAAAGTATTGGAATATGCAGGTTTTGTAACGTTATGTGTGTGTCGACGTGTAAGTGCTAGCACGTAAGGAGGATTTGAACCACACGAGAAAAACAGAATAAAAAAAAAAAGCATTTTAATGATTAAACTTTTTACAACAGATGCTTGAATGAGCTACTCCCAACAGTAATTCAAGATTTACAGCAGAGGTGCATGAATTGATGCACATTAGCAAAAATGTCAATGTATTGACCGACTTCATATCGGCCGAACCATGCATTCCCACGCTATTTATATAGAAAACAAAAGGACAAGAAAAGAAGAACATTCCTTGGAAAACCACAAGGACATTTTCTTGGAAACGCTTAATCAATCAGAAAGACATCCCATGGAGAAAAAACGGAGAATAGGAACAGAGAGAGACCAAGATTAAATGGTCATTTTTTAAAAGCAGGTTTCATGGAGGTCTTTCGGTGGTAATTGGCTCGTATAAAGAGATTTGGAGAGATAGTTCAGAGAGGGCACCGGCTCTTTTGCAGACTGCAGAGAGATTACCTAACCCTTAAGAAAACTTGTATAACAGGACTTTGTAGATGTATTCCCTGTGCTTGTTCTTATGTTTATATACATAAATTATATTGTGCTGTCTTTTTAAGAGATAATGAATATTATAGTAGTTCATTCATCATTAAAAAGTAAAACTGAGTTTCCACCTGCAAAATGACTAACTTTACTGAACTACCCCTAAACTTTACTGTCAGGCATGTCACGCACATATCCAGCAGTAACTGACAGTTTAACCGAATCCATCAATGTCAAATATGGTGATCATGGTGAACAAGGAAAAAGCCCACCTCGTCCGATCCAATGTAGACCATAAAATAGCATCCAGTGGGTCCATCTTGCTGGAGCCACATTTCTGTGTGCACAGATAGAAAAAACTTCCTCAAGATATCTTGTAGAAAGATGCCGTATATCCGTCCTAGAAATCTGCGTGATATCCATGATATTTTTTGCTAATCTTCTCCAATCTATGCAATGACTTCTTGGATCTCGAACTTATTGTTTTTGGTAGCTCTTTTAAACATCAATTGTACTATGATTTATCATTAAAATGATTATTTCTTTTGAGTTTACTTGTCAGACTTGTCTATTGTTCCTACAATTAACACATGTCATATTCGCCCACACTTTCTATTACAAAATCTTCTTATTTCAATCCATTTTATCTGCATTTACATTTTTGCCAGATATTTTACAGACACCTCTGTAATGAGAGATGATATTAAAGTGTTTTGGTAGTTATTTAAACTGTTGAGTTTAGTTTAGTTTATCGCTTTTCGGTCATTTTTTGCTCACTTCAGTCTAATTAGACAGGGACCTTTAACGTGGATTCCGAATTACTCACAAACACCAGTGCCACCGAAGTTGAAAATTGTGGTACCAATGGCCAGAGCGCTAGCCAATTAGGCATCAGGTCTCTTTAAATTGTTGAAGATTCGTAGCAAACACAAGCGTAAACTACTGAGTTACAAAAAAAAAATGTATTACTGTGTCCAAAAAGTAAAACCAATTTTCAATTTAAATCTCCGGGTCACATGATATTTCAAATTTTTTTTCTTTTTTAGGTTGTTGGCACTGTCCTTGACATCTGCGTGAAATTTGACGTAAAACTATTCGTTAGTGTGTGAGTTACCCTTGGCTTTTTGAGACGCTAAAACTGATTCCGGCGATTTTTGAAATGTCTGAATTAATTGAACAAAAACTTGCGTTAAATTTTGTTTGCGAAAGCGTATAGAATGTTGCAAAAGGCATTTAGTGAGCATTCCTATATCGGAAAGAAATGTTTAGAAGTGATAAAAACAAGTAAAAGAAGGCAGAGAACGAGTTGAAGTCGAAGAGTCCCCTGATCAGTCATCAATCTCAACCGAGGAAGCTCACGTCCAAAAAATTAAACATTTAGTGCTTGCAAACCGTCGATTTACAATTAGAGACCTTGCTGATGATGTTGGAATTTCAAAATTCCATTTTAAAAGATAGTTTGGGCCTCAAACGATTGGTACCGAAAATTGATTGGTGAAATCTCGATTGGTACCGAAAACACTGAATGCGCCAGCTCACACTGCATTAATTCTTCGTGACTTTTTCACCAAAAATGAAACCCATATTGTTCCACAACCATCGTATTTACTTGATTTAGCATCGTGCTAATTCTGGCTATTCCCTAAACTCAAAAGACCACTCTGAGGACACCGTTTTGAGTCGATTAAAAAGACATTTCAACAATCGCCGGAATCAGTTTGAGCGTCTCAAAAAACCAAGCGTAACTCAAGCGCTAATGACTATTTTGACGTCACATTTCAAACAGATGTCAAGGACAGTACCAGCAACTTAAAAAAAAAAAAAAAATTGAAATACCATATGCCCGGGAAATTTAAATTGAAAATTGATCTTACTTTTTGGACACAATAGTAAATGCCATTTCATCCATCTTCTTTTATTTTAACTAATTTAATTCTACTGGCAAATTTTTGTAAGAACAACACATGTTGTCAAAAACGTTGTTAATACAGTTTTCCAATAAATAATAAGTATGTTGACATATTCCTCCCTCTATGTTTAGAATATATGGCGGGCGATTGACCAGGCTGTTCTTGAGAGGAAACTGCAGGTAGGAAGAGCGAAAAGAAAGTCTGGCGTTCCATTTTTTGAAAAGTAGAATATCTCTCCCTCAAGGTTGGGCAGACACGTCATGTGGAAAGAAAAGAAGGCGAACTGGTCCATCGGCCTTCTTCGATCGGAGGATGGACAAAAAGGGGGGGCGTTCGAGTCATTTTTGCTTGAATAAAAAGAACACAAACTTCGACCACAGAAAATCAATTAGCACCATAAAGTATTGCTAGCTCAGAGAGGAAGCGATTGTAATTACCTGGCACTTTTCTTCTATGGCTGCCTTGGTAATATGAAACTCTCCTGTTGGCGTGATTCAGAGGAGCGATGCATTGCCAAATATTTTATGCAGACATGATACCATGAAACAATTTGCCTTTTTATGAAGCAGTATAACTAAATTTAAACTGCCTATGGTTTATAAAATGTAAAAATTTTTTACTAAATTGTTATTTTTATATTAGCTCGAACTTAATAATGAAAGTAAATCAATTCATTAAGTTTTTCATCTTCTCAAATATTCATTTAAAACATTTTATAGATTTTATTGGGGCCTAAATGGCCGAGCGGCTGCAGCTCGGTACCACACGTTTGGGTTCGAGTCCCGGCGGTGCCATGGTTGTTTGTAGTGGTTTGGAATCCACTTTAAGCTGTAGGTCCCGGTCTCATATGACTGCAGAGCATAACGGAGCCCAGTCAGACTTCTCACCCACATCATTCCCAAACAATAAAGGGGCAATTCAGCTCTAGGCACAGTGATGTGGTATGGAACAATGAAATATTCAATGAAAGAAACCTAAGGTTAAATGATATGTGAATGTGACTTTCTGACAGCACATTCCAGTAGTATATTATGTTGTAACTACATATTTGTGTAACATTCAATATTCTTATAGTACAATCAATATGTAAATTTATAGTCTATATAAGACTGTGATAGTAGAAAAAAGTAAGCTTGGAGTGCTCCATTTGCCTAGTTGAGAGACAAAGTAGCGATGGCTCGTATCGTAAAGACCAGGACAAACTGATTGACTACTACTACTACACCACACCACACCACATCACTGTGTCTAAAGCTGAGTTGCCCCCATATAGTTTGGGAAAGATGTGGGTGAGAAATCTGACTGTGCTCCGTAAAGCTCTTCAGTCATATGAGACCGGGACTTAAATAGATTCCGAACCCCCATAAACATCCATGGCACTGTCGGAGCTGGAACCCGAAACCTGTGGCACCGAGAACCAGAGCGCTAGACCGATTGACTAAGTAACAAGGTTGTCCAAATTAAAATGTCACTTTATATAAATTAATTATACGACAAAAACAATAATTGTTAAAGGTTCGATGCTGTTCAATTCTTTAGTTCCATCTGAGATCATTCACTACTGTAACGGCAGATATGTAACTTAATCCATAAAACGAGACATAACGTAATCCATAAAAAGAGACATCCCATATTGTATCCATGCATCCATAGCACATTGTATCCATTTAAAAAAAAACCTATCAGGTGTAGTATCTACCATCTGAGTGATACTACACTCTTATTTTTCATTCTTGATTATGCTTGGATGCCACAGGCGTGCCAAGCATAATGCGGAGTGGAGAGTAAGAGTGAAGAATAGCATATCGTGGCATTCCTCCTTACCGCCTTACCACTCCATGGTTTGAACTAACTAACTTTTGAATATGACAGCACATTCCACTACTAAGTTCTATGACTGAAATGTCAGATATACAATGATATTCAGTTCAGGGAGGAAAAAAATGCCTCAGTGATAACTAGAATGCAAGAAGGCTAAGGTTCGAATCCTTTAACGAGGTCCTTTGCTGTCACTGCTTTCAGAAACAAGGAGACTTAATGGGAATTGTGATAATGCGTGTAAAGCAATTAGCATCGATAGCGAAATTGTCCTGGTGGCAGTGTTCCCTCATACGACATACAATTTCCGGGTTGCTACATTAAAAGTCCTTCCAGAAAGGATGGCCTGATGACCAATTGGCTAGCTCTCTGTCTTTTGGTACCATAGGCTTCAAGTTCAAATTCAGGCCGGGGCATACGTGTTTGTTAATGGTTCAGAATCGACTTTAAACTGCAGGTACGGGTCTAATTAGCCCAAAGTGTGCACAAATTGAGCGTAGAGGGACAAACAAACCTTCCAGACAGTGATATCATCCCCTCATTACCCGTCAGTGAACTCTTCGTGACCTGCATCAGTCCATAAGACGGGGCTTTACATCAGGTGTAATATAAGATCCACCGATATTTAAAAAAAAATTAATAAGTTATGAAAAAGAAAGTATAGCTGCAATTATTTTGGTACCTACGTATTAACGATACCTTGGCGACAGTTGCGCCAATAAAGAGCACACGCGTCAACCGCAGCTACAGATTTGGCGGTTTTTAAGTCGCGCCAATCTACACTTAAAATTTTTGTTTCAAATAATAATATATTTAAAACACTTCATTAAAAATCAAAACGCTTTCAAAATTCAAAACACTTTATTTAAACACAAAGTAGTCGAAAACAGGCAGTGGAAAACAGGCCGATATAGAGTTTAACATGGATTCAAAACAGTCTAATTGGGACATTTTCGTTGTTTTGATAAAATATTTCGCTCCTGAAAAAATAAAATTGCATCTTGTTCTGTTTCTGGCAAATCCCAAATACGCATTTTCGTAGCACTACAAAATGGCGTCAAAACTCAGCAAATCTGCAGCTGTTAGATTGGCGACACTTAAAAACCGCCAAGGTATCGTTAATACGTAAGTACCATTATTTTCAATCATTGAAAGGAGGTTCACTGTAGGGAACGTCCTTTACTGCAACCATGATGAAATTAAAAAAAAAATACTTCAAGTGGGCGGTTACCCTTTCTCCCTATTTCTTATTTGTGATCTATATACTTGACATAAACACGGGACACTCCACGCTACATTCAACTCCTTTGTTTCAAACTAAGCTTCTTATTTGTTGTTCTAATGAAACTGGAAATACAGAGACAGTTCATCTTTATGCCATAAGCAAGGGTTGCACCGTTGTAACTCATTTAGCACTACCCAAAGGGGCACGTGCAGCTTGAAGATATGCTACGAACGCGAATAGCACTACTCCCCCAACGTTCTACGATCCTATTAGACCGAGACCTAAGATTTAAAGTGGATTCCGAACCACTACAAACATCCATGATACCACCGGGACTCGAACTTGAAACGTGTGGTACCGAGCGCTAGACACTCGGCCATTAAGCCCAGCTTAAAAAGCTTCTTATTTAACCTGTCCGATTATCCGCCTCCCTGTTCGAAACACCAGATTACTCTCAATGATTAAAGAAGTAATGATTAAAATGCAATGATCAAACAAGAAAATGATGATAAAAAGTAATAATGAAAAAAAATGATGAACATGATAAAAATTAATGATGGGAATAATGATTGAAAATAATGACAAAATAGCAAGAGCAGGGAGGGTATTATTTTGTCATTGAAAAGTAGCTGAAGATTTGGCCTCTTGCATATTTGATTTAGAAGTGAACTGAAGGAACCATCAAACTTTATTTTGGAGGAAAAAAAATAGCAAATACATTTTGCAAGATATTTGTAAATTATTAATAATGGTTCCTCAGAAAATTTTAAAATAATCATTGTATGTATTTTATTTCAAAGAAAATGAAAATGGATGCGGAAAAATTTTGTAAAAAGAAGTGAAATAAAATTTATTTCAATAATAAAAAATAATGATGATCTTTGTTTTTTAGATATAAAAATAAATAATACGTGCAGTTATATTTTCCCCTTCTTTTTTCATTTCATCATTTATTTCAAATATGCTTCGAAATAATTAAATAGCCAATTATACTTGATTGATTTGTAATAGTTTTAAGTAAAAATTTAATTAACAATAAATAAAAATTTTAATAAAAATTTAATTAGTAATAATAAAACTGTCAGTTAATCCATAAAGCAACGGCTATATGTCAAATAGAGTCTGCTATATTTTAAAATTTCATTGATTAAAACAAGTGGCTAGCGCCCTGCCCTTTAATATCACAAGCTTCAGGTTTGAATCCTGGTGGTGGCATGGATGTTTGTGAGTGGTTTGGAATCCACGTTAATAGGTAGGTCCCGGTCTGTTTAGCTCTCGTGTGCAAAAGATGACCGTAGAGCAACAAACCAAACCACACTGATTAAAAGTAAAAACTTAAATCAGGGTTTTATAAAACTGAACATAATACAATAAGCCATTTGTAAATTTTTTCATTCAAAAAGCTATAAATATTTATCGAAACACATGAATGTTTATTCATTATAATTTCATTAGAAGATTCGAAAAAATTCTAAATGTTTTTTAAAATCAAAATTTATGATTCTAAAATGAACATTGAATAGAGGTTAAAGATGCATAAAAATTTTGCATGGACTTGTCAAAAATGGAAGCCCCATATATATATATTTTTAAAATATAAACAATTTTTAAAAAAAACCATCTATTCAATGAAAGTTTTTTTTTTAAAATTGTTTATATTTTAAAATATATATATATATGGGCTTCCATTTTTGACATGTTCGTTCAAAAAAAAAAAAAATTATTGTACTGACATTTTATGCAGTAATTTTTTTTTTATGTAACTTCAGAGTAAAGCAAAATTGCCATTGCAAATATCATTCGATTTTAAGTTACATAATCAAGTGAAATATCATTAATGTGTGGAAGAAAATTTATGCAAATAGTGCTCTATTAAATTGTGAACATTTATTATCGCATTGGAAATGCTAATTTTTAGAAAAAGCATTCCATAAAATAACGACATTCATTTTTAAAGATAAATGAATTAGAAAGATAGTTAAGTAAAAAAAGAATTTGTATAAAAAGAACTTATTAAATTGTATAAATATCATGCGTCATGAGAAAAAATTAATACATTATGTGATCATACGAAGATATTAGTATATATTATACAAAACTAATATGTGATTGACACAAGCATACATACATACATACATACATACATGAAACAACAAGTAAAAAAAACGAAATTAAAAAAAAAAAAACGACAGCAGACATTTAAATAAATAACAGCAAAGAGTTTAAGGTATGGAAATAAATAAAAAAAAAATTTATCATTTAAGGTGAAGAAAAAAACTAGATTGAAATTCCAATTTGAACTTCTGCAACTGAAAAAATATTTCAGATTCAGGTGAGGCTTATAATTGCGATTAAAGACCAAATGACTTTTGAAAATCGTTAATTATCTGAAAAATTTGTGAATTTCAAAAGATATTTCCGAGATCACTTATAAAAGAAATTAATCAAACATAAACATATACATACACGTATTTCGCAAAAAGAAAGTTAATTCTAAACAGAAAACATGTTTAAAATACTGGCTTCAAAGCATATATTATGATGTTCCAGTGAACATATCCAGGAGATGATTCATTTCTTATACCAGAAACCTCTGGCTTATTATCTCGCAAATAATTCGTGTGTACCCACCTGTACGTCCTCCGTGATTTCCGTCTCGTCCAGGAGGACGACGGTGCAGTGGAAGGTCTTGGCTCTCCGCGCGCAGCACCCCATCCGCCTCTTGCCGGCATCGCCTCGCGAATGCCTCTCCCACTCTCTCTCCGCCTCTTCCCCGACTCCACGTTCCATCGTGCTGCCATCTATCGGAAGACACGAAAAACACTTTTTAAAAACTGAAATTAACTGATCTGAGGTTTACCCCAACTGGAAGAATATTAAATTTGTTCATAATTATAGATAAATTTAAGTATAATTATTATTAGACTTTAAGTATAATTATTATTATACTTTAAGTATAATTATTATTTGAATTTAAGTATAATTATTATTAGAATTTAAGTATAATTCTTGACTTTAAGTATAATTATTATTAGAATTTAAGTATAATTCTTATTATACTTTAAGTATAATTATTATTAGAATTTAAGTATAATTATTATTAGAATTTAAGTATAATTCTTCTTAGACTTTAAGTATAATTATTATTAGAATTTAAGTATAATTATTATTAGAATTTAAGTATAATTCTTATTAGACTTTAAGTATAATTATTATTAGAATTTAAGTGTAATTATTATTAGACTTTAATTATAATTATTATTAGACTTTAAGTATAATTATTATTAGACTTTAAGTTTAATTATAATTAGAATTTAAGTTTAATTATTATTTGAATTTAAGATTATTATTAGACTTTAAGTATAATTATTATTAGACTAAGTATAATTATGATTAGACTTTAAGTTTAAGTATTATTAGACTTTAAGTATAATTATTATTAGAATTTAGGTATAATTATTATTAGACTTTATGTGGAGTGTACAGGGTTCTTTTCCTCTATATTCCACATAAATGTAAGATGGTGATTCCTCAAAGTACTCTGAGATAAAATAACTCTCCATTACAGTTTAAAGGTGAATTATTCGTGCCAACCACCAATAAAACAAGTAATATAAAGAAAAAAAATTAAAGTCAATTACTGCTTAGGTCAACAAATAAAACTTTTATTTTAGTTACTTCTTATTAAATAATTACAATTAATATAAATACGTATATACATATGACAGAATCACTGCATATTAACTGCAAAATTTTCATTCATTTTTTTAAGTTAGAAAAATTCTCTCTCTCTCTCTCTCATTTATTCACACGTTTCATTTTCCATTTTGTTCCCTCCTTCACTCAGACTAGAACCCACAATGAAAGAAGAATTTCGTTTTTCCAGCGATCTACGTGCTTCGCCGCTGATGGTATTTATCCCTGAATTTATATCCTGCTAAATATCTTACATAAGAGAAATCCCCCCCCCTATAAAACGAAAATTAATTAATTAACTTTATTGAAGGAATTAATATTTGAAAAAAAAACTGTATTAACATCAAGTTGAAAAGTTTCAACTCAAGTTTTAAAAAAATGTATTTGAGCTTGAGTGGATCAATAAAAAGTATTTTATGAACGATTGAAAATGTGAACAAGTTATATAAATATATATATAGGGAGTGTGAACTAATAGTAGGAATTGAACAAAAAAAATGCATTGACCCCAAAAAAAAAAAAAAAAAAAATAACTGAACTAAAAAAAATATATATTTTAGAAATAATTATTCATTAACGATATTTGTAATTCATATCCAATGATTGAATAAATGAACTGAATTTCTATTTCAAAGAAAAACAAAATTCAGCCTGGTAAGGAAAGAAACGGCAGAATATTCAAATCTTTTCCCCCTTAAACAGACACTCGACCATTCAGGCACCAGTGGCTATATGCATATGTGTTATATGTACTAATATATATATATTGATTATACATATCAATGATATGGATGATGGTCGAAATTCCAGAAAATAATTATTTTATTAATAATTTTTACAATGCATTTATTTTGGTTCAAATAACAAATGGACTGAAAAGTTCATAGGCTGACACATGGATGGCGCTACTAGTATTAAATCCATATGATTTTTAGTTAGCCCTAACCTTCAAATAACACGTGTATAAATTTGACAGCTGTTGCACTACTAGTATGTGAGTTATAGCATTTTTAGTGGTCATCACGTGCAGTCCACTCGGCTGACTGTCGATTGGACTCCGGTGTGAAATGATGGAGCCATGTTTCATCCATTGTCGCATATTGACGCAAAAATTCGGCTTTATTACGATTGAACAGCTCCAAACACTGCTTAGAATCATCCATTCGTTGTTGTTTTGGGTCGATTGTGAGCTCTGCGCGGCACCCACTTTGAAAAGAGCTTTTGCATATTCAAATATTCATTCACGATATGTCCAACACGTTCCTTTAATATCTTTAGGTTCTCAGCTATCTCAATCCACTTCACTTTACGGTTATCAGAAATTATTATGTGGACTTTTTTGATGTTTTCGTCGGTAACAGCCTCTTTGGGGCGTCCACTGCATGCACCTCATTTCGCCTCCTTTAAATTTAGCAAACCACTTCTCTACGGTGGATTTTCCTGGTGCAAAGTCCGAATAATGTTTATCAAGCCAAGCCTTGACATCAATAGTATTTTTTTTTCGCCAAAGAGCAATGCTTTAATTAACACACGAAATTCCTTTTTATCCATTTTTTCAAACTAACAAAAGTTGCTTCACTAAAAATGCTATAACACACATACTAATAGTGCAACAGCTGTGAAATTTATACACGTGTCTTTTGAAGGTTAGGGCTAACTAAAACTTATATGAATTTAATACTAGTAGCGCCACCTATGTATTGCACAAAAGGGTATGTCTTTGGTATATCTCAGTCTTCTCTTCCTTATAAAATAGTTCATCGACGACATTCTTTTTGTCAACCTCCCTATTTCGATTACTATTTAATAAAACTAAATCAGCTCAATCAATACATTCAGGTGCGAAAATAAAATGGTTACTTATAAGGAAAACATTGATTCATTAGTACTGAATATTTAATGAAAAACAATTGAACCTAAGTAAGAAATGGTCATAAGTTTGAATATGTACAAATATTTCACTTATGAGACTCGGAAAAATGCTCAACCTGTGTCAGTTATAGATACTATTGTGCCCAAAAAGTGAAACCAACTTTCAATTTAAATTTCCCGGGCATATGGAATTTCAATTTTTTTCCTTTTTTATGTTGTTGGCACTGTCCTTGGCATCTGTGTGAAATTTCACGTCAAAATATTCATTAGTGTTTGAGCTACGCTTGGCTTTGTGAGACGCTATATCTGATTCCGGCCATTATTGAAATGTCTAAATGAATCGAGCAAAGAACTTGCATTCAATTTTGTTTGCGGAAACGGATAGAATGTTGCAAAAGGCATTCGGTGAGCATTCCTATATCGGAAAGAAATGCTCAGAAGGGGTATAAACAGTTCAAAGAAGGCAAAGAACGCGCTGAAGACGAAGAGCTCTCTGGTCGACCCTCCACCTCAACCGACGAAACTCACGTCCAAAAAATTAAAGATTTAGTGCTTGCAAACCGTCGATTTACAATTAGAGACCTTGCTGAGGATGTTGGAATTTCAAAAGGATCAGTCCATTCCATTTTGGACTCAAACGCGTCAAATCTCGATGGGTACCGAACATACTGAATTCGCCAGCTCACACTGCATTGATTCTTCCTGACTTTTTCGCCAAAAATGAAACCCATATTGTTCCACAATCACCGTATTCACACCGTGTGGCTTCTTGCTATTCCCTAAACTCAAAAGACCACTCCGGGGTACCGTTTTGAGTCGATTGAAAAGACATTTCAATAATCGCTGGAATCGGTTTTAGCGTCTCACAAAGCCAAGCGTCACTCAAACACTAATGAATATGTTGACGGCACATTTCACACAGATGTTAAGAGCAATGCCAGCAACCTAAAAAAGAAAAAAAAATTAAAATTCCATAAGTCCCGGGAATTTTAAATTGAAAATGGGTCTTACTTTTTGAACACAGTAATTTGCTCAACACCAGCAAGATTTATAGATTGTAATTTAAAATCTAAATTATATTTGCAACAATTAGTGATCAACACTATTCGTTGATTCACCAGTGTGGTTTCATCCCCAAATGAATATGTTGTTTATAAAATATACCCTGTTTATTTTAAAACGTTATAAACGGTTACCTGAGAAACTAATGCGAAACAATAATAAACAGTAAAATATTTTTTTAAATTCTTCAATTATTCTAAAACTATAAAATTCGTCTATTTTTAAAATTAAAATTCCGTAAGCCCCGGGAATTTAAAATTGAAAATTGGTTTTACTTTTTGGCCACAGTAGTATAAGGATCTGTATGTCTGTTATATGAATTAATGAGTTTGACGGCATAAAGTAGGGAGCGTTTCCTCCTTCGGCTTTTCCTACTGTCTCGCCTCCGAAACCCAATGTGCTCCTCGCTCGTGCTCGGAGATAAGAAGTGCGAAATGATAGTAAGAGACGAAGCATTCGCTTTTCATAATTCCAACATCAGCAGCAAGGTCTCTAATTGTAAATCGACGGTTTGCAAGCAACAAATGTTTAAATTTTTTGGACGCGAGCTTCGTCGGTTGAGGTGGAAGGTCGACCAGAGGGCTCTTCGTCTTCAACGCGTTCTCTGCCTCTCAAAAATCGCCGGAATCCGTTTCAGCGTCTCACAAAGCCAAGCGTAACTCAAGCACTCATGAATATTTTGACGTCAAATTTCACACAGATGTCAAGGACAATGCCAGCAACCTAAAAAAAAAAAAAAAAATTGAAATTACATAAGCCTGGGAAATTTAAATTGAAAATGGGTCTTACTTTTTGGACGCAGTAGTACAATGTTCACTGGATCACTGATGTCTATTACCCGCATACATCTGAAGATGCGGCAATTAGTTTTTAAGTGGTAGATACAAGATGATGTATGGTGTAAAGAAAAGGTTCCTTGTTCTCTAAACACGATTCAAAACATTCCCCAAAATAAACCTAGAGTTTTATCTGAAGATCTCCATTGTTGGCAAGTCCAAGTGAGTGTTCTCTTACAGCAGTCGGGCACTTCTTTGAGATCATACATATCACACGGGTTTATTTCGTTATCTTCAACATGAAGCAAACTTACCTTGCCACTAAAATATTAAGCGTGTGATGTGCATAACCATAGACTAACTTGTTGCACAGGATAAAAACTATGCAATTACAAACCATGAGAACCAAACCATTTCATGAATAATTTTCCGTCAAATTTCCCCCAGATGTCAAGTTCAGGATGCCAACAACCTAATAAAGAAAAAGAAAATTGAAATTCCATAAGCCCCGGGAAATTTAAATTGAAAATTGGTCGCTTATTGAAAATTGGTCTTGGTATTCATTATCACCCTTCAATCCTATTTGTCATAAAAAGTAAGTCGTCTTCTGGGAAAACCCCATTTCTACGGAGGGGTAATAACTATCAACACATCCCTGTTAAGTAATTTAAATGTGGCACTGTCATTCTATTGTTAGCTAACATTTGACATTCTATTCTTTGTCTGCTAATGAAATCTATGGTGCAACATAATTTTAACCGCGATGCATGGTATTCTAATGCTGCTTATCGAGCTATTATCTATTAATTTTGTTTAATTAACTGAAAATAAAAAAAAATAAAAAATAAAAAAATAAAAAAAAATAAAAACTTTTGTTTATTTTAAATGCTTGGAACACAGTAGCACGTTTGAATACGTGCACACATTTCACTTATGAGACGCAGAAAGTTGCTCAACATGCGTCAGTTATATGCATCAGTATCTGTATGTCTTTTATATGAATTAATGTATTTGACGGCATAAAGCAGGGAGCTTTTCCTTCTGCGGCTTTTCCTGCTGTCTCGCCACCGAAATCCAATGAGCTCCTCGCTCGTGCTCAGAGATAAGGAGTGCGAAATGATAATAAGAGACGAAGCATTCGTCATTTCGTTATGAGATAGCGAGCACAATGTTGCTGGCTGGTGGCTTTCCTTTGGTTTCTGCTGCGGTGCTCGTGGTGGTGGTGCTCGCGCTCTACCTGAAGTGGTTGCGTGTACTGAACATCATCAGCGTCCTGCCCTCTCTCAAACTGAAATGGTACAACTTCCTGGGGCACATGACCGTCCTGTATTTTGGCAGGACCCTGCACCCCGACACCCACATCTCGCCCCATATCCGTGAGTAACATGAAGCTTTCACTTACATAACAAGTAATATAAAAAACAAATTTTTAAAGTCAATTCTTACTTTTTTTTTTTACTTTATTGCAGAAAGTTCTTTATAAATAATTTTTTATTCATTTTTAAGTCTATCTGGCGCCATCTATTGGTAGATGTATGCAAATTTTTTTTTCTTTCTAATGCAGCTGGCAAACATATCGTGATCTTTTTATGCCATAAGGACTGCACAGACGTTACACACTTTGCATTACCTAGGGGGCGCGTGTAACTTGAAGATAAGCCACGGGCGCGGAGTAACACTACCCCCGCAACTCACTACGATCCTGTTAGGACCGGGACCTACTATTTAAAGTGGATTCCTAACCACTATAAACACCCACGGCAAGGCCGGGATTTGAACCCGTTACCTGTGGTACCGAAGGCCAGAGCGCTAACTACTCTGCCATATGAAACTTAAATTTAAGAAAAACTAAAATGAATGAATTAAATTTAAATTACTGAATTAATATTTGAAAAAAACTGTATCAACATCCAGTGTCATCCACTATAAGTTAAAAAAAGGCATTTGAACTTGAATGAACAAAAAAAATGTATTTGAGAATAAATAGTATTTTATGAACGATTGAAAATTTGAACAAGATATGTATAGGGAGAGTGTGAGCTAATAGAAGGAATTGAATAAATATCGTACTGTAACGGTTATTTTAAACTCTTTTTATTGCCACATTTATTTTGCATTTAAATATTAATTATTATTTACTATTATTTTAAATAATGAACATTTACTAACCCTTCTATTTAATTCCTTCTATTAGCTCACACTCTCCCTATAAATATATATCTTGTTCAAATTTTCAATCGTTCATGAAATACTTTTTATTCACCCACTCCAGTTCAAATACATTTTTTTTGAACTTGTAGCGGATAACGCTGGATGTTAGTACAGTTTTTTCAAATATTAATTCATTCATTAAATTTAATTCATTAATTCTAGCTTTTTTTAGATTTAAGTTGCATCTACCCATAGAGGGCGCCAGATAAACTTAAAAAAATGAGTGAAAAATTATTTATAAAAGACTTTCTGCAATAGAGTGAAAAAAAGTAGGAATTGAGTTTAATTTTTTTTTTTTTATATTACTTGTTCCTTTTTTATTTACACAGAGCTTGGGCTCGTCTAATTTCTTCTTTTTAAAACTTAACTTTTGGTTTCCATAAATTATGTTTCTTATAATAGTAATTATTGATATGGAGGTATGGAGGGGTATCAACCCTGGTACTCCAGCTAAACATTTGCCGTTACGTTATGTTAAATATTGTACTATTTGGTTGATAAATTTTTTTTGTCCCTTTTATATTCAGGGGTTGGGAGTCAACCAAAAGATTTCCGACTCCCGACTCCAGAGTCAAATTTTTTATACCGACTCTTAATTTCTGACTTCCTACCGTAATTTTATTTTTATTAGAATTTTTAGTAATAGATTTAGAAAAAAAAAACAATAAAATAAAATCAATGTAAAAAAAAAAAAAAATGTAAATAAAAAATAAATAAAAAATAAATTCAATGCCTTTTATTCATCTCATATATCTATAAAAACAGTTTTCGTATTGATTCATTATTGATGATGTATTGATGTTTGGTATTTATTATTTACATTTTTAAAATAGTATTTGCACTCACTTAAAAGACATCCTTGCACAATAAAATAATAAATTATATATCCTATAAAAATATTTCTTTTATCCCCTGTGTATTATTACGTATCAGTTTATATGTACCAGTTATATGTATCTGTATTTGTATGGCTGTCATATGCAGCAAAATATGATATCGGTTTTATGTATCAGTATATGTATGTTGATTATGTGTATATGTATATCAGGGATATATAAAGTACCAATTATTTATAAATATTGAAAATTAAAAAATTGAATTAATGGTGTTAATGCCGCAAAATTATATTAACATTTATTATAGTAGTATATGATTGAATAGTATTTAATGAATAATATTTATGAGAAAGTATAATTTTTATAGTATAGTAAGTATTTTTTGTATTTGTATTTGTAAAGTAAGAAAGTATTTTTCAATTACGCTTTCTTTAATTTATAAGAAGGCATAGTTGAAAAATTATACATAAAAATAAAATAAAATAATAATAAATTTTTTAATAAAAGTAAAAAAATAATAATAATCTTAAAAATTATACATTCTTTTCTTAATAAAAAATCACAAAATTTTTTTTCAAAATAAAAAATTCTTATAAAAGTATAATTTATAAGAATGTGTCATTTTCCAAAATTCAATTTCAATGTGTCATGTCAAAATTTGTAATTTTTTTTTCGTTTTTGAAAAAAACAATTTGCAAGCATGCATAAAAAATAACAAAGCAATCTTAAGTACTTTTTGAAATTTTAGCTGAGCTAGAGATTTTTTTTTATCGAATGTATATTCAGTTTGGAATTATTATTATCATGTCTGAACATGTTGTCCTGATTATAGATATGTGATTTCTCCCAAAAAGTGTAACAGGAAATTAAAAAATAAAAAAAGAGTATAAGTTATTAATTAAAACAGGCTAATCTTCTAAGGTAATACGAGAAATTTTCACTCTTAAAACTTATATTTAAAATTAAACTTTAATTAAAATCGAAATAAAACTTTGATTTAAATATTTTCACGTGATTTTATTCATGTGCGTTTTAAAACTGGTATGAAATATGTGTTGTTAAATATAACGATTAACCCATATCAAGTCATGTTCTCTATCGTCCGTTTTGAATTGTTTTGCCTTCAAAATGCAAACAGATTATTGTTTTAGTATCCTCAAGATAGTATCTAACGATATTAGACAAGCTGTCTCGATTCCAAGTTTAAGACAATTTGTTCACAAAATTTCTACTCAATTCTATAATGATATATAAACCATCAATAACATTGCTTTAAATATCTACATAATTACGATTATGATATCTCTTCCCGCAAACATAGCAAAAAACCTCGCATTGTTTTAAATATTTTAAATTAGTTCCTTATCCTGACGATATTCTCCTGCTCTGACTGATTTTTTACCCACAACTGTCTAGATGAAAAAAGTTCGCTTTCTCCTAAGCTATTTTTTCTCCTAATTTGAGCTTTGCTCATTCTGTTTTATTTTTTGATTACATGCAACTGATTTCATCAACATTTACACTTTTGAAGTTGTTATTTTTCATTTTATAATTTTATTATATAAATAATTCTTTTTTTTTAAACAAAAGGGCATTTAATTATCTTTTTTCTTATTAACTCAAAGGGCATGAGACCACCGCTATGTTTCAACATCTAGCAATGAAGGAGCTAGAGGCCGCTATGCGGCCAAGGATCTCCGTATTAATCTACAATAAGAGAAATAGTATCTAAAGATCAGTTTACGTTTATGAAAATTAATTTAAATTTTATTATTTTTTTTTCTGCCAGAATTGGGTAATGCTCCATATAATATTTAAACAATTGCTTCTTCATGAAGTTGAGTTATAGAACATGATATATTTCCCACTGAATTTGGAAGTTTTGCAGTATTTTGATCCATTGCTTCATAAATGTCTTGGATCAATGCACATTGTTTGGGTTCATCAGGTTATTCCCATATGAATTCGTCCAGCAGTGACAGTGATTTTTTTTAATTGCCTCCTTTTACGTCAACTTTGATTTTTTTTTTTTAATTTTAAAAATCAAATAAACATTACATTAACATTATGCTTTCTAAATATTATTTCTATTTATCTAAAATATAAGTTTCGAAATCGTAGTGATAGCTATTTTTTTTAATCGTTTCCTTTTGCGTCAAC
Source organism: Caerostris darwini (assembly GCA_021605075.1). NCBI lineage: Eukaryota > Metazoa > Arthropoda > Arachnida > Araneae > Araneidae > Caerostris > Caerostris darwini. The sequence continues at coordinate 77,012 of BPLQ01003326.1, forward strand.
TTTGATTGTACATTTTGATGTGTTATCAGATTTCCATAGAAATAAATAATCAAATCAACCTCACTCCTTTATTTGAGAATTGTTTTGAAAAACACTGAATCACCTGAAAGAAATCAAATAAAACTACTAGGTCGAGAATGTATCCACAGTAACGAATCGTTCACAATATTTTAAGATTCATTCACTTGGTAATTGGGAATCAAATAATTTTTGAGGGATTTTTAAGAAGGTACCAAGCCTTCAGATGATTCTCAAATTAAAGTACCATTTTAGAAGGCTTACTATGTACAAGTAATTCCTTTTTTGGTCCATGTTGTTGCTGTCCAGATTCTCATTTAATGACTTTTTTTTTGGAATGATTTATAGCGTACATACTGCTGTGTCCAAAAAGTAAGACCAATTATCAATTTAAAATTCCCGGGGATTATGGAATTTCAATTTTTTTTCCTTTTCAGGTTGCTGGCACTGTCCTTCACATCTGTGTCAAATCTGACGTCAAAATATTCATTAGTGTTTGAGTTACGCTTGGTTTTGTGAGACGCTCAAACAGATTCCGGCAATTTTTGAAATGTTTGAATGAATTGAGCAAAGAACTTGCATTCAATTTTGCTTGCCGAAACGTATAGAATGTTGCAGAAGGCATTCGGTGAGCATTCCTATATCGGAAAGAAATGTTTACAAGTGGTATAAACAGTTCAAAGAAGATAGAGAAAGCGTTGGAAACGAAGAGCCCTCTGGTCGACCCTCAATCTCAACCGACGAAGCCCATGTTCGAAAAAAGTAAATATTTGGTGTTTGCAAACCATCGATTTGCAGTTAGAGACCTTGCTGAGGATGTTGGAACTTCAAAAGGGTCTATCAATTCCATTTTGCGCCTTAAACGCGTCAAATCTCGATGGGTATCGAAAACACTGAATGCGCCAACTCACACTGCATTGATTCTTCGTGACTTTTTCGTCAAAAATGAAACAACCACCACAACCACCGTATTCACACCGTGCGACTTCTGTCTATTCCCTAAACACAAAAGACCACTCCGGGAACACTGTTTTGAGACGATTGAAGAGATTCAATTTGAATCGGCGCGCGCTTTGAAGGCCATCCCAGCCGATGACTTTTTAGCATGCATTGAGGATTGGAAAAACAGTTGGCATAAGTGCATTGTGTCCGGAGGGATTACTTTGAAGGCGATGAAATAAATTTGGAAGAATAAATAAAGAGTTTTTGAAAAAAAATAACTGATCTCCCTTTTTGGGCACAGTAGTAAGCTTTAAGCCATACATAAATGTTTTTTTACTCAGAAAAACATAAACGAAAAAAAAAAAAAATCCTAAAATTAAAAAAATTGGGGAACCCTTGTAACCTAGAGCATTAAATTAATAGAAAAAACAAACAATAATTTAAATTAAATTTATTAATAAAGAAATTAACTTTTTTGGTAGCTTATATCAGTTTAAATTCACGATTTAGGTGCACTACTTCAGATATTTTCGTGTTATTATTGAAATTTTTCTTTAAAATACTACTGTGCTAAAAAAGTAAGACCGATTATTTTTTTTTTCAAAAACTCTTTCTTCCAAATTTATTTCATCGCCTTCAAAGTAATCCCCTCCGGACACAATGCACTTATGCCAACGTTTTTTCCAATCCTCAATGCATGCTAAAAAGTCATAGGTAGGGAGGGCCTTCAAAGCGGCCACCGATTCACGTCGAATCTCTTTAATCGACTCAAAACGGTGTCTCCAGAATGGTCTTTTGAGTTTAGGGAATAGCCATAAGTCGCACGGTGTGAATATGATGGCTCATTGTTTTAGGCACATTCAGTGTTTTCGGTACAAATCGAGAATTGACGCGTTTAAGGCACAAAATGGAATGGGACGATCCTTTTGAAATTCCCACATCATCAGCAAGGTCTCTAATTGTAAATCGATGGTTTGTAAGCACCAAATCTTTTAATTTTTTGGACGTGAGCTTCGTCGGTTGAGGTGGAGGATCGACCAGAAGGCTCTTCGTCTTCAACGCGTTCTCTGCTTTCTTTGAACTGTTTATACCACTTCGAAACAATTCTTTTCTTTATAGAAATGCTCCTCGAATGCCTTCTGCAACATTATATGCGTTTCTGGAAACAAAATTTAATGCAAGTTCTTTGCACAATTAATTCAGACATTTCAAAAATCGGCCGGTATCAGTTTCAGCGTCTCACAAAGCCAAGCGTAACCCAAAGACTAATGAATATTTTGAAGTCACATTTCACACAGATGTCGAGGACAGTGCCAGCAACCTAAAAATGAAAAAAAAATTGAAATTCCATATGCCCTCGGGAATTTTAAATTGAAATTTGGTCTTACTTTTTGGACACAGAAGTATATTTCGATGTGTTATCAGATTTCCAAAGAAATAAATAATCAAATCCACCTCGCTCCTTAATTTGAGAATTGTTTTCAAAAACACTGAATCAACCGGAAAGAAATCAAATAAATCAACTAGGTCGAGAATGTATCCACAGTAACGAATCGTTCACAATATTTTAAGATTCCTTCACTTGGTAATTGCGATTCAAATAATTTTTGAGGGATTCTTAAGAAGGTAACAAGCCTTGAAATGGTTCTCAAGTTAAGGAACCATTTTAAAAGGCTGACTGTGTGCAAGTAATTCATTTTTTGGTTGATGTTGTTGTTGTCCTGATTCTCATGTAATATTCCTATCTTTTCTGGAATGTTAACATTCGTTATATAAGCTCTAAGGCAGGAGTAGCCAATCCACGACCGCCTTGTATATTTTTCAGGCTCCTGAGATTTATTACACTTTTACAAAATATGTTTATTTTATAATGGTCAAAGTAGTGAAAACCAATGTATTATAAAATTACATTATTTATGCATCCATATATTCATAAATTAACTCTCAGAATTAATAGGAAAAAACAAACAATAATTTAAATTAACTTTATTAATAATGAAATTAACTTTTTGGGGACTTGTATCAGTTTAAATTCAGGATTTAGGTGCACTACTTTAGATATTTTTTGCTTTATTACCGAGATTTTTCTTTGAAATAGATTCTTGATTATTTTTCAGGTGACTTTCATATCTTATGCGGTTACAATCAACTGTATGCACGTAACGGTCTCTCGTCCATTTGGTTCACTTTTCTGGAGGTGACGGTTTGCAGAGCAGATATGGTGGAGGTTTGTACTCTCTTTTCGTGGTTTAATCTTGGTGGTTATGGAACTTATAATATTTTGCATAGATCGACCCATTGATTGAAGGCACAGCACACAAGAATCAGACTTATTTCAGACACTTGTCATTCGATGATGTTGAGGTTTATCCTAAAGTGAGCTCCGATCAATCTGGATTCGGTAATTATTTGTAAAATTAAATCAATTGTTTATATTTTATTCAATTCCTACTATTAGCTCACACTTTCCCTATGTATATCTTTTTCAAATTTTCAATCGTTCATAAAATACTTTTTATTCATCCACTCAAGTTCAAATACATTTTTTTTTTAACTTTTAGTGGATGACACTGGATGTTAATACAATTTTTTCAAATATTAATCCATTAATTGAATTGAATTAATTAATTTGAGATCTTTTTAGATTTAAGTTGCATATATCTAACAGTAGATGGCGCCAGAAATGAATGAAAATTATTTATAAAGGACTTTCTGCAATATGGTGGAAAAAAAGTAGGAATTGGCTTTAAATTTTTTTTTTATATTACTTGTTGTGAATTAAATGAAACATTCAGATCATCAATCAGACTGCGGAGCAATTAAAAGTATTTCCAGAAGGCAAATTCCTCTTTCGTCATCCATTAGTGGTTCTGTTCGTATTGTAACGTCTAGGCCTATACTGGACCGATAATGGCTTGGAATCCACTTTAAGCATTAGGTCAGGGTCTCAGATGACTGTAGAGCGTTGGGTTGACAACCCTACCCTGTAAGAATATTATCGTCACAGAGCCTAGTCCGACTTCTATCTACAGGAACTCCATTGCAACAGAAGCTGCCCGCTTTCCCTTCAACCATGAGTCCATACGGATTCGTGAGCTTGGTCTAGATCAGTGGTCTCCAAACTTTCCAGCCTTAGGGCCATACTGTTTACTCCAGTAAGTACCAAGGGCCAAAACCGTTTTAATTTTTCTGCCATTATCTATAATTTCGAGACCAGTCTCCGAGTACGCACTATGAGCGAGCATTCGCTTGCTGACTACAAACTACTGTCAATGAAAAATCACAATTACATAAATCTCATTAGTATTTTTTTGCAAGTGGATACACCGCTGTTTCATTTGCTTTAATTTAGCTTTAGCTTTTCCGTTTCTGAGGGATTTTCAGGATAAAAATCATGTTCGATTCAGGATATATACATTCCAAACATCGACATACATACATATGCGATACTCTTTACCCCCAAGATAACTACAGTGGGTAACCGCGGGATGCTCACTAGTTTATAATGTTAGTGGGATTCATTTCAAGTATTTGTTAAGCATATTATGCTTGTCATTAAGCTTTATCTAGCAAGTCAATACAACCGAGTTATTATCATTCTGTGTTTTTTTAGTTTTTTTTTCCGCAACAATAAGCTATTCGCTGTCGTTGGCGGATTGATGACACTGGGGGGTCGGGTATGGCCCGCGGGCCGTAGTTTGGAGATCCCTGGTATAGTTGCCAAACAAGTGGGAAAAGGAACACCAAGAGATTGAATTTAATTATTATAAACGTCGTTAAGGAATTCTAATCAGGATTCATAAAACCATTTAATATTCAGCCATTGTTCACATTGTCATAATTTTGCAATTAGCATAAAATTAATTGACAACAATTTATTTCTAAATTAAAAAGTATATATATATTTTCGTTTTCTCTTTCCAACTTTCTCTTATTTAAGCTATTTTTTTAATACTAGTTGTCGTTTATTGAAGTTTACTTTTAAAAGTAAATTCTTAATTAATTTTTATTGAAGTTTTTTGAAGTTTAATTTAATTTTTTTTTGTTTTAAACCGCTCCCCAAAAGTTCATGTTCAGAATGATTTTTTTTTTTAAAATTCATAACGAGATTTTCAAAGAATTAAAACAAGAATCAAAGTCTTTTTCTTCATGAAGCTTGTTTATGCAGTTCTATTTTTAACTCTGATTATTTTCAAAAAGTGTGTGATTTTGTGATAATGCAAAAAAAAAAATAAATAAATAAATAAAAAAAAAAAAAAAATCTTATCAAAAACGGCATTGTCTGATGAGATATTATCTTTTAAAGAAAAAACAAAATGATAAAAAAAGGGGAAAAAAAGAAAAATTATCATGATTAGAAAGCACTTATATTTTTTAATACGCTTTTATTAGTTTCACCTGTATGTTTGTTTGTTTGTAACTGACTCTTTGGGCTCGATTTTAGTGCCTTGAATTAACATAGTTTACAGAAAAATAAATTTATTTCTTACATTTTTTTTTTCATATATTCAATATTCTGATTAATATGAAATTTTTTTTGAATGCATTTTAAAATGGAGACATTAAATAATTGTATTGTAATCAGTTCATTATTTTTAATTCTTGCTTATCAATATTTACATATCATTTACAAACAGAAAAAATTAAAAATTTAACACTACGTTATTATTTTTTCACTTAATTTGAATTAAGTTCGAAAAATTCGCAAACATCACTTGAAGTTGTTTTTTATGTTGATTCACTTACTTTGTTGCATTCTAAAAGTTTCCAAGAGCAAAAAATTTAATTGGTTATTTTATTTTATTTCTATTCGATGAAATTATTGAAGTTGTATTCTATTTAATACGCTTTTATTAGTTTCACCTGTATGTTTGTTTGTTTGTAACTGACTCTTTGGGCTCGATTTTGCCTACTTTAAGAGATCCGATTTAATTTAAACGTTGTAGACTTATCGAGGACCGACGACACTAAAATATTTTCATAAGTTTATTATCTCATCAGGATTAGGATCGCCAGGATGAGTGACTTTATTTTAACTTTATGAAGAGCAATTTAATCCATGTAGAATGAAAGTACCCAAGACATTCCAACCTACGTAGGACAGTGGCACAACGGATAACGCGGCTGACTACGGATCAGGAGATTCCCTGTTCGAATCCTGGCTGGCTCGCATTTCGCATTTAGCCTTTGTTTTACTCACAATTAAATTATTGTAAGAACTATAGTTTCAGTCCTCTGTACCGGGACCTGATTTAAATATTATAGTTTAAAAACAAAACACGCTTTTAGAGTTAATCAAACTAAAAAGTAAAAAATAATTGTTAACACAAGAATAAAATGAATGTCACTGTTCTAAAAGCGTGGGGTGCTTTGTATGACATTTTTAAACAAACTCTGCATTTCGGAATGAAACTAGTGAAAAATTATAACGATTGATATCGAGCACCCCACTCTTTTAGAACAGTGACATTCATTTTCTCGTCAGTCATTTTATTCTTATTTTAACAATTATTTTTTACTTTTTAGTTTGATTAACTCTAAAAGCATGTTTTTTTAGTTTTTTTAAACTATAATTTATTATCATAGATCTTTTAACTGAAAGAGTAAGCTATCATTTAAGATGTTTGCTGATATATAAAAATATCATTGAGTGCTCTACTTGTGGTCCAATGGTAACGCTGGATTCTCGATTACAGAAGAACTTCAATGCAAATCCGTTGGGAACTGAAAATAAAATAATAGAAGATAATTCGATAAATAAAGATAATAAACAAAAATAAAAAATAAACAAAAATAAAGATAATAAATATAAAAAGAAAAAATTCAAAAACTGAAATCTGCTAAGCAAATTTCAACTTATCATGTGTGAACATTCGAGAACGGATGAATAAACTCAGGAATATGCCAATGTTTAATAATGCACGAGATATATGAAACAATTGATTGGAATACTACAAGAATGGATAAATTCAAATAGCCATAGGAATGTAGCAATGTTGAATAGATCAAGAACTTCATGAAGAATGAATTCTTCAAGAATCTCTAAAAGAATATTCAAAAGTAAGATAAATATAGTCGTGAATGAAGAACGAAGTATTTCCAATTCTACAATAAACGTTACCACATTGAATATCCAAAAGAATATATCTGTGTTTGAAAATTCTAGTCATAAATGAAGAATGAAGTATTCCAAATACAATAAGAAGCATTATAAAGCTCAATAGGCATGGGAAATGGCAAAAGGGATAAATATGAAACTTCAAAAAGAAGGAATGGATCAACACACTACAAATACTTATAGCCATTGGATATACAAATGTGTAAAATCCCAACCCAAAACATGAAAAGCGATTCAAAACCCTACTACAAAACACTTCCAGCAAAAGACAAATTCTCCAGAAAATTCCTGAAGACTAACGCTATTCATGAATCATTTCAAGAGTTAAAGAGCCCAAACTACTATTTTTCCGCAGAAATTTGCAAATTTGGAATGGAGTTTTATTTGCTTGCTGCACTTTTTGGATTGAGCCATGAACCCCTAATGTTCACACATCATAATAAAAGATAATCCGTTTATTTGCAATCATGTTTTCAGAAATGAACAGAGTCCGTGGCAATTATTAAAATGGGAGTAAGTCTCTCACGTGAGCAGTTAGTTAAATCGTTTAAATTGTTATCTTAATGCGAAATTTCCAGAAATATTCCTGTCATATGATACACAAATGCTGGACAAATACTCCTAAAAGTCCTCCCTTGATTGGCCGATTCAGGACTGTTCACGCCGTAAGTTCGAATGTCGACACATCGATGTAATAATAATAATAAAAAAAATGGAAGAGAAAGTATACAGTAAGCACTCTTTAATCCAGCATTCGATAAGTCTGCACTTTCTATAATCCGACACCGATGGAGCCGTTCGCTGTTGGATTTTTTTAGTTTGATATGGATTCGATTGTGTGTTAACTTTGACCGTCAGGTCCAGAATAAGCGCTGTTCACAATTTTGTCCCGTGCTTATCATAACCAACAGTTTACAATTCAGTAGAGTGTAAAACTCATATACCTGCAGTACTCATGAATTTGTGTTTAATTTTTAGTGTAACCGTGCTCCCTCCTACGTACTGGCAAGAGTGCTCCTTGTGGAGTTCGGGAGAAATGGTCGATTTCCGGCGGAGCCATGGATGTTTGTAGTGGTTCGGAATCCATCTTAAACTGTAAGTCCCGGTCTAACAGGATCGTAAGTGAGTAACGTCGGTGCAGCTCTTGCCTTAAAGCATCAAAGGACAGCAGTTTAAGTGTTTGCCAGCTGCATTAGGGAAAAAAAATTGAGTAAGAAAACATTCGAGTCATTATTTTTTTGACCGAATCCAAAAATATTTTCGTTTCAGGTGATCCTCACCAACAGCAAAGAGATCAAGAAGGGTTGGCACTATGAGATGCTGCGGCCTTGGCTGGGGAACGGTCTGCTCTTGAGGTGAGAAATAATGGCAATTGAACAATTTAGGCTCTAGTTGACGTGATAAGCTAGGGGTGGCCAATCCGCGGTCCGTCTTAAATATTTTTGCGGCCCCTGAGATTTATCACACTTTTACAAAATATATTTTATAATGGCCAAAATAGAGAAAACCAATGTATTCAAAAAATGCATTATGTGTGCATCCCTATATTCAAAAATGAACTGTCGAAATTAGGAGAAACAACTAACTTTGATTTAAAAAAAAATATTCTTGCTCAAACAAATATCGCACTAGTAAAATAGATATTTTTGAATGATTTCATTTTTTTTATTTCCTTTATATTTATATATTTTTTTATATTTCATTTTGAGTGTTCTATATTTCTTTACAAGGTGCGTTTAGTATCATTATTATTATATTATCTATGTTTAAGTGTAAGAATAATAGTAAGCACAAAAATAATAACTCATTCTGTTTCGATTTTTCATTCCAAAACAATGTCTATAGGGGATCTAAATCTAATATCGGGGAAATATACTTTTATATGCGGCCCGCAGAGTTAGGATGCGATGAGTTAGGATGAAAGATTATTTAGGGTCGCCACTAATGTAATAAATATTCAAATATAAAACAAATATTACATTTTCTAACTAAGGTAACATAGCCGACCCAATTATCCAGGGTGGCAATTACCATGGTCGTGCGTGTTATTTAAGTGCAAAACTAGAAATAACTGCAAAGAAGTAGGACTGCCGTTATTAAATGCTTTCTCCAGGTTTCACAACACATGTCTCTTCGTTTCTGAAAGAAGTTACTGCCAACAAACCATCCGCAGAATTGAATCTTCCCTTTCCCATTAGATTTAATGGCTAAGATAAGCATCAAGGGATTCGAACTTATGCGCTTTTTCGCTCGGTTGGATAAGAAACCTTTTTACAAACTCATACTTTAAACAAATTTAAGCTTTTTTTAGAAGCATATATGAAATTTGAGCTTCAACTTTTTATTGAAATATTACCAGAAGTTGTGAATATATGAAATTTGGGCTTTAATTTCTTATTAAAACATCACTAGAAGTTATAAGTATATTAAATTTGAGCTTTAACTGCTTATTGAAATATTACTAGGAGTTGTGTATGAAATTTGAGCTTTAACTGCTTATTGAAATGTTACTAGAAGTTGTGAATATATTACATTTAAGCTTTAACTGCTTATTGAAATATTACTAGTAGTTGCGAATATATACAGTCCAGTCCCATTAATGTGACATCCTGTCAAAAGCCAGAATATACACTCTTGTATATTCTGGCTTTAAGTGGAATGTGGTATTAAGTGGAATTCTTCATATACACTCCACTGCAATGTGTTGCCACCTGCCTTTTTGTGATTTGTTGTTTCACGTTGACGTCAAAAGTAGGTGCTGGTCATATTAGTGTGATTGGACTGTGTATTAATAAATAATAAATGCATTCACAAGTTCTTACTGAAGTGGGAGAAGCATTTAAAAGTGCTTTTTCCCTCCCCCAGCTACGACGAGAAGTGGAGACGCAGGAGAAAGTTGTTGACGCACGCTTTCCACACGAGCATCCTGAAGAACTACCAGCCGATCATGAACAGGAAGTGCAGGGACTTGATCCGGGACCTGGAGTCCGCCACCCACCAGGATTACGTTGACATCTTCCCCTTGATGCGCAGGACCAGCTTCGATGTCGTATGCGGTGAGTGGAATCTCCCTCAATACAGTCTTACCACAAACAATTAATTTTTTAAAGTCAATTCCTACTTTTTTTTTCACTCTATTGCAGAAAGTCCTTTATGAATAATTTACATTCATTTTTTTAAGTTTATCGGGTGCCATCTATGGGCAGATACATGCAACTTAAATCTAAAAATATATATATAATTAATTAATTGAATTGAATGAATGAACTAATATTTGAAAAAACTGTATTAATAACATCCAATGTCATCCACTACAAGTTAAAAAAAAATATATTTGAACTGGAGTGGATGAATAAAAAATATTTCATGAACGATTGAAAATTTGAACAAGATATATATAGGGAGAGTGTGAACTAATAGAAGGAATTGAAAAACAAAGATGCACAAATCACTGAACAGAAAAATTAAACGACATCTTTTTTACGTTATGAGTTTATTTTAAAAAACGCAACTCAATAAAAAAAATATAATAAATACGTAAAAAATTATAACATCTAAGAGTTTTTAAGAAAGGAAAGTTTTTAACAAAAAAAAAAAAAAAAAAAAAAAAAAAACTCATTTAATAAAACCTTATGAACTTTGCTACACCACTTTCGTGGAATATTTTGCATAATTTTCGGTTTGCAAAATATCTAATAGAGGTTCTCAGTTTGCAACAGAAAACGAACTGTCGAAATGAAACTCATTTAGGCTTAGTGAATTTGCTAGTATTGTTAACTATGTTTTAATGTAAATGTCAATAGATGGCGCCACAAGCACATAATTGAATGAGGTGTTCCGCTACAGGAACAAGGATGGATGTAAGCAACGAAGGTTTTTGATGGCTCTAACGTGTATAAAATATTATTAAAATTATTTCTCAAGTATTCATTCCTTCCTATGAGTATTCCTCAAACTCATTACACACCGCAGTGTAAGATAAAGTTTTGCAATAATATTCACTGGTATAACACTTTTCCTCTTACGACAACGGCAGGATAGTAAAATGGCATCTTTTTCTATAAACTAAACATTCATTTCTAAAATGGATCGTGAATCATGCTGTTCATAAATCCATTTTTCTTCCAAAAATTAATTTCGCGTTCATTATTATTTCAGAATGTATTTTGGGTAAAGAGACTCAAACGGAGGCATCCACTACTTCTTTCATCCATTCAGTCGATGAGTAAGTAAATTTTGCTTTTTTCTCTTCCAAATTTTAGATTCCTCATCTGAAAATTAAATAAATAAAAAGCATCTTCTAAGCAGAAAATCTCTTTATTGGGATTTGATGGTAATGGATCCCTTTATTGCTCTTTGAATGTGGTGGATCTCTCTATTGGGATTTGAAGGTAATAAATCCCCCTATTGGGATTTGAAGGTGGTGTATACCTCTATAGGGATTTGAAAGTAATAGATCAATCTATTGGGATTTGAAGATGCCGGATTCCTCTATTTGGAAGGTGGTGGTGGAGAAGATGATATAATACCCCCAGTGCCATTTCTGTTGATGTTTCTTTCGAATGGTAGTGCCAATGCAGATGTAATGTAGATGACTAAACTATGTTTCAGAACCAAAATTTTCCAATGTCTCAAACGGTCAACACTTATAATTAAAATCGATATGGTCTTGTCCATAGATCCACGTAATGGATCTGCACGTGCTATACAATGTCTACCTACCTGCGCATGATCCAACAACTTAATGTTCACAAAAAAGGAAGACATCCTACAAATGAATAATAAAGTCTAATTTTGTAAAAAAACGATTCCGATATAATATACCTATTTCCTTAAGAAAAATCCAAAGTAATTGGATCAGGTAATCTCAGTCAGCTGTATAGTATGGCAACTGTGCTATACTGTAGAGTATGGAAACTCAGTTGTCATCCAACCTATCGGGGATTTTGACTGTGAGGAATGATGACTTAATGGATAGCGAAAGATATATTCCATTTATAATACATTGCCAATACATTAACCATAGATAGGGTATACGTCGCATTATTTACAAACGGAGAACATTATGTGAAGATAGACGATAATTGCCGGAAAATTTAGCTGAGTGCCGCGGTGTAGAGTATAGAAGAAGCAATAATCACTACATTTGAATTAATTTAAGAAAGTAAATTTTATTATACATAAAGGTAAAAAAGTAAAAATTAACCATACTTAGTAAACCATACTTTTTGTTTTAACTTAATTATAATCAAATCATATTGCCTGCAACCAGCCGCCCATCGAGATAACAATACTTGATGGATTATCAATTTATACATCCGTGCCCGACGTCACGACCCATTATATGCCTTCAACATATGACGTCGGACTCGGATGTAAAACGAAAGTGAAATATTTGCACGATTTCCAATACTTCGTCAACAATAATGATGATCCCAAGAAAGCAGCTCATTTGCGTAACAAATGCGCAACCTAACATTTACTCTCCTTAAATGATCCCTGCACCATAAGGATCATTTTTTTTTTTTTTATTTTTATTTTCTTCTATTTCTCATCTTTTATATCCTATTTTTGTGCACCAGATTTGACTTCAAACTTTTTTCTCCCACGTTTTTCTCGAAAATTATGGAGATAAGGTCCTCCTTCTGGTCAACTCTTATAGAGTCCGAGCGAGTATTCTAACCCTGCACATTTGACAACTTTGTACAATTTCATTACAAATCCGCTAGATTAGCATTACAGCGGTAAGAAATCCTAAACACACTACTGAAATATGCAAGATACGCAAATAAATTAGAGAACTCTAATTCAAGTTCATGGTCTATCTGTATGTGGACTTTGTACGAAATAGAAGTGCCATTTTTCTCTTAAAACAAAATTTTTTAATATTAAATTCTATGTCTTCAATTGTAAACAAGCTCTAACGACCAATCGAATACAGATGTGGAAAACTTATTGAATGACGGAAGACTGTGAAAACTTGATGAACTTCAATAGCATTTATGGTGTGTTTGGAAGACTGTGTTGACTTGATGAACGTCAATAGCACTTATGGTGTTGTGGAAGACTGTGAAGATTTAATTAGCTTCAATGTGACTTATTGAATGACGGAAGACTGTGAAAACTTCAATAAGAAATGTAAAGCTTATATATAAGAAAATAAGCTTCAATAAGAAATATTGAGTGATGAAGAACTTTTGCAAAGTCTCTTGATGGATAGTCATCGAGGGCGAAAATTTTAACTTTTTAATCTACCATCAACAACAATCTTAATTTTACCAAAATTATCAAATTTGTCTCTAATTTGGTGAAAGTGTTATTCTTTTTCTTGGCAGAGGATACATTAGACATACTTTATAAAAAAATAATAAAAAGTTTTCATAATTAAACAAATGAATGGTAAAGATTTAAATAAGTGGTAATTATAAAAATTACTAATTAAAATATAAAAAAAATATTTAATGTAAAGAGATTTTCGCAACAATATGTCAGCAATATCTACGAAGACAATACAAATATTTGATTATAAATTGACAATAAATAAGAATCTTAATTATATATCATTATTTGATAATTCAGAAGAATGCCTCTTCTGCTTCCAGGATGGCATCGCTGGCATTCGAAAGGTGCCATCTGCCTTGGCTATGGAACAATTTCCTGTTCAGCTTGTCCTCCCTCGGAAGACGATTCTCGAAGGCGGTTCGAATCTCACACAACTTTACGAACAAGGTGAGACAGACACTTTTGCATCCACCATAGTATATGTTTCATTGTGTTCTTTAAAAAAAATGTGATATGCGAAACAAAGAAATGATACAAAAAATAGAATGGGGTTATAAAAATCATAAAAGGAAATCTATCCTCATTGAATTGCCATATTTGGTACCTCATATACATCCGTGATATAGATCCGTGGGCTTATACCAAATAAGAACTATCATCATCATAACTGGCTCGACAGCCCTTTGTAGGCTTTGGCCTTCTTTAAAAGATCCAACCAGGCTGTTCTCCTCTTGGTCGTGGACCTCCAGTTTTTGATTTTAATAACATTAAAATCAGAGTCTAAGCAGTCGACCCATCTCTTTTTCGGTCTTCCCCTTGATCGTTGTCTGAAAGGGATTGCATTGAAAACCTTCAAAGCAGCTCTAAAATAAGAAATATACCAAACTAATTTTTCCCATATAAAATAAAGGGAAAGTGATTAATGCAAAATATCACGTTGTTCTTAACATATTGTACATTGTTGGGGTTATGTAAAATAATATAAACAATCCTTAGTACTGAAATTCAGAAATACAAAATAAGCGTTCCAGTTACTGTAAGTGTTGATAGTGACTCCAAAAAATATAAGTAAATAAATGATATCAAGACATAACGATTCTATGGGCATAAAAGACACTTTGAGGCTGATAAAACCAGAAAAGCTATACACATATAATACCCCATATGGGGTATACTAATGTGCCACAAACTCTATAGAATTCGGTGGCTAATAGAGTACAATAATATTGTACACTATTAGCTTGTTGCGAGGGATTGCTGCATTCCGATTACGATTAGAAGATTCGTAATTATATTTTCAATGCGAAGAATAAAGGTGCCAGTTTCACAAAGGACAATTTTAAGCCAAAAAAACCAACAGGCAAAAATAGAAACAAGTAATATAAAAAAAAAAATTTTTAAAGTCAATTCCTACTTTCATTTCACTCTATTGCAGAAACGTCCTTTACAAATAAAGTTGAAATTTTCCTCTTACATCTGTCGCCACCTTTTGGTAGATGCATGCAACTTAAATATAAAAAAAACTAAAATTAATTTAATTTAATTAATGAATTAATATTTGAAAAAAACTGTATTCACGTCCAGTGTTCATCCACTACAAGTTCAAAAAAAAAAATGTGTTTGAACGTGAGTGGACGAATAAAAAGTATTTCATGAACGATTGAAAATTTGAACAAGATATATATAGCGAGTGTGTGAACTAATAGTAGGAATTGGAAAAAAAAAACTGATAGCACATTATTTCTCTTCAAAAAAAATGTAAAAAGGTTAATTAAAAAAAGGCTATAAAAAATTAAAAAAAGGCTTACAGGCTACAGGCTTACTTTAAATCTTGTAAATTAAACATTTGCTAATCGTCCGTTTTCATGCCGTGTCAAGGATTATTACTTTTTTTGCCACCTAATATTCAGAATGCTTTCAGTTAAAAAAAACCTGCTATCCATATATTACCAAAATAAAACAAAGTGAGTAAGACATTAAAGTTACATTGACACTTGATAATAGTAAAAGGTAATGATGACATTTTTTTCAGTTGCTGAACTTCAAACATTTTAAAACGCGGTTGAAGAGCGTTTTCTTTATTATTCAGTTTCTGATTTCGCTTACAGCTCATTTCTGAGAAAAAAGAAGCGAGACTGGCTCAGACGGTTGAACAAAAATCTGGCCACCGAAAGCTGGCTTTCATTGACCTACTGATCGAAGAGCATATTACGAACAACTCGCTCACCGAAAACGACATAAGGCACGAAGTGGACAATTTTACATTTGCGGTAAGTTGACTCATTCTATTCTTAACTGATGACGATTTCGTATCCATTTGAAAGCAAATTTTCATTAATAAGTAATATAAAAAAAAATATTTTTAAAGTCAATTCCTACTTGTTTTTCCACTCTATTGCAGAAAGTCCTTTATAAATAATTTTCATTCATTTTTTTAAGTATATCTGGCGCCATCTACGGGTAGACAGATGCAACTTAAATCTAAAAAAAAACAAAATTAATTAATTAAATTTAATGAATGAATGAATATTTGAATAAACTGTATTAACATCCAGTGTCCTCCACTACAAGTTAAAAAAAAAATGCTTTTGAATTTGAATGGATGAATAAAAAGTATTTTAGTAACGATTGAAAATTGGAACAATATATATATAGGGAGAGTGTGAGCTAATACAAGGAATTGAAAAAGAACTTTCCTTCATCTCAACTTTGTCTTAACTTCCTTTGATCGCATCAATTTTGTTTGAATTTCTTTTGCCACTTTAGTTTGAGATGATATGCAGATGTTTGGTTTGGATTATATATGGGGTACACTCGCTTGATACACAATGGAAAATTCTCCAGACTATAGATTTATCATATACATCTCTATAGAGACTTTTATATTTGCAGTAAGTTAACTTGTTCTATTCTTAATTGATGACGATTTCGTATCCACTTGAAACAAATTTACATTAAAAAGAGGTTCCTTTTATCTCAATTTTGTCATGAATAAAATTTATCCTCGGGTATTTTCTGGAGAATTTGACTTTTGCTTGAAGTGTTTTGTAATATGGTCTTGAAGCACTTTTCACTTTTTGGCTTGGGATTTTAAACATTTGTACATCCAATGGCTATAAGTACTCGTAGTGCGCTGATCAATTCCTTCTTCTTGAAGTTTCATATTTATCACTTTTGGCATTTTCCCATGCCTGCACAGTGCTTCTTATTGTATTTGGAATACTTTATTCTTCATTTATGTCTAGTATATTCAAACTTTGATATATTCTCTTGGTTATTGAATGTGATAGTGATTCTTGTAAAATTTGGAATACTTCACAATTCATTTATGCCTAGAATATTCAAACTTTGATGCATTCTTTAGGCTATTGAAATGACAACGTTTCTTGTAGAATTGGGAATACTTAATTCTTCATTTACGACTAACATTTTCAAACTTTGATACATTCTTTTGGCTATTGGATGTGATAACGTTTCTTGTAGAATTTGGAATACTTCATTCTTAATTTGCGACGACATTTATTTTACTTTTGTATATTCTTTTAGAGATTCTTGAACAAGTCATTCTTCATGAAGTTCTTGATCTATTCAACATTGCTATATTCATATGGCTATTTGAATTTGGTCATTCTTGCAGTATTCCAATCCATTGCTTCCTATATCTCTTGCATTATTAAACATTGGCATATTCCTGAGTTTATTTATCCAATATTGGATTTATTATTATTATTTATTACTCCAATGTTCACACATAATAAAACTGAAATCTGCTCGACAAATTTCAACTTTTTTTTTGTAAGTAGACATTGCAAGTAGTTTTAATTTCTTTGCATTCGGCTTTGCAAGCATATCAACAAGACTGATTATCTGCAGGGCCACGACACCACATCAGTGAGCATGAGCTGGTGTCTGTGGTTGGTGGGGCTCCACCCCTGGGTGCAGGACAGGATTCACGAGGAGCTGGAAAACATCTTTGGGGAGGACGACAGGGAACCCACGTCCATTGATCTCAAAGACATGGAGTATCTCGAGTGTGTCATTAAGGTATTTTAAATTTCCTTCAAAATTATTTGAATACTACTTATTTGCTTGTTAACATAAAATATGCTTTTATTGATACCCACGAAAATTTTTAAAAGCGAATGCTATTTCATTTTTTGTGTGCTGTGGTATTCGTAAAAGCGAATGCTATTACGAATACCACACGTCACGAAATGTTAAAAGCCACCTTTGATGATAACTGATTTTATGCTTTTAATTTATTGCTCTATTTTTATTAATTTCAGGGCTTTATATTAATTGTTTGCAATAATATTTTCCTTTATACTTCACATTTAATGCATTTATTTATTTAATGTTTGAATTGTATTTGTCTTCTTACATTTTGGAATTCGTATCTCTTTTTCAATGCGTTCTCAGGGACCTCGTATTTGCTTATAAATGGTACAAGCAGCCTACTAACAAATAGGAGGGATTTCAAGGATGATAACATGGGTATTTACGTGTCTATTTTGAATGTATTTACAGAGGTATTTACATGTCATGAATGAAATGTATTTTAGAAAAAAAAGTTTTATGAAAGTATGAATTGTATATTATATTTTCTTACATTTTGAGATTCGTATCTCTTTTTCAATGTGTTCTCAGACCCCTCGTATTTTATATATGGTACAACAGCCTACCAACGAGTAGGAGGAATTTCTGGAATGATTATAGTACATGGGATTTCGGAGATGATTACATGTCTGTCTTGCATGTTTTTACAGGTCATATAAAGAAAACCTAGAAGACTTCTACAAAACATTGAGACTGTCAGCGTGAGACGCTTACATATGCTATAATTTTAATTTAATAGTTATGACAATTGTCATCGAATCTCCTCTTTTCTGAAAGCTGCTGATTGCAGCTTGTGCCCCCCTGAATACCTAGATGTGCCAATCGGCACTTGGACACCAGGAGGATTAAATGGTTATTATACTTATATAATGCTTCCGAGTGGACTTTATAGTACTACTGTGCCCAAAAAGTAAGATCAATTATTCTTTTTTTTCAAAAACCTCTTTATTTATTATTCCAAATTTATTTCATCGCCTTCAAAGTAATCACCTCCGCACACAATGCACTTATGGCAACTTTATTTTCAATCCTCAATGCATGCTAAAAAGTCATCGGCAGGGATGGCCTTCAAAGCGCTCTCCGATTCAAGTTGAATCTCTTCAATCGACTCACAACGGTGTCCCCGGAGTGATCTTTTGAGTTTAGGGAACAGCCAGAAGTCGCACTGTGTGATTACAGTTTTTGTTGAATGATATCGGTTTCATTTTTGGCGAAAGAGTCACGAAGAATCAATGCAGTGTGAGCTGGTGCATTCAGTTTTCGGTACCCATCGAGATTTGACGCGTTTGAGGCCCAAAATGGAATGGACCCATCCTTTTGAAATTCCAACATCATAATTAAGGTCTCTAATTATAAATCAACGGTTCGCAAGCATCAAATCTTTAATTTTTTGGACGTGAGCTTCGTCGGTTGAGGTTGGTGGTCAACCAGGGGGCTTTCCGTCTTCAATGCTTTCTCTGCCTTCTTTGAACTGTTTTTACCACTTCTAAGCATTTCTTTCCGATATAGGAATGCTCACCGAATGCCTTCTGCAACATTCTATACGTTTCCGCACACAAATATTCATTTCGCAAGCAAGATTTAATGCAAGTTCTTGCCTATTTAATTCAGACATTTCAAAAATCACCGAAATCAGTTTTAGCATCTCACAGAGCCAAGCGTAACTCAAACACTAATGAATATTTTGGCGTGAAATTTCACACAGATGTCAAGGACAGTGCTAACAACCTAAAAAAGAAAAAAATGAAATTCCATATGCCCGGGAAGTTTAAATTGAAAATTGGTTTTACTTTTTGGTCAGAGTAGTATATAACGAGTATTTAACAATATTTAAATCCAAGCATAAAACAATTAATAGGTAGCATTTTAGTGGATTTTTTCAATACTTTATTGGGCTTCTTTTTTCTTTTTAGGAATCTTTAAGATTGTATCCGACTGTCCCCTTGCTGACCCGAGAGTTAAGGAATGACATCCAGATCCGTATGTAGAAAGGTTTTTTTTTCAATTCCTTCTCACACTCTCCCTATATATATCTTGTTCAAATTTTCAATCGTTCCTAAAATACTTTTTATTCATCCACTCAAGTTCAAATACATTTTTTTTTTAACTTGTAGTGGAAGACACTGGATGTTAATGCAGTTTTTTCAAATATTAATTCATTCATTAAATTTAATGAATGAATTTTAGTTTTTTTTTAGATTTAAGTTGCATATATCTACCAAAATGGTGCCAGATAAACTTAAAAAAATGAATGAAAATTATTTATAAAGGACTTTCTGCTATGTGGTGAAAAAGAGTAGGAATTGATTTAAGAAATTTTTTTATATATATTACTTGTTTTATCTCCAAATCACATTTTTCGTAATGGAAATGGTGCAGGCTGATAAGATTATTTATGTAGAAAACTGAATTATCAAAAGTGTGATACGTTATCGATTACTTAAAGCAGAAAAGTAAAGTGGACCCAAAAAAATTGCTAATGAATGAGTTTAAATTGTTCGGTTTAAAAAAATGCTGAGTTTAAATTGTTCGGCTAAAAATATATCTGCTAATGCAATAGTTAGATAAAAGGCAATAGAAAATTTTGTCTATTACGTTTTTACATGAATTAACAGCATAAAATGTTCGTTTGCCCGATACCGTTATTATTATTATTATTATTTCATTTTATGTTATAATAAAATCTAATTACGTATTTAAGTTACAAGTTCTATAATTTAACCGAAAATAACTTTATCGGAGGTTTTCAATTTCACTTTATTGTGCAAATCAATTCAAAAAATTAAAGCCATTTGCATTCGCTTCATCAAATCAAACCAGCAAAATTTTTTTATGGACACACAAAACAGGAGACTTGTAGACTCTATTTGAAAAGTTTTAAATCAGTGCTAAACAAGAGTAAGAATCCAGATTATGTAGAGTTTGCTAGTAACTCCAGTGACGAATAACCTCACATGAAAATGCCAACGATTTGAAAAAAAAATGATTAGCACTTGACTGGTTACTTACTCTCTCGAATTACAGAGCACAAAAATTTTATACTAAACTGAACTGTTGTCAAATGCTGGCTACTTTGACCTCAAGCCATACACACACTGTAATGGCAAGTATATAATAGCAGATTCATCATTACCTAGGCTCTTACCTCGCTACCGCATCTTGTCAACTCACTTTAAAACGACCATTAATGAATATATAACCTTTTTCTTGAACATCGTCGAAAGATTACCAGCTTACTGATTTATAGTGCTCTTCCCATCATAAAAGATAAGAAATTCCAGATTTTCATTTAACTGAACTGTTTTAACAAATAACATAGAAATATGATTTCAACTGATGCATCGTTTTATGAACATTTGCAGAATGCGATTTTGCACATATATTTTGCTTGGATGATCGTTCCCCGCTACCAAAACTTGTAAGAACAATTTAAAACAGAAACCTATAGGTTGATGGGTATGTGCCCTCTTTTCTTGAACTCTATCAAAAGATTTGAAGAATATAGATTGGCCACATGATCAGTCTACATTCTAACTTGTGTCCTTTCTTAACAAAGTCGTCAATTATTTTTGTCTTTTCATCAAGTCAATTCAATTATGATAATAATGTGGCATAACATGTTTCTAGGAAAGGGCATATTTTTGAAAAGTAGAAATGTTAATCGTTATGAGACAATCTAAGATAATATCAAAATCGTACTATTTATCTTACTAAATTAATATTATCAACAACATTAATTCTGCCATACATACACAGATTTGATGAATACACTGTATTAATTGTTTCCAATTAATTTTTATGATGCTATAATTTTTTTAATACGCACAAATCGTAAGCCAACAACAATTTTAAAAGATTTCCAACAAAAATGAAACCAAAGATTTTGTGCACATTGAAAAAACAATCGCAGACAACTGATTTTTAGAGATGTAAGAAAAAGAGATCAATGAATTAATGTCGAATATGATCAAGAAATGCTGAGTAAAGTATCGGGTGATCTTGTAACATTAACCGACAGTTAAAACCACGACAGCAAAGAAGAGTTAACTTTTTTAAAAAGTTACAATTTTTAACTATAAAAAGTTAATTTTGAGGAACGCGATTCCACTGTGCAAGCAATGCATTCATAACACATTCTGCAAGAATTTAATGTGATTATTTTTAGCGTTGAGCAGGATACCATTAAACTTTATTAATTACCTATTACTTTATTAATCTGTCTATTAGAATTTATTGTATTCCATTAACAGTATATCATTTCGACGTGTGTAAATTTATACATGGAGGCAGCCTTGTGGATAGCGCATTAAATTTTTGAACTAATCGGACTCGGTTCGAAACTAAGTAAGTAAAGCTAAATTGAGACTTTATATATCTATGGCCAAGAATGTACATGGCAAATCCATAAAGCGAAACATCCTTCCGTTGGGTTTCAGGAGCAGGATCGAACCCTATAGATCAGGGGTGGCCAACCCAAATGATCTTGCACTTTGGAAATGCATTCAAATTCAGCGGGCAGTTCATTTGTGACACTGGCTGACATGTATCTTATTTTCTACCAGGTGAGTACACAGTCCCCAGCGGTACAACGGTTTTGGTGAATACGTATCTCCTTCATCGAGATCCTGAGATCTTTCCTAATCCGGAAAAATTCGATCCAGGCAGGTTCTCTCTGAAAAACAGCTCTGGGAGACACCCCTTCGCGTACGTGCCTTTTTCAGCCGGATCCAGGAATTGCATAGGTGAGGGTTAACTTTTCTCTTTCCCAGTTTTATTTTAGCAGTGAACAGACTTTTGTTTATTTATCTGTAAACAACACACACACAAAAAAATAACAACAGAAGAAGATTGAGATGTTAATCATGGAGCAATAATTGAGCACTGTATAACAAAGCTATTACATTGTCCTTGCATTAAAAATGGCTAAGCAGTAACCCTGCCAGCGTTTTGTACCCATTTTCAGATTATTTTATTCATCGAAACCTAAAGCATTATTGAACCCTGAGTAGAAATAGTGTCATTAATTTTTGATTATAATAATGCAAGTCATCAATAAAATCAAGAGGATATCAATCTATTCAAATATATTACTACAAAGTAATAGGAATATTAAATACTAAAAGACATTTTTATTGAATCATGTAAGAAGTAGTTATAAAATAAGTTGATGTTTTCCAGCATGATATTTTTTGATATAGGAAACACCTTAACGTATAAGTCTTATGTAGATTAAGCTTGGTATAAGACGTAATTTGTGTTTCACGATACATTTAATAACTTGAAAAACTATAAAGGATATATAACACTACTTCATCCAATAAAGCTTGTTATGATAATTCATTAACTTTTTGCTGGCATTTTTTATATCAATACCATCACAAGCCAAAGAACGAATCATAAAAGCACATTACATTTACATTTTAAGCACATTAAGCACATTTTTGTGTGAGCAAGTCGCTTGTTTTGTCTCTTTCCGCTTTATAAATAGTTGCATGCATTGACAGAAACAACTGGAGGATATTATTATTGTCCATAAAATCTGAGGGTAAAAGAAATTTATTGGTATATGATTGTATTAACGCTCTAGTGTTCGGTGCCACAGGTTTCGGGTTCGTGTCCGGCGTACCGGTGGTGCCATGGATGTTTGTAGTGGTTTGGAATCTACTTTAAATAATAGGTCCCGGTCTAATATGACCGTAGAGCGTCATCTACATCACCGTCTACCGTAAAGAATCATCTACCATCTAGGCCATTCAGATGGCATTGACCCACCATGGGGTTATTGCGCCACTGATGATGATGATGATTGTATTAAAAGATATTAGGAAAGGAAACTATGCAGGAAACAAGGAATAATTAAATTTTATTACGATATTTGTCTGTAACAATGTATGTATGAAAAGTGAACAAAAGTGAACAAAGTGTTATGAAAGTGAACAAAGAAACGTGACTTCTCGGATAAAAATTAGATTTCCCAGACTAAAAGCAATGCCGCATACCTAGGAGGTATGGAATGCAGAAAGAAGAAATAGTTCTAGGAAGAATTAGAACCTCTATAAGAAGATTCTAGAGGTTCTAGAATCTCTAGAGAGCTTCTAGTTCTAGAACTTCTCTCCCACATCTGTTGAAGAGAGCCTTCTAATTATTGAATTTTCCAGCTTTTTTTTAAAACTTGTTTCCAAAGGTGATAAGTGACCAGCAAAGCTTGTTCTTAGAATGTATGGATTGTATTTATATCTGAGGAATATGCTGATCAATACCTTCAATCTGTTCTTTTGTACAAGCCACTAGCGGAGAATGATGCTAACCAAAGTTATAGTCCATGGAAAGAAATTCCTCCCCTTTACTTCAACGTGAGAGACCATATTAAGTATGAGTATCTCATCCTTATATCTCTGATATATCAGTGATCCATTGCTGATGATGTACAGGTCGGCCATTTGTAGAGCCCACACCACCACTCCCTCTTTCTAAAATGGAACACTTTTTCGCGTTAATTCAGGAGTTTTAGCAGCCTATTATCAGGTTGTACACTAAAGTAAAACTCATCCATGAAAACATTTGACCCTTAATCTCTTTCCCAAATGATTTTCTCTTGTGGCTATGTTCTGAGGGCAGCACAATGATTCGTTGCTGACGAAATACAAATCATTGATGGAGAGCACATCCAATCCAATGTGTTGGGATAGAATCTGATTAATTTTACATCGAAATTCAAGGGTAACTGGCTCTCTGAATGTAATGTTCCAGTAAATAGCATAATTAATGAAAACAAGACACTCCAGAAAGACAAGTAAACAAAACAAATGACAAAAACTAAACGTAGTATAAAAATAAAAAGTTAGTAACAAAAAAAAATAAATAAACCCAAGCAATCATGTACAGAAAAATTACTTTCAAACAATGTCATACGATAAGAAGAGTAAGCTGGATGAAAAGAAAAACAAGAAGAAATCAGAACGAATACAAAAATAACTGGATCACTGATGCCTAGTACCCGCATAAATCTGAAGATGCGCCAATTAGTTTTAAACTGGCAGATACAAGGTGAGGTATGGTGTAAAGAAGTTTCTTGTTCTCTAAAAACGATTTGAAACACTCCCCAAAATAAACCTACAGTTTTATGGGAAGACCTCTATTGCCCAAGTGAGTGTTCTCTTACAGCGGTCGGGTACTTCTCTGGGGTCATACATATCACAAGGGTTTATTTCGTTACCTTCAACATAAATCAAACATACCTTGCCTCTAATAGTAAGCTTGTGATATGCATAACTTTCTGCTAACTTGTCGCACGGGATAAAAATCATGTAATCACAAACTTCATTAACGCCACTGATTCCCGCGAAATGAGATATAGAATGATGAACGCAATTGATGTTAACAATTAAGTGTGAGCTCAGCGATGAATTGATTAGCAACAGCAGTTTCCTTTACATTGATTTGATTTAGCGCTCTACGGTCATTTTTTGCACACTTTGGGCAAATTAGACCTGGACCTACAGTTTAATGTAAATTCCGAACCACTCACAAACATCCATGACACCGCCAGGTTTCGAACCTGAAGCCTGTAGTGCCAAAGGCCAAATCGCTAGGCAATTGGCCATCAGGCCGCTCTTTCAGTTGAAGATAACGATCCATTTGTGTAATTCGTGGTAATATTATAAAGCATAAAGAATCAATTCACTCACAATACCTGGACTCTCATAATGAATATTATTAATCAGAATCGGTTTTTCTTTCTTTCACAGGTCAGAGATTTGCTCTCATGGAAATGAAAACGGTGCTGTCCTTCATTTTGAGGAAATACAAATTGCGATCGTTGGACCCCAGGGATCAAGTGCATGCTTTGGCAGAGGTCACCTTCAGACCTGCCGGCAAATTGAGAATTCAAATTCGACAAAGGAATCAAGACTTTAGTTTTCCATATGTTTATTATCATCAGTGAAAGAGATTTTTCAGTACTTATATATTAACTCTCTATTAGCCAAATCAAGACAAAAATGGGAAATACGCAGATTTGTCGTCAAAAGTTTATGTAAATACGAAATTCACCCCAAAGTTGTTTTGAAAAATTATTTTACAAAAGTACAAAAGACACATGTGGTTTGTAACATCTGAAAGAAATTATTTCAACATGTCTGTGTGTGATTTCAAAAGTACGAAGACACGTGTAATTTGCACCATTTGAAAGAAATGATTTCAATGCGCGTGTATTTTCGCACTGTCAGTTCTTTAAGAAGCCCATGGAAGTTATATCACAACTGTCTTGATGAAAAAAGTTCGCTTTTTTCCTAAGCTATTTTTTCTCCTTATTTGACCTTTGCTTATTCTGTTTTATTTTTTGATTACATGCAACTGATTTCCTCAACATCTACAATTTTGAAATTTTTGTTATTTTTCATTTTATAATTTTATTAAATAGATAATTCCTTTTTTTTTTTTTTTTAAAAAAAAAAAAAAAAAGGGCATTTAATTATATATTTTTCTTATTAACTCAAAGGGCATGAGACCACCGCTATGTTTTAACATTTAACAATGAAGAAGCTAGAGGCAGCTACGCGGCCAAAGATCTCCATATTAATCTACAATAAGGATGGAAGTTATCTCAACAAACTGTATTGAAGCATGCACGACATTTATTGATATTTAACTTATTAGTTGTTGTATACTAACTTATTAGAGAATAAAAGCGAAACAATTTCAGCTACTTATAAAGGCCATATTTTCTGTTGGCACAGGCAAGTTACAAAAAACATCTTAAGTTCACCCTATTGATAAGGTTAAAAAAAAAAAACAACAATTAAAACCGTTCTTTCAAATCTCGTAAATCATATGGAACTATCTTTTGCTCTTTAAAAAAGATTTTTTTTTGTCGAAATCGAGCAATATTTTCCGATAGTGTATTTTTTAATAAAATTATTTAAACTTATCTTTTTTTTCTTTGAAACTCTATCGCATCATGATTTTTTTTTTTTTTTGTCATTTTTAAATAATCTAAAAGCAGTTCTCATTTATTTATCCGTTTAATTTTTTCTGTGAGCGCATTAGTTTTTTATAATTAATCATTTTTATATCAGCGAATGTCAAAGCCACCTATGTGTAAGAGTTAATACTTAAGTACCCATGGAATATTACATTAAAAGAAATGTGAATATAAAATTTAGAATCAATGTTTCTGTGGAAATAAATAACTATTGTAAAGTTATTTTTTTTAATGACAATACTTCATTAGCTTGAAAATTAAAGGATTTTTTTCTCACTATTCTGTATTCAAATCATGAATTGGATTTTTTTCCCTCTATTTTGTATTGAAATCATGAATTGAAATTTTAGCAATTAATAAAATATAATTGAATACACAATTTTATTGAGGCCTTAACAAAAGGTCTCCAGGTAGAAATTTCTTCATCTGTTTTCTCTTGTAAATGCATTGGCGCAGTTTTAAATAAGAAATACAAAATTCTGGAGGAATTTTTTCCCTAACGGTACACAGATGTTACTTCCTAAAAGTCCACTAGAAGGCCATAACTAGTCTCTACTCTTATTTCATCTATGAAATTCTATGCAGATCATACGAAATCCTTAATCTGCATTGAAAGGTAAAAAGTCTTGATATAAGGATCACTTAACATTACTTTCTACAATTTTACTTTCTCTTAAAAATTTTTCTCTACAAGTTCCGTTTCAATGCTGGATATGAACACATTAAATCTGTAAACAAGACAACTCTTTAGACGAACTTGGTAGAGAATGTGAGTTCTTGCTTTTTTTTTTCCTTGAAGAATTTCTTTCCAGATTAGGATTGCTCCAGTAACCAAAAGT
The DNA here is from genome assembly GCA_021605075.1 of Caerostris darwini. Classification (NCBI taxonomy): domain Eukaryota; kingdom Metazoa; phylum Arthropoda; class Arachnida; order Araneae; family Araneidae; genus Caerostris; species Caerostris darwini. The sequence continues at coordinate 104,310 of BPLQ01003326.1, forward strand.
GGTCACGAAATTCTCTTAATTATGCTCTAAGTCCACCTCATGACCCAGTGATAACGTGTGTTGCAGGCAAGTTCGAATTTGCTAGAGATCAGAGTTGCAGCCACTTCTTTCAGAAAAAAGGATGGTATTTGTGCCACTGTATGCAAATGTCTCTTATCCACAGTATGACTGCTTAGTAGATATTTCTGAGTTTTCAGCCATACGACAGGTACATGTAGAAGCAATTTGCCCGAAATTTCTACCAAACATCGGTAGACTAACTGCTCGTGCCATAAGTACGTAGAACACATAAATTTCAGATACTATTAATAATTGTACATAACAACTCATGTGAATGGGCAAGAATTCAATCACATTCGTATCGTATGGTGAAATGGCTGCTTTTGAAAAAAGTAATAGCTTCGATGAAGCGTCTCGCACATAATAAATTGCACGAATACTAGGCAGTTTAGTTGCCCATGAAAGCTCTTCTTTAAGTCATTACTTTTTTCTCCCTCTACCGTTTTAGGAGAAGAAATTGTCAACAATTATACTTTATAGGTTAACTCTACTTTTCAGCAATAATATGGAAAAACAAGTAATGTAAAAAAAAAAAAAAAAAATTTAAGTCAATTCCTACTTTTTTTTCACTATATTGCAGAAATTTTTTTTTACAAATAAAGGTGAAAATTTCCTCTTACATCTGGCGCCATCTATTATTAGATACATGCAACGAAAATCTAAAAAAAAAAAAAATAAAAATAAAATTAATTAATTTAATTTAATTAACGAATTAATATTTGAAATCCAGTGCATCCACTACATCCAGTATCCACTACAAGTTCAAAAAAAATGTTTTTGAACTCAAGTGGATGAATAAAAAGTATTTTAGGAACAATTGAAAATGTGAACAAGATATATATAGGGAGAGTGTGAACAAGATATGTATAGGGAGAGTGTGAACTAATAGTAGGAATTGAAAGAAAGCATTCACATAAAACTTCAAACAGAGCCTTCGATTCAATAAAGAAATCAACAACAACAACATACTCATCTAATAACTAAAAGAATAAAATTTTTATTAACACAATAGTCTCTACATTGCGTACATAAAGAAATAAACCTTTCTTTAAAAATCAAGTGGCACGGGCCAACAGACGACATTTTTAAGCCATTTAATGTGTCTGTGGATGAGCGTCCTCTCCCATTCCCCGGTGTCACAGGCACGGGCCCAGCACTCCCTCAGGAAGACCCCTTCCTGGAACCCGTCCCACCCCTGCCCCTGATCCCACTTGTGCCGCTTGCAGCTGCCCCGCTCATCCATGACCAGCTGTTCTCTGGGTTGTTCCATCTTGTGGAACTCATGGACCAGAAAGCGGCGATGGTACCACAGGGCCTCATGGCCCAGATAGGCTGCCTGGAGGTTGCTAAGATAGGACAGCTCCTGTCGAAGCAGTGTGGCCATAGCTGGGCCCTGGCTGTTCAAGCATGGCTCATCTCCATGCAGGGGACAGGGGGTGGAGTTGTTCCCCTTAGAATAACAAGAGAGCAGGAACTGTCGATAGTGAAATCCACAGTGGTCAGACACGTGTGTGGATGTCCACCGTTCTGTGCAGGTAAGCTCATCAGAAACAGTCTGTAAAAGAAAGGGTAAATTCTTTAACAATCCTACTAACATTATAATTTCGAAAATCTTACACAATTTCTGGATTTCAATGCGTTAATTAAAATATAACGTTTAATAATAATAATAAAATTGATAACATGACATGCACACAGATAATAACATGCAACATAATACACATATACATATAACATGTAACATAATACACCTAATAACATGTACACAAATTTTATTGCCAAGGAACTCTTCATTATTCTCCTGGTGGTGGCATCGTTGTTTGTTAGTTTTTCCAATCCATATTACACTGTAGGTCCCAGTCTAATTAGCCTAAAGCGTGCACAAAATGAGCGTAGAGCAACAAGTCAAATCTTCCTTATTCTGCTTCATTTTTTTTTTTTTTTTTTTCTTCTGGTTAGATGCTTATAGGTGTTTGATTCAGCTTTTATCAAACTTTCGTTCAAAACAATGTTCTTTTTTCAGTGAAGAAAATATTTTTTTTTTATGTTTTCATAAGACAGGGAGATTTAAACTCTATTCTTATTTTATGCACATTGCTGACTATTGTCTCACATTCAACGTTTACTGTGAATTACAATAAAAATACAATGGTAGGTCCGTATATGTTTTTAGTAGAATTTATATATCGTACACTAAACGAACTTCCTCCATAAAATAGTTCCTAATTTCCTATTGTTTATTGGCATATTATACATTGTTGGAGTGATACGAAATAATTTAAACATTCCTCCACACTAACATAAAAATAAAAGCAATTAAATGAAATGCATGCACAAATAATAAATTACCAAACTTAATTTTCTTTGTTCTATCTCTTTTTCCTACTTGGATCTGGTTGTGGTTCACGAGAGTTGCCATTTAAATATAAAATCTGCCATAAAATAAATAATAATAAAATCTGTCTCAAAGAACTTTACTTCTGCTTTTGCCTCGGGATGTTTCAGAAATGTGACACTGTCTTGTCATTACAAGAAAAGACAGTGTCACTGTTAAGGCTTGCTTGGGATTGGGATCTTTCTTTCAAAGCTTTAGGCGTCCACCCATTTGGCGAAACTTTTAAAGAACGCAATTCGCATTCCAAACAAAAGTTTTCTAATCCAACCAAACACGATATACCATATATTTTTGAATATAAGGCAAGAGTGAGTTTTTAATTCAAAAAAATTACCTAAAATTCCAAACCCATATGTAAGCCGAAATGGAAGGGAAAAAAAATATTTAACTAATAATCATAATAAGGGTGAAAATGCTGGCTAGGAGGTACAATGGACGAAATATTCACCAATAAAATCGCTGTAAAGTAAAGCGCTAAATGCCAACGAATATAGTTAACTGTTTTTTGAAGCTGATACATTATTTTCATTCAGTTGTTTCTTATATACGGTCTGTGATATCTGTGTTAGTGTTATTTTCTCAGCCATTCTATTTATTTATTTTTATCTGAAAAATGAGTAGGAAGAGGAATTTACAAATCATGTTTGGTGAAAACATTTTGGTACTTTTCCTGTAGCTGGGCACAGATTTTACAAAATCAGATTTTTCATTTTGGCGGCAGCACAATAAACCAGCCATATAAACAATTTCGAAAATGAATGGACTCATTTTCATAAAACGAATATTACATTTAATTAAAAAAAATTTCTTCATACACTTGGGAAAAACTAAAGAAATAAAAACATGGTACATTTAGCGATGTATCACTTGCAAGATGAGGTCGGTTTATCTCATTTATAAGATGATCCCGTAATTTAGCTTTAAAAAGAGTTCTGGGCTTATACACGGAAATATATGGTATATCAAATTGAACAGGTCGTCATAAAAAACAGGGTTGCTATAACCTGAGTAACAAACCGAATTGAATTGATCATCGCCCTTTGGCAATCACCAACTTGGCGCAAAAAAAAAAGAAGAAAAGGTTTGCGAGTGTTTATGCAGAATCCCTCAGCCTAAATCCTTATATACAAACACCTGGACCGTAAAATCGATAGCTGTAAACTAGCGCAGTACATGTAAGAAATATGCACACAAAAAAAAAAAAAAGTTTTTTACAAATAATTTTTAAATAAAATCGAACTTTAGATTTAAGAAATTATTTAAACACAAATTTAAAAAAAAAATTAGTCTTGATTTCACACATATTTTTCATTACATTTCACAAAGCTCCTCATAATCCTGAAATTTAAATAATAACAAATATAAGTAGTAAGAAGTTGAAAAAAAAACCCTTTATCATTTGTTATTACTATAACTTTTTGTAAACAATCTATTTAAAAAAGTTGTATAGAATCACAATACAGCTTATTAATATTATATATTGCACAGCAAAGCCATACAGTTATAAAATATGACAAATATTTTTAGGTTAAGTTAAAGTGAAGTCTCACCTTGTGGCAGTAGTGGCAAAGCTCCTGGATGAGCCATGACCTGTGGCACCAGGCATAATAGTTATTGGGGTAGAGGTTGGCAACACGAGAGCACAGGCTCAGCTCGTGATTCACTACCTGTTGCAAAGTGCATGGGGTGCACTTTCCTCGGATCCACTCCTGAAGAACCCACTTGCTGAAACAGTTTTAACAATTATTACAATCAAAATATAGATTTCTAAAATATATAAAAAAAAACTTGCCATTTTTTAAAAGTTTTCCTTCCTTAATAATTAAAGAGACAGAAATTTTAATAATATTCGAAATTTTTTAAAATTAAGAGTTAATTAATATTTTATAACTATTATTAAAAGTAATATCTAATGGATAAGCATTTTTATCAAAGACTAAAATTGAATATAATCGTCATACTGTCGTACAAAAAAAAAAATTTAATGCATTAAAAATGAATATTTTAGACTTATAACTAACTGATTCATTACTGTTTTTTATAAAAATCTATTTGAATATTTAGATGAGTTACACTCAGTTTCAGAACTATCATACCAAATGAAGCATGCAATATAAATAAATGCAAATTTTTCAATTTTTCTTTTAATTAACCTATAATTTAATTAAAAGAATACAAATAAATAAATTTAAAATTCATATTTCAGCAAAAAATAAATTAATTTTTCAATTTTTGTACTTCACTCCCCCCTCAATTACTGTAATAATAAAACTGTATCTATGATAATCTTGAGAACAAAATAATAAGCAATACAAGAGTGAAGGCTTCTTAATAATTGTCCTCATTAATAAATATAATTAATGATAAATAAAAAAAATTAAATTAAAAATTAATAATAAATAATTTTATTAATTTTTATTTATTCATAATTTACTCAATTAAGAAATACAAGAGCATATAACTTATAATAAATAATAATATTACACAGGCAGTCATTATTTAAATTTACAAGTTATAGACAAACTATAATGCAGAAGTACATGTACATGCAGATATGATATATTGTGTCAAAGATATAACAAAAAGAGTGAAAATTTATTAACTAAGGTAATAAGAAATTATAGAAGGAAAGAAGCACAATAATTACCGATGAGCATAGACAGGAGAACTTTTGGGTTTTCGACTTAATACAAGTTCAGAAAATTTCAGCTCATTTTCAGGAAGAAGAAGATTTTGGCTCACAAATTCTTTCCTGGAGACAAATAAAATATCAAATGAACAGAATGTTAAAAATAAAGAGCAAAAATATTTTTAAAAAACATGTTTTAAAACAATTAATTCCATTGAAAAAAAACACCTAAGGACATTTTAAATGAGAAAAAAAAAAAAGACTTACTTAATTACTTATATTTTAACTGTGATCCTTTATAACCAAATATAGATTTCAGACATGCAAATAGATACTTGTATTATTAAATTTTTTGTTATGATGTGGTTGAGTTGAATGCATATCAGTTGTAATTATAATTTGATATACCAATTTTTGTACACAAAAATCTAAACATTAAATTGTGATTAAAGATAATTTCAAATTCATTGTAATGAGTAAACCATTGATATAAAGAATATTCTATACAAATTAAGCAAATTGTATTTTTTAAAAATAAAACAGTTATAATAAAAGAAGGATCTTAATGAGAAATCTTTCAGATTTGTCACAATTTTAATAATGCTAATTTTTAAATCAGAATAATTTAATCAATGCATTTCCTTATTTAAAAAAAAAAAAGGCAGTCATTCTTACCTGGCATTCCACACTGTTTCAATTTCAGGATTAATTAACAGAATAGCACTTGTCCACATTAAAAAACATTCAGAATCTTAAAATATGATAAAAAGAAAATAAGAAGCAGTTAATACAAAAAAAGTTATAATAAATAAAAATCATGATATAAGTTATGCTAATTAAATAAGATACAATGAATTTTTGTTATATTGGATTAAATTATTTTAATATATTAAAAATATTATAGAAATCATATCATCACTATAAAACTAAGAAAATTACTTTAAACTTTTGGAAATAAAATCCATATAAAGCTATTTTTAAACTTAATTTCCTTTTAAGAATTTTATACAATTTTTTTTTTTTTTTTTTTTTTTTTTTTTTTTTAGAATTCTGCAACTAAAGCAATCAAATTAATCAATTATAATACATATAAATAAAAGCAAAAGTACCACGGAAATTAGGTTACATAAACGAAAATTAATTCTAACTTCTCATACAACATATTTCTTTGATAATGGGATTGAATCCTATAAATTCCTGCATATTCTTAATTATTATTTATGCAATATGTATAATTATGTGCTACTTACATTTCTATTTAAATCTCTCCAGCTTCCTAAGCAATGTCTGATATTACTATTACAGTATAAGTAATTATATATATCTACATATCTGTGAATAGAAGAATAACTACATTTTGTACCTACAATTTTAGAATCTACATAATTTTTATATTGTTTATTCTTATCATCTTTGAAGGAAAATAAATAAATTTAAGATATCCCATATGAATGTTTTTCTTCCAGATATATTTAAATATCCCAATGGAAGGCAGTAAAAATATATTAAATTATCAGTTACAATCCAGCATTGAACTGGCTTTGCAAGGAATTTATATATTTATTACTTGGTCAACGTAATTAAGGAAAAATATCAGCAACGACTGCAAAGATGTATAAAGAAAAATTTTTTCTTTTATTTAACTTATTCTGGCATGAGGAGAAAATGAATTAATATAAAATAGATAATAATAAACATAATATCAATATAATTGCTTTTTTTGAAATGCAACAATTTAAATGTTTTTACCAATCAAATTAATGCAAAATAATATCAAAATGTTCTGAGCAATGTAACAGAATTTTAAATTATTTAAAGTTGACCCTTAAATTAAGAATCACTTAATGTTTATCAACAGCAATAACAATTATCTTACAAATAATGAAGACATTTGAATTCTACTTTAATTTTTCTTTTAATTAGATAACAATTTTTTATGATTAAAATTTTATAATAAGTTGTTCAAATGTCATGTAATGACTTACTATTTTAAGTAATGTTTCCAAATAATGAGCAATTCTAAATTGTGCCATTTCTCTGATAAAACATTTATTCATTTACAGCTTATCGGTTTACAATTCAAATAGTCTGATTCAAATAAAAGATACAATAAAAGTGAATATTAAAATTAAATGAATATATAAAAAATTATGTGAATACAAAATACAATTGTACAAAATAAATAATAAAACTAAAGGAGCTTTAGTTAGAAAAAATACCAAAATTTAAAAAACACATACATATGTGTGTGTAGTATATACATATATAGTAGATATATTTTATCCAACATTTATGTTTTTTTATATATATATTTGAAACATTTGTAGGTATCACTTGAAAATATCCTTCCTTTAATTTATCACCTCCCTCCCTTCCAATTTTCCATTACTTTAATTATGACTCAACTATAGCATTACAAATCACATCATGATAAAATTCAAATTTATGTTTGGTGTCTTAAATTACTTAAAAACAGTAAGAAAAATATGTTTTTATAATTTATAGAAATATAATAAAATAAAACAATTATGTTGAGCAGAAATGTAAAGAATTTGCAGTCAAAAAATGAAAATCTATCTAGTAATAGAAATATTAACTAAAAATAATTTTATTACTGTTTTAAAAATTTATTACAATGTTTATAATTAAATGTGCCATCTTCTTAAACGTTTCATGATAGTTCAAGGTTCACTACAATATAATAAACTTGAATAAAAATAAATTTTTAAAAATAAAATTTATGAGTAAAAAATTTTTCTTTTTTTACAACTATATATTAAATCTATGATTTGATATACAAATATAAATATTCATTCATTCATTGATTCATTCACACACACACACATATATATATATACACATACATACATATACACACACACACATGCATACATACATATACACACACACACATGCATACATACATATACACACACACACATGCATACATACACACACACACACACACACACACACACACAAGAGAATTATTCTAAGAAGATAGCATTACAAATCAGTGAATATTAGAATTACCAATATTATAAGGCTTTTTTCTCCATTCAAAGAATTTTGAATAAGCATACACATAAACATGTTTCACACACCAATCTTCCAATGCTATTTTGTGATCCACATGAATCACTGGGCACTTGTTGCTAACAGACTCATGAACTGGAAGAACATCAAATTCATCACTGAAAAAGATAACACTGTGTTTAAAATAAACGGAGAAAAATTATTATAATGAATAATGTTTATAGTCAATTAAATTAGGCAAAATATGCAATGTATACTTTTCTTAATGAACCATAAACTTTGAGTTTTTGGATAGAGAGGAACTACCAGCTGGTTCCTCTCAATCTTCCTACTAAGCTCTGGGTTATACGCAAGTTTTTCATAGAATGATTAAAATTTATCCATCAAATTGGTATTCCTATTGTTTAACTTAATTTAATGGAATATAATGTTTTCCGTGTTATTGACCAAAGAAAGAATTATAAATTATTCTACAAGAATTACATTTAATTAAGTCCTGGTGATAGATTTCCAGATTATATCCCACATAACAAACAAATATGATGCAGTTACCTACCTGTATTTATCTTCTCAAAAAACACCATTTTCCCCATAATCAGGGGCTTTTTTTTAATAATACTTGAATTTAAATAAAAATGAAATGTAAATCCAAACTTTAAAATTTAAACAGACTTTATTTTTTAACTCTTTGACAAGATTCTCAGAAAATAGAAGAATGAATTTTATTCTATAAATTCAGATGTAATTCCTGGTAATAGTAAATTCATTCTGTAATTCCAAATGAAAAAAAAAAAACATTTAATTAGTAGACCTGATGTTTCCAAGTTAGCTAATTTTACATTCGTTATAACCATTCCACTGACTATATAGTAATTATTTTTTCTAATTCTGTGAAACTATATCAATGGTTTACTTTAAAATGTTTAAAACTAATTGCTATTCCTTGTAGGATTTCTGTTCATCAGAAAGAATGATAGAACCTGTTTTAATATTTTCAAATATTACTTTTATAATTCTTCATATATTTTAAAATTAAGATAAAAAACAACACATACAAATGTTTAAATTAAATATAAAATGTGTAAGAAGAGAATGTTAAAAGGAGGCTATGACAACAACTATGTAATCCATGCTGTCAGTAAGCAATCAAGTTCAATTATAATTATACTGAAAAAGAGAAGCAATATAAAAGAAAATTAAATTATTCTAAATGTTAATAATAATAATTAAAATAATTCCATCTTTAAATTAAAAACTCATTTTAATATTGAAATTCGATTTATTTAACAACTTTAAATTTAAAATGTTATTTTTATTTAGTTTACTTTTTAAGACAAATACTGGAAATGTAACATAATGAAATATAAATCTCACATTAAAGGATCTTTCTTAAATGTGTTCCGTAAATCCAGCAAGATGCGTTCAGCCAGAACATCCATGCCAACAAAATGCTCATTTAGAATACTGCTTCAGGTTCATCTTCAGGCACATTTAACGAAAAAAAAAAAAATTCTGCATTATTGCATACATAAAACATGCACAAGAGATTCAAGTAAAATTCTTCAATTTTTTTTTTAAATAACACAATGTTATAAAACATTGGAAATTTTTTTTCAAATATATATATATATATTTATAAAATTTTATGCAACTAGTTGTATTAATTAAGCACTTTGAATAGTTATTATTATTCGAAAGAACAGTGTAGAGTATAAGCATATTTTTCTATTTGAATCTGGAGAAATATCAGATAGATCAACATTCACAAATTTTTAACTAAGGTATACACTTATCAAGCTGGTTTGGTAAATTTAGTAATTTTTTTCCAATAAATTCTGAACATGAGAGGTTATTGCTTGGTGTTAAATTCAAAATTAAAACATTTAAATTGTTTTACAATATAAATATAAAAATTATCAAATGGAAGACTGTTGATGAAAATGTCTTGCACAAGCAGAGTTCAACAAGGTAGTGTTTTAAGTGCTTTTCTTTTCGAGATTTACATAGAAGATGTTTTTGAAGTCATTTGTAATACTGAATGTTAATATATCGAGATATAATCTTTCTTTCTATCAATGACAATAAGCTTGAAAAAGTTCTTTCTAATCTTTAAAAAATCACTTCATAACATCTCAAAATGGCATGACACTTCTAATTTCACTCTTCAACTAAAGAAGAAAAAACATTTCGAACAAAAACATGCCCAAATCAGCATCAACAAATTTACAATCCTACACTTTTCTTGCATTAAAAAGAAAACAATCAATGAAAGTAATCAAATTTTTTAGAGATCAAATGAGAAAAACTTGAACTCAATTTTATCAATAGATTCTGTTTACACTCCAGGTTTTATTAGTATAACAGAAAATGCAGAACTAGCAGAATCTTTAGCTAAATCCACAACAGACACAATAGTTTTCAATTCAATTTTAATCATTTATTCTCCCCCAAAAAAAAAACATTTAAAAACACAGATGAATAATGGTTATGTGGAAAATATGCTGAGGATCTGATCCAATTAACTAACATAAAACCAATTCATTGCCTTTTCCCTATCAATCGAAAAAAAGAAGTGCTACTCTCAAGATTTTGAACCAAAATTTTCCCTTCTGATGTTGGTCTCAATAGATTTGGTTTAACTTCATCTCTAATATGCTCAAGCTACACTAAGCCGGAAACTGAAGAATATTTATTGTACTTCAATGCAGTAAATAGAGAGAAGAGTAAAAAATGTTTTTGGGTACAAGTTTTATCTTATTCCTGCAGATTTGATATGACCAATAACAAAAAACAACTACTTTTGACCACTACAAAACTATATCAATTATTGATATTTTATGATAAATTACATAGTAATGCAAATTTATTTGTCTTCTTTTTGTGACAGATGTTCTGTGCAACATAATACTTTTCAATCTTTTTCAGTTACTATCTTTGGAAAAGGCGAATCTTATCTGACTACTAATTATCTCAGAATATTTATTTTTTGAACAGCAATTGAATAAATCAAGGTCAAATAGCCATTGGTGAGCATACATCTCAAAGCTTTCAACAAATAATGCAACAATTTCATGACAGAGAAAAACATAAAACGAATATCATATATATATATATATATGCATTATATGGTGCTTATTTGAAGTGCATAAATTTTAACTCAAATAAACTTTCTTTTTGAAATTACATTTATAAATATATTTTCAAATTCTTTTACTCTGCTTTTGTAAAGGAAAAAGTTATGCTCATAAAAATATATTCTTGGTACCAATGTTTACTTTTTAAGCATTTTTGCATTCAAATGTAAATTATTTCTAGTATATTTACTACTACACTTCATTTGTATTGTAAAATATTGTAAAACTTTAATATAATAAAACATAAAATTAATTCTTTTGTTATTTGTAAAACTAAGTTAAAATAATACTTTCTCTAATTTTTTTTTCTTGATTAGCAAACAAAAGTCAATTTTATTAATAAGTATTTTTAAGGAAATTTCATATTTATTTGTTTCATAATAAACAAAAATTGTGTAACAAAGAGTTTATTTCCTTTTATATTAAAAATTGATAATTTCACATAAAATAAAATCTTATCACATCTTGAATAATTCAAAGTATTAAATCTTCTCATGAAAAATTTAATTCATCACATCTAAAAGAATATAGTTTTAATAAAAGGTATAATACACATTTAATATGAAAATGTACACAATTTAATATATAGAATATAGCAATATAATTAGTTATACATTTTATATAAAATTCTAGAATATAATGCCAAATTTTTAATATAAAATTTACTTTTAAAAATTCAGGTAATACAAGGAAAAAACAAAAAAAAGTTTTCCTCCTCACTAAAAGTTTGACCTTGAAAAAAACTTAAGCAAAGAATTAAAAAATGAGTATTTTCCTACTTTAAAATGCGAAATATTAAAAATATTTCATTGTAAAGAAATATAAATAACAAATGTTTTTTCTACAATAAAAACATAAGAAGTAATTCATTTTTATTTGTATTAAATAAGTAATAATTAGCTTATTAAGATGAAACAGAAAACAACATATAATTTTCACTTGGTTAAAAGTTTATTTAAAAATTTGATTAATTTTAAATTAAAACCAGAAGTTGCTATTCCATTCTTTTTAATGTAAAAAAAAAAAATGGGATTTATATCATCACAAGAAAAAAAAATAGTTTAAAAATTGACGTTTTTAATAAATTCCGTAATTTTTGTTAAAACGGCAAAATGATATATTATATAGTATAAAAGAACTTACCGGAAATAAATTCACTTTTGATTTTGAATCTTCACAAAATAAATACTGAATATATATATATATAAGTATATGTATAAATAGGTCATCTAATTCAAAATAAAAATAAATAAATACTTTGCATTGTTTACTTATATGAGTAACAGAGATGAACCGTTCTCATTTACATTTTTTTTTTTAAATTCAGACGAAGCACAAATAAGAAAACAGATCATTGTACAACTATTACATATACACATGCACATGCACGATCATGAAGTTAATCTAAAACCTACGAATCGACATTGTGATTGGTTTAGGAAATCCAGTAAGGTTGCAAATTCGCCAAAACATCGCCAATGCATTTATGACTCGTCGGATTCCTCGCTGTGATAGGTGACAATAGTGCAGAAAAATAGAAGAATCAGAAGTACTTTTGGAGTATTTTTAATTTTTAATTTTTTCCCCTTCCTATTTGCATTTAGGAAATTAAGCAGTTGAAAGTTTTCATTTCATAAAATTTGTAAAATACAAAAGATATATATACCATTACTTTTTAATATTAAATTATGACTTTACAAAAGCGGTTCAGTTTCTTCTCTACAAGATGTTATTTGTTTTTAAATTAATCTCATTTATTTATTTGAGTATATTTACAATCAAATCTTTCTTTTACACAACATACCTGTTTTTAAAAATTACGCGTAAAAGGATTCTGAAAAATTACCAAAACAAAATGGATGATTTAAAATTACATATACATTAAAATTATTAAGTTTTGGAAAAAATTTGTATTATTATTTAATCAAAATACTGAGAATTTTCCCTAGCTATGGAATATTTTTTACTTTAGACTTTGAACTGGTCAATAAAGGTGAATAATGATCAATATATATATATGGTTTAAAAAAAGTTCGAGTATAAAAATTCATATAAAAAGAGTCCATTCTATTTTTTCCTATTTTTAAAAAAATTAGTTTGCTAAAGAAAAGCGATTAAAAAAACTGAGTAATATTTTCAAGTTCACGTATTTAAACTAAACCAAATATTGGAGCAATTCGATTTTCCAATAGAGAGTATAGCATAGGATAACAATATTTATAATTATAGCATAGGATAACAATATTTTTTCCCATGATTCCTCATTCTATCCCACAATTCCACTCATTTATATTCGTAAACAAGCAGTGTTTAAATTTGACACTTATTTGAAGTTCTCATATATTTCCCTGTTTCTCTCAAATCAAATCGACTCGTAAACACAAAGTATAAAAAGAATCCTGAAACTTGCAAAAATAAAAACAAGTAACAATAGAGAATCAATACTTAAAACCATTTAAAAAGAAATAGCTGCACTCCATAGCCACACTTTTTTTCTTTTATTTCATTTTAAAAGAATATATTATAACTGTACTTATTATAAAATGAATAATTGTTAGAAAATAATATTTTATAATTTTTCTCTACTTTTGAAGTATTATAAATAATATCAATGTAATAAGTTAATTATATTTCCATAAAGCTTTAATGCGTTTAAAAATGATTTTTGTACAAGAATTTGATTAACGATTTTTCTTCTTTTATTTTCAATTTTTAAATCATGTATCATCTTCTTAAAAGTTTATTTTGTGTTAAAAATTTTTTTGTGATTATTCCTTTGGTTTTACAATTAATTAAATAACGTTAATAACTGTGACTAAAATATGATAGTAACTAAAATATCTTCAGTTCATTTTCTATAATATAAGAACATTTAATTGTATAAAGGATTTTATAAAAATAAAAATTTTTGATGTAAAATAAACCAAAATTCACTTTCAATCAAATGTATAATTTTAATTGCAAAAATAAGTGAAGTTGACTTATCAAGCAACAATGAAAATTCAATTTACATAAAAATATATACATATTTGAATATTTTCATATGAAAATTTTTTATTTTATAAAATCATTTATGTAATTAAATATTTTATGTTCTTATGTTAAAAAAAAATAGTACTCCATATTTTATTTTGTATTTCTTTAGAATCTAAATAAATAATTTTAATATTGTAGTAGGAAAACTAATAATTCAGCTTGCCATTAAGAATTTTATTATTATGCAACTAATGTTTTATGGGGGCTTTTTTTCTCTCCATACAAGCACATGTATGGGGGAAAAAAAAAGATTAGTTTGTCTGATTTTTTTTCTTATGTCTTATAATGTTATTTTGATAGAATTTAATGAAAAATATAAATGAGGAATCAATAATTCAAATAACTTATTTTTATTCCTAATTTCTATTTTTTTAAATAAGTCTTAAGTAAAGATATTTTGCATATTGCCATTCAAACATAATCTCATTTTAAATAACAGCATATGCAATAAATTCTTTCTTTAGATATTTAACAAAATTGCACGTTTCTGTACAATACATTTTGGTCATAAATTTTTCATTGTATTTTGATATGTAGGAAGTTAGGAGAAAATGCTGAAGAAAAAATATGCAACCGCTCTGAAGCATTCTGAAATGTGTGATATCGCTTTTGAAGTGGGTCCTGAGGCTACTGTCTTCAAGGCCCACAAAGTGGTTTTAGCCGATTGCAGCCCTGTCTTCGACACCATGTTCTTTGGCTCCCTTCCAGAGACAGGAGACAAGATCAGCATTCCAGATATTACTCCAGTTGGATTCAAGATGTTGTTGAGGTAAATGAATGCTAAAAAAATATATATATTGCTGTATCTTTCTGTAATACATTTTGGATAATTTTAATGTTGCCACATCATACCAAATATAAATGTTGCCGTGTTATACAGATGATACTCGACATATGACATGATTTTATTCAATTACTTTATTTAATATTTAGGAGGGAGGATTTATATTCACATACAAATAATGCTTGCTTTACTTACTGAATAACTGTTAACTTTGTCTTAGTTTCTTAACAACATTTAAAAACAATTAGTCTTTTAAAAAAATACTCAATTTATAAAATTAATATGGCCAAATGGCACTTTACTTGGTAACATACTTAAAGGAATTATAAGTTAGATTTTTGCTAATTAAATGAAAAGTGAATAAATTTTCACTAGGCACTTATTATTTATCACTATTATGATTTATTTCTCAATAACATATAACTATATTCTACTTTGGTAAAAAATATATGTCTTTTGATTTATATTTTGAACATGTGAAGTCCTTTATTTAATTTTAAGTAATACTTCAGCTGATTCTCTTTTACAAAATATTTTTAAGGGTTTATTTATTTTTTCTTTTATTTTTTTATTGCTGTTGAATTCTTTTACTTTAGAAATGAATCAAATCTTCTTAAATCAATAATTAACTTTATTACAACCTATTGATTTTTCTATATCAGACTCTGATAGGACTTTAAAAAAATCCTGCATTAAGTCAAAAGTAACTTTTAACTTGTGCAAGAATTTTTAAAAAATTTAGATTAACTTTTGGATTTTTTATATAATATTTCAATTTTTCTTAGTTTATATTATTAATTTCTCTATATATTGGACAATACTTGTCATATTCTAAATTACTACAAATACATTTATTTAATGGTGTTATAACATTTCTTGTAGAAATTGGAAACAAACAAGAACTCTGATTTAATAAATTAGAATGCACAGAAAATAAAAATTCACCCAATTATTTTTTATTATAATATTATCATTTGTAAAGTCTTTATTTTTTTTTTTTAAACAAAGAGTAATTACTTGTCAAAACAAACTATGCTACTAAATATTGTAGCTATTTGTAAGATGTATTACCAATGTGTGTGTGTGTACACACACAGAAAATCGTATTGATTATTCTTACAGTAAAGTATTTTGTTTAACCAGGAAAACAATTAATTATAAATACTGCAAATTATTACTTTCCCAGCATATTGATATTTTACATTAATTAATTACAGTGATTCAATTCAGTTCAATTTTATCATTCAGTTGAATTCAGTTTATTTTTATGTCCTTTTACAAGAAAAATTATATTTTTTATAGTAATTCTTTTCTGATTTAAAAATTATTATTGATTATAATATAATTACATTTAAAATTTTTGTATGTTAAATATTTGCTAAGTAGTATTAAAAAGATTTTGAATTATGCAAAACTGTTTTTAACAGGACTTTAAAAATTTTTTTTTTTTTTCAATATACTTTCATATTCAAAATTTAATTGATAGAATTTTTAAACTATTAAGATTATTTTTTTTTTTTTTTGACACTAAAATAACTTAAAAATGGATGAGTAACCATCCTTTTTTAGCTTAAGATACCAAAAATTCAACACTTCTTGTTGTGAAAGAATATTTTGGAAAGAAAAGTATTAATAAAATTACTAAAGAAAATAATTAAGTATAAATATCAATCATATGTTCATTATTAAAATCATGTTCACATAATTCAGTAAGTTTCTAAACAAAAATTTATAATTTGTTAAAACTAATGACATTTAATCAAGAAGCCATTGAATATTTTAAAGATTCTACTTCTTAAAATACAGTAGTCTTTCAATTGATTCCTAAACATTTTAAAGTTCAATCATAAATTGTGAGAAAAGGAGCAACTGTATAATGAAAATCAAATTTTCTGTTGAATTCTTGAGTAATTTCTAAAGACATAAATGCACTTTGTTTAAAAAAAAGTCAGAAAATTTGGTGAAATGACATTTCTAATGTTTTGAAATGACTTTAATAGAAAGATCTGTATTTTTTTTTTTTTTTTTTTTTTTTTTTTTTTTTTTTTTTTTTTGTTAGCAAGTATTGTGAAAGCATCTAATGTCATCCATCTCTAAATCATAACTTTCTATAAATTCCCACCTTCATGCTCTGCAAATAAAGGTATATTTTGATATAACTTTTTGTAATTTATAATTAGGAGAGAGGAAGAGGATTGATTATATATCTTATAAACATTGTGTAATCTTTGTAAAAATCTGAATACAGCTCCTCATTTTCATTATTGTAATATAGTTTCTGATAGAATTCCTGTTCAATTGGTGAAAGAAGCTATCTCATGTTTTTTAGAAATTTCAAATTCTGATGTCCCTAAACTGATTCCTTGTAAATTTTAGAAAAAACTTCAGAAAATTTTATTATTATTATTATTCCGTTATTTTTATATATATAGTTATTTTCCAATGTAATTCTAGGTGTGTGTATGAAGATGCTATCCACTTCAATACAGAAATGGAAGCCTTTGAGACCTGGGCTGCTGCCGAGAAATATTGCATAAAAAATCTGAAAGAGGCTTGCGAAACTTTTATTGTAAACTGCACCCTATCTTCTTCTAACATATGGTGTTTGCTTGAAAATGCCTTGGTAATTGATCAAAAATCAGTTGTTTCTAAGTGCAAGGAATATTTGGAGAAGAACACTGATTCTTGCCTTCGTGCAGAAGGGTTCCTCCAGCTGAGCTTGAATTCTATCTCCTGTTTTTTAGAAATTTCAAATTCTGATGTCTCTGAACTGATTCTTCTAAAGAGCCTTATTACTTGGGGCAGATGCAGGGTGAAGGAGGGGAAGGCTTCAACACTTCGAGATTCCCTACAAACTGTAATAGGACGCATCCGCTTTGGCACCTTCAACAAATCCGACATCATTGCATTCTTTGATGAGGCACCTGATTTGCTAGACGCTTTTGAATCTACTTCCATCATTCAACATCTTGTAGATCCGATGGATTATCCTTTGCCAGAGTGGTGTTGTAGGATTACCTGGCCTAGAAATAACTTCTGTAAATCTGATATGAAGATTGATAAAGCATCCATAAAATTGTCAAAAAGGCAAAAAATAAACAAAAGCTGCTGTGGCTCAAGAAGAATCACATTAAGGTAATGAATCTGATTCAACAGTTGGAGAAAGGAGATATTCTGTATTATGTTATTGATTACTATAAAAGGAACATCCTGGATAATTATTATTTTTTTATTATAAAATGGGATTTTAATAATTAAATTTTAACTATTTATGTACTAAGAAGAAAAAATAATTGCTAATTATTCTAACTTTATAGTCAAACAATTGTAGCTGCCAGTTTAAAACCTGAAAAGTGTGCTTTACAATAAGGCATGAAATAGAACTACAATTTCTTTGTTGTTATTTTTTAATATCCATTTTTAAAGTTTTTTAAATGCTCTGACAGCATCATTCTTGTTTGTAAATTCATATAATTAACTAATCCTTTTATTTTTCTAATTTTGCCATCTTTATCTTTTGTTTAAAATAAATGCTTATAAAATACAATTTTTGATAGATTTACTAATAGTAACATATTGATAACTTGTCTTATATTCAACTATCAGAACATATTTGTATAGTTTTGTAATTCAGGTTTAATGTTTTTTTTTAAATGCTATTATTATTTATAATGAAACAAGTCATTAGTTAACTTTACAATCTTCTATCATTTAATTCATTTTTTTTTTCTCCTACTTTTAAATCTTGTTAACAAAAAGTGAAAACAATTATTACAATGGAATTCTGGTTCTCATAGAATGTAGGCAAGTGAAATTTTGGACTATTTGGCCAAGAAAAGAAGATAATATTTTAAATAAAGAAATTTACTATGCTGTACAGTTCTTTAAAATTTTCGATTAAAAAAACTTTACTAGATTTGATATTCCAAGAATCTTTATGTGGCAATCATTTGATGAGTGGTGGATTTATGATTTCCAAATAGCCATGTTAAAAATATTAGTTTATCTCTGCTTAAACCTTGTTACCATTTACAATGTAGTCATTAATATTGTATTCGCATCAGAATAACATAAAAAAATTTATAAATTATAATCGTGAAGAAGAAATAACTATAATCCTCATTATAAAACATTTTTATTCATTTAAAAAAAAAAAAATAAAGAGTATGAAATATTTTATTCTGATGAAATAAACCTACCCTATTTACTCAATATCTAATTAAAATCAAATAATTGAAATGTAATTAGGAATTTTAGAATATGTATTGAAAGAAAATGAAAAGTTAATTCTTCTATAGAAACATAGCTAAGGTTATTGTTTTGCTGTTAATATAATAAGAAAATAATGTATAGCAAGTTAGAGTATTTGTAACCTTGATGTTAAAATTTTCAAATCTCCCATTTTCTAATTTCTATTGTCACTGTTAAAAATTTAACTAACATCAGAATGTTAGATGAAATTATTCTCCAATTGCATGATATTATAAGGAGATATTATTTTGTATAGATTCTTAGAAGAAAAATTTGTGTAAAAATTACAGTAATTGTTTGAACCCAAAAGATGCAATTTTTTTTTAAAATTTTGTGTCATTAATTTGTATTTTTTATTTATTTAAAATTCTAGGTTTCGAGATGCTGTCCATATGGATAAAAATGGAAACTTTCCATGCTGTAAAAGCTCCTCAGAATTCTAAAATTGGAAGGGCCTTGTAATATTTTTTCCAATGAACAACATGGTGTAGTGGCGAATAACTGTTTCGAAAATAAGCAGTTGTTAAAGCATAGTACAAACAAGCATATCTGTATCTTGACAAGAGTATAATAATAATGAAGTAAATCTGATTAAAAAGTTTGAGGAAAAAGGCATCCTATTCATTCATTAATCTTCTCATTTTTGCTGTTATATTTTATAAAATAGGATTTTAATTTATTACATTTTTAATACTCATGTTGTAAAAACAAATATTTATCATTGACTCAGTATTAATAAATTTTTTATGAATCTTTTACAGAGTATTCAAATTATGAATATGTCTTTTGGTTCATTACTAATGAAACACAACTTTATTTATTATTTTGTAGAAATTTATATATAGATATTATTGTAAATATTTTATAGTCGTCAATTATTAGGATTTTAATATTAGTAAATGATTATAGAATTCAGTGAAATATAGTTTTAAGAACTTTTATGCATCCATGTTATTATTTGGTTAGTTAGCAGTCTGAGAGAAAAAATAATTAATTTTATTAACCATATTTTTAATCTTGATCAGACATATTTATTATTACTAATTAATTGTTTACTAAGGCCAGGCATTTAACCAGTAAGTCATTTATCCTTCTTGCTACCCATAAATTCAAAACAATGCAATTTAGGCTCTTTAGTGCAAGTTTATTTGTTGGTACATTTGTTATTATATTACATTTTTTTTTCTACATGTGCAATTTGATTCAACTTATTTTCACCTATTGAAGAAAATAATGTAAGCAAGCAAAGAAATTTCTAAAATATAAAAGAAAAAGTTGAAAGTAACCATTCAATTTCTTTTGTTGTTGTCCTTTACATGAACATGCCCTTTTTTTCTAAGACAGAGCATACATAAATTACAATAAGTACAATAGAATGATTTGTTGATTATAATTCTAACTAAGTGGACATTAAGAAACTTTATATCCATATCAGAAATAAAACAACATTTCTTATTTGGATATCAAAACACAATAATATTCAAAATTTGTTTTATTTTCACCACAAGCAAAGGAGTAATACATATATGCAAGTACTGTATTATGAACAAAAAAAGTTTTTATTGTTCTTCATAAAGCTCACTGAGTAGGTTGCCAATGTTTGGTTTCCCCTCTAAGATGTTGAATTTTTATTTCAAATCTTGGATTGTTTGTTTTCATTATAGAAAATATTGAGTTATAAGTCTTATTGAGGAAATAGATGCATGTAATATTTACTGTAATGTGAAAATAATGTATATTTAGCATGCTATAGTTTTACTTGAACCAAATGGTTTGACCCAACATTCTCTGAAGTTTCTGCAATGTTGCCAGTTATTTTTTTTTTTAAGTAGAAATTTATTCTAACAAGTTTGATGCTATTGGGTCTCTTCCAACTATTTTTGCTGTTTCTTGAAATCTTAAATCATACAGATAAATTTTCTTTTTGGCTACAGTTAATAATTACTTTTTAATTCAAGGTAAGTGAATAGAATGCACCAATAAAGAGATGTGCTCAAGGTTTTAAAATGGAAAGACTTACTTAAACAGCATTTAAGGATTGGCTAAAACAGGCTAGAAATGATAAGGCCACCTGTTAGAGTAAAGTGACTCCAAACTACAGATAAATGCATGCCATCCAAACAAAATGATTCTAAGAAGCATAAAAAATTTTTTGAGATTGCTCAAATAAGAACTTTTAGAATAATATTCATTAAAAATAATTAATTGAATAACTTTAAAATACTATTTTTCAATCTTGTGGTTTTTTTTTTTTTTTTTTTTCCAACTTAACAAACTTAATTATTATTTTAATTCAATTCTACTATTTTACTTTGATCTAATTATAATTTTTTACTTAATGTTAGATTTTAATAAAAAATTCATATTGGCAGCTTTGTCACTAAGTAAGAGAGGTCTTTTTAGAGTTCACTTTGTAGGAGATGCCGAATGGATGGTTGTATCACATGCAGTCTTTTTTCATAATTTTGAGATCTTTCTCAAAACAGGAATGAGTTAAAATCTCAAATGTTGCGAACTTGGTGTTTATTATTTATTTCATTTTTATTTATTTATTTTCTCTTTGTACTGTACACATATGGCATATTTTTACAAAATAACATATCAAATCAAATAAATTAAAACTATTTATGAGTACAAATAATAATTAATACATTGTTACATTTAATTGAATTTTATTAGATGATTGTTGAACAATCAAAATTTTCAAAAATTGTAATTTTATTTTGTTTCTAATTATAAGTATATTTAATTAAAAAGGAACTTGTTAGAAAATTTTCATCATTCCACCCGATGAAAAATTGTAAATACTATGAACGAGAATTGTGCTTACCTATATTTTAAAATTATGATTGCAGAAATTTATTTATTTAACATTGATATTTTATGAATATTATTTAAGTGTTAATATAGCAGAAGATGATGCACAATTCTACTAAAAAAGAATCTGTTTTTCTCTAATTAAAAATTAAATATTGAAAATTTTTCCTTCTTCGAATTTCTTTTTTATACTTTTGCTTGAGAGAAACGCAAAAAAAAAAGATTGCAGATTTTTTTTATTTTTTTAAACATATAACACATTTGAACACAGTGACTAGGAAAATTATTAAAAAATAAATTAAAATAAATATTTTATGTTTATGGTAAATAAAATACTTAATAAACAATTATTTAACTTCGTAAAAATATTAAGAGATTTACAAACATATTTAAGATAAAGTATATATATATTTTTTAAAAGCAATTTAAAAATAAATGCATTTCTATAAAAACTACAAGATTTTTTTTTTTTTTTTTTTTTTTTTTTTTTACACCAAGGAATGTAATGCACATTGATGAAAATACTTTCATGTACCAAAAACAATACGTAAGACGTTTCATTTAGCTTTGCAGAATATTAATCGAATTCTGGAACATCAATTTTTGCAATTTCCACAAAATATATGTTTCAAAATGGAAGTTTTCTTTTCATGTATATTAAAATATAGTACTTCATCCACGCTATGAGTGGCCTTATTAAAATAGCTTATCGGAACTCGAAGTCTTCTTTTATACGAAAATACTAGATTGTGATAATTTGGTCCATCCACGAGATCATCCTAATTTTAGATAAGTTGTCCCCGAGGACAGCTTCGGAATGCCAAAAGATCTCGGTTTCCGAAAGAGAGCAACCCACTGTAGCTAAATAATAATAAATATGTAGCGAGAAAAATAAAAAATTCCGATGGTAGTGTGGCGATGTGAGCATGTGCAATACTTCTTACACATATCTAAATCGGTCAGAAGCAAAGCTTCAAAGTGTGTAGTTGTTTCTTATTCCATTTGAGCGACAGCAACTCCTGGACAAAGTCCATGAATCCTTGTGTTCTCATGGAAGGAGGGAAAGATGGGGCAGCTTCTGTTGTGATGTAGCATCTGTAGGTAGAAGTCTGACTTGGCACCGTATTACTGAAGAAGGAGGACAGTGCCTTCCGGGAGGACTTTTAGGAGGAACTACCCTAGTATTTGCGTATCGTACGGGAGAAAACCCGAAAAACTATCACCGGATAGTCCGACTCGCGAGGCAAAATGCTGAGCATTACAAACGCCATCGAATATCCTCGTTTTTTAAAATTGCTTCTACAACAAAGCCGGCTGTGGATTGAACCTCAGTCCTAATGCTGACCAGCGGCTCGTGTTGCCACGAGTCGGGCGGTTCAAAGTGTAATGGATATATTGATTAAAAAGGAAATTTAGTAATTATAAACAAGATATCAGAAATATTTTATGATTATTCATTTATTTGTAACTGTATGACACTGCGAAAAGTGACTCTGAGAACTTCTTCAATCGAAAGATATTGAGTGGAATTGTTCAAGCACTTTTGCATCCATAATTTGTATCATACGAACTCTCATATAGTTATTGAATTTATTTTATGTCTGCCCGGCCCTGATTATATCGTCGTAATGGTCTTTTCTCCTATGTAATTATTGTGTTAGCATTAAAAAAAAAAAACATTTGTAAGTAGTAGTTCTTAAAGTAATATTAGTTACCAAAGTAAATTTTAAGAAATCCTGTTAGAACATCATTATTATTCGAAATCGACATCAAAGACATTTAGATAGATTTGTTCGTTCAGCAAAATATACGATGACATAATTTTTTTAATTTTTATTTCTGTTCTTTTTATTAAGGGAGATATTCAATTGATGAATTATGCGTTTTCTTGTGACACTTTCTATTACTTAAAATTATTAAATGCCAAATATTCACTTTATGTATGCAATTTATTTTGTAAGTTTTAAGAGATCCTTCCAAAAATTTCCTTCTTAATGGAAATCAACACCAAAGACATAAGCAGGTTTGTTCTTTCACACACGCACAAATATATATATATATATACGATCAAAAAATTTTTTATTATTTTCATTTCCGGGTTTTTTTTTTTTTTTTTCATTAAAAAAAAAAATTAATGATGAAATATGCGTTTTCTTGGGTACACTTTCTATTGCTTGACATTACTAGTCCAGTTTTGAGAGGGAAATATAAATATTCACGTTATGTATGCAGTATATCATGAGAATTTTTTCCAAGAATTTCCTTCTTAATGGAAATCAACACCAAAGGAAAATTTATTCTTTCAAAAAAAAATATACGATCACATTTTTTTTTTTTTTTTTTTTTTTTTTTTTTTTTAATTTTCATTAAAAAAAAAAAAAAAATTAATTGATGAAATATGCGTGTTCTTTGATGCACTTTCTATTGCTTCAAATTACCAGATGTCCAGTTCTGAAGAAAAAAAGTAAATGGTCACTTTATGTTTGCAGTTCATCCTTCAGAGGTGACGTCGCTTCTTTTTAATACATTTTTATTAGCTTCACCTATATGTTTGTATGTATGTATGTAACTGACTTTTTCCCCTGGAGATCTGTTTCTCCTCATATACACTATTTAAGCTGCAAAGAAACATTTACAGGCATCTTTCAGAAAGAAAACA
This sequence comes from Caerostris darwini, assembly GCA_021605075.1. NCBI lineage: Eukaryota > Metazoa > Arthropoda > Arachnida > Araneae > Araneidae > Caerostris > Caerostris darwini. The sequence continues at coordinate 129,111 of BPLQ01003326.1, forward strand.
GTTGATTCTTTTTAATACGCTTTTATATTAGTTTCACCTGAATGTTTGTTAAAGTAAAAAATAAATTAATAGTTTAAAAAAACTAAAAAACACGCGTTTAGAGTTAATCAAACGAAAAAGTAAACAATTAATTAATAGTTTAAAAAAATTAAAAATCGCGCTTTTAGAGTTAATCAAAGTAAAAAATTAATTAATAGTTTAAAAAAAACTAAAAAAAAACACGCTTTTAGAGTTAATCAAAGTAAAAAATAAATTAATAGTTTAAAAAAACTAAAAAACACGCTTTTAAAGTTAATCAAATTAAAAAGTGAAAAATAATTGTTAAAATAAGAATAAAATGACTGACGAGAAAATGAATGTCAGTGTTCTAAAAGCGTGGGGTGCTCGATATCAATCGTTATAATTTTTCACTAGTTTCATTCCGAAATGCAGAGTTAGTTTTAAAATGTCATAAAAAGCACCCCGCGCTTTTAGAACAGTGACATTCATTTTCTCGTCAGTCATTTTATTCTTATGTTAACAATTATTTTTCACTTTTTAATTTGATTAACTTTAAAAGCGTGTTTTTTACTTTTTTTAATATTGTCTCATTATGCTGATCTCAGTTTCGTGTGTCCTCTTCTTCTCAAAACCCCTCCTCCGAGTTCCTGTTGCAGATGCGGAATTCCACTCAAGGCTGCTCACTCGAAACATTATGACAGCCAAATTATACCATCGCCAAGGTCCACGTTTTTCTGCAAAAGGGAGCCAATTTTTTCCTTTCTTCTTCTTCTTTTGCACAGAATATGTTTATGGTGAGAACTACTTGAGGAAATCGCTCACTTTTTTTTCTATCATGTACTTTTTCTGTATCATCACACATTTCTTGTTGAGGTTAAAACTTCTCATTCGATACACATGACAAAATATGCAAATTTTAGCTTACTTTGCTTGATTTGAAATCTTATTTTTGTTATTCTGTTTATGAAATTATTTGATTTCTTTTCAAAGATATATTTGCTTCTAGAAATATGCAGTCGCTATAGTTCATCGACTTTCTAACAAAAGAAAAAAAAACTTTTACTGAGAAATCCGATTCCAAACATTTAAAAAATGCTCAAAGTGAATCAAAAAAGTCAAAATGAATGTTACCGCAATTTCCTGCCTATAATCCATGAAATAGATGTTGAAAAAGCCTTAAAATTTCGAGGTGCATATTATAGGCTATTTACACATAATCTGTAGACCTTTTTTTCTCGGAAGTTTCATAAAAATCAATTCTATAAAACAGCATTATAAACATGCTTTTTGCCAGGAAATAATGTTGAAACTTTGTATAAAACAATCTCTTAAACATTTTATGTCCAATGGAAAGGCAATACAAAAAAGAGAAAAAAAAATTACAAAATAAAGAAGAAAATGTACACAAAAGAATTCAACAAAGTTCACCGAAGTCATTGCCTTGAGAGTTCTTTTGCTTGCCAGTATTGGCCTCAAGATCAAGAGGAGCCTACTTTAAAATTAAGAATGACACTATTCTAAAAACAGTCAACACTAAAACACTGAATCGAAAATAAGGAGAAATTCTACACATATGACTAATAAACAAACATAAAAATGTATTGGTTAAGATCAACACGTTCGGCTCATTGAGTCTGTTCGTTTGTATAGACTAGATTGCACCGAAGTATAGTTCATACGATCACTGATTGCTATGGCAAATATTGACGTGCCTTATAGCTTATGATAATTTGTATTGCATATTTTATTTTCGTAGTCAAAGATTTTTAGTATTTGATTTTTTTTTTTTTTTGTAAATATTGTGTGTTATGTTTGATGAGTTATTAATACAAGTACTAGATATGGTACAGAGAATAAATGTCCAAATAAGTGTTCTCGACTTTTTTTTATTTATTATCCGTGCCACATTTTTTATAGAGATGAGTGCCCATCACAACATGTTTCCTTTAACATATTGATAGTGATGATGTATTTTATTATCTTTCATGTAATTTACAAACTTAAAAATGGGAGGTGAAAGGGCCTCATAAGTGGAATAGCCTAGGGCCTCTTTTCATCTAAATCCGGCCCTGATTGCAATACATGCAGGCCAACAGGGCGACGGTTAGGATAGCAGCGAGATCTCATGCTGAAAACTGTTGACCACTTAGCTCAGGGATGGGCAAACTACGGCCCGCGGGCCAACTCTGACCCTCCGGAAGGTTCTATCCGGCCCACGGATAGAATTTTAATTTGCCGGTCCGAGGCAAATTAAAAGAAATATATATTATATATCATATCCTTTTCTACTTTGAATATCGACGATATCTAGGCCCTTCTCAAAGCTTTTAAACTAAAACTTAATCTGTTTGCTGGGCAGCTAGCTAAGAACGACTTGTCGCATTTCCCGAGGTTAAATTAAATACCCTCAGTAAATGAAGAAAAGCTTAAGCATTATGAAGATAGCTTGAAAAAACTGCATTTTGAGTTCGAATGCAGATTTTAAGATTTCAGTGCCATTCAAACAGAATTGGATATTTTTACCATGTCTTTCAACGTAAATTGTGAAGCAGTGAAGTCATATTTTCAGGTTGAATTAATCGAGTTGCAATCTAACAATCATCTCAAGCAGTTGTTTCTAAAAATGCCAAAGTTAGAATTTTACAAATCGTTATCGAAAGTAAGTTTCCCAAATTTAATATCTCGCCCCCAGAAAATCAGTGCTATGTTTGCTTCATCTTATATATGTGAACAAGTGTTTTCAACTATAAACCTTAGAAAGAATTATTTCAGAAGTAGACTGACAGATGAGCATTCAGCCTCATTCCTTAGAATCAGTACATCTCACTTCGAACCTCAATATAAGGAACTTTTAAAAATGAAATCGCAATTTCGTTCATCTCATTAATATATTTAAATTGTAATACTTGTATATTGTTTTTAAAATTTTAGAAATATTTATCTTGGCCCGCCAAACTTTTTTTTTTTTTTTTTTTTTTCGATTTTTGGCCCACGACCGAAAAAGTTTGCTCATCTCTGACTTAGCTGTATAGAACGTTGCCCAGGGTGCACCACTAGCTCTACATTACACCCCATCTCTTAAATGTAAAGAATTATAACAATTGTGGACGATGGAAAAGAGCCAGACTTTTATAAAAGTAGGACACAATTTTAGGCGCATCCTACATCAGTGTGTGTTGATGCATCGACACTGCCTAGACGAAATACTGAAAAATACTACTAAAACTACTACTACAGAAACTACAGTACTACTACTTTGTGCTACAGAAAAATAAACAATTTCCTAAATATAAGGAAAGAAGCATAACAGTTATGGACGATGGAAAAGAGCAGGGCATTTGCAAAGTAGACACAATGTTATGCGCATCCTACATCAGTGTGTGCGGGCGCATTGACACTGCCTGGAATGAAGTGATAGATAAGAATTAAAAACACTTTACAAAAAGCCAAACTAATAATTATATCTGATACTAATAAAATATTTTGAGGTCTACAGCAAATAAAAAATTACGAATATCATCTATTTTGTTTTCATTATTCTTAAATCCATATCTTCTTTTCGGTTTCCACTAACTTATATATGTAGCATAATTTTCTTTTTACATAATTTTGACTGAAAAAAGTACTCTTTAGTGCTTATATTAATTTAGTATTAATTTTTAGTATTAATTTTATGCTGTAGTTATAAAAACAGAATTTAGTGGGTAAGAAATGGAAAAGAATAGAATTTATGTAAACTTCGTAGTTTCTAGATTAATTTCCAAATCTTTACCCGGAGAACAATATATTGATCCCAGAATAATCATTTTATCATAAGGTTTTAGTTCATTAATAATAATATTTTTATTTTCAAAAATTAATAGCTTCTCATAAATAATTTTAACTATTAATGCTTCTTTACGATTTTGTTGACAAGCAAAAATTTTGTATGTTAGGAATATTTAGAATTTGGTTTTTACAACACTAGCGCTCGTTAAGCGATAAAAAAAAATCCAGATTACTATGTATAATATTTTGGATTAATTATGCTATATATCGCGTTTCCTGGATTTGTATGAGCTCCTCTTATACTTTTATCAATTTTGACTAAGATCCATTATCTGTTTTGTTTATTAGCATACTTAATTCTTTTTCATAAATTTTACAATTTCTGCTAATGGTTTTTGGTTTTATGTTGTAGGTTCTGATATTTGCAATTGATTCATTCTGGTTTCTGAATACAATTTTTTTTAAGACATAGTCGTTGTCTGCAGAGTTTGTACATATTTCTTTGACATTTTTGCAAAATTTAGAAACGTGGATATATGTGCCAGATTTGAAGCTTATTGTTGATTTCAGATTTTTGAAGATTAGGTATAAGAGATCTTTTATTTTTTGAACCGAAATTTACGTCTGTTGTTTATACGACGCTGCTAATGATTCATTTCTTTTTTAATTTATTTGTAAACTTAAGAAATATAAACTGAAGAAATAAAAAACTTGCTATATTAAGGATATGTAGCTCTTGATTTAACGCTTGTGGATGGCTAACGGAAAAGTACCTGCATTTTTGCGAGATTAGTGGATTCGTATATAAGCCGACTTTCGTGATTTATTTTTAGAAAATGTACTAAAAATTCTCAACTTATATACGAAATATATACGATAATTAAAATGTAATATATTTACCAGGTATTTTGTAAAAATATGTATTGATAATATCTAGAAATTTAGATTTCTTTGTATTTTATTGGCTTCAAATTAAAAAAAAAAAAAACTGATATTAATTATTTAATAATCTAATGTTTTCAGGAAAATTATTTCGTTTTCTTTAAAGAAATTATATTTTTATAAATAATATTTAATTTTATAGCTATTATTAAAAATTATATTACAGAAGAAACTTTAAAAAAGAAAAATGTAATCGCCATTTGTTTTTCTTTTAGTGTCTACCTTTATTTTATGCCTATGACTTTCCCTTCATACATTTTGTAAAATCCTGTTGTAACAAGAATATTTTTCCAAAAATATAATATTAACGATATATTTTTTTAAAAAAAATGTGATGTAGAAGTTAACTAGTAAAATATAAATAATTTTTCCTGACACTGGCTCTGACCTTTTCAAGCGTGCGGAAAATTTCTATTCCATTTTCCCCATTTGTATTTTTTGTGAATTGTGTAATTTAAGCAATTCTTCTGCAAGAAACATAACTCTCCGAAAATTCCTTATAAAATTTTCGTTTTTTAAACATGCAACATTATTGATGAGTTTGACCTTCACAAAATCGAGACAAACATGTTTAATCGCAACAGGAAACTGACCTCCTGATGTGGAAAATAGGTAAACGAGCGAAGCCACCCTTGGGAGAAAACAAAACAAAATCTGACATTCGCGTTAACCTTTCCCCAACACTGGAACATGGTGGCCTGTTTGACTTTTAACCATCCCGCGAATGATCTCACTTCCAGGCGATCTTTGTCAAAACTTTCACGAGAAACATTTCCGAGACAGGTTTACCGCTGTCGATCAAGAGTGGACCCCGAAGGTCGCTCGGTGGTTTACCTGACGCAGATTACCCATTGACGTAAACGGCTTTCAAGAATTTCTTCGAAAACCGCCTTTTCTTTTCCATCTCCGATTGCAGTACTGGGATGGCGGAAATACCGAATTTATGACTTGCATGTTTGAAATAATTCTATTTGCGGGGATATCTCAATAAGCATCCTTAATGGGTTTCATATTCCTGGACTTATATTAAACAAAACGAATACCAATGGAATTTTTACCGTAAGAAATAGAGGGAAAATGATTAATCCACTCATATGAAAAAGAAGAATCATATTGTGTTAATATTATTATTAGTGTTATGTTACATGTTGCTGGGGCATGTTATACGTATGGGGGGGGAGGCTACATGTAAAATCTAACGGCTAAATGGGCTGCATGTTATATGTTGATGTAGCTTACTAAAAGGTTTAAAAATCGCTATGTATTAAAATGAAAGAAATACAGAAGTAGTTAGATGAAATACATCATCATCATCATCAGTAGTGGCGCAACAGCCCCATGGTGGGTCAAGGCCATCTGCCTGCTGGCAGATTTCTAGACAGGAGATGTTTTCTTTTTACGGGGTAGGGTTGTTATCTACACCCAAAGCTCTGCGGCCATATTAGACAGGGACCTACTGTTTAAAGTGGATTCCTAACCACTATAAACATCCATAGCACTACCAGGACTCGAACCCGAAACCTGTGACACCGCGCGCCAGAGCGCTATTCACTCGGCCATTAGGCATCAGATGAAATACATACAAGTGCGAAATGCAAAGTTGTGTAAATTTACGGAGTGCCGGGGGATTAATCCCCACACCTCCAGTTAACAAAATTAAAATTAAGCTGCATAATAGATTCAAAAAACCAGAAATTAAAAATCATAAAAAGAATTAACGTTAAGAAAGCAGCATTGCTCTTAGAATTAAGTGTTTTACTATAAAAAATAAAAACTAGGTAGAAGGATAGAATTTAAAATTAAGATTAATCTTTGCACAGTGCATAATAGTTTAAAAAACCCTGAAAATTAGGAGAGAAAGTAAAAAAGGATAGATAGTGCATACAACACGGAGATCGATGGTGGAGCTACTGACTTCAGATGGGCTTAAAATTGTGACCTTTCCGACAAACTATAAATACCACGAGTGGGCGGAGTTATTAGAGGTGGGCTTCTGATTGGAAGCTGTGGTGGTGAGTTAAGATTTGTGATGGCAGAAAAAGGTTTGTTTACGTTTAAGTCCTATCCTGGATCTATGTGAACTCTTTTAGGATTCGGGAAACTATTTAAATCTAATTCAAAAATTGCGCGAGGTCGTTTTTTATAATATTTAAGTGGAATGTATTCTGGAAGATTTAACATAAGTGGGTTATCACTGAGTGGCACTTTATTAAGAAAGTTTGCAGCAAGTTTTTTGGAATAATTTAGAATGGGTTCAATTTTAAGATCGGCGTGGATTCGATGTCTATTGTAATAATGCAGTGCATCAGTGATTTTCATTAAGACTTTATTTTGAAAGACCTGCAGTCTCTTCAGGTGGTGCATGGCAGCGTTAATCCATATAGGGGCTGCATAAGTTAAAATGGGCCTAATACAGGCTTTGTAGGCAAGAAGTTTGTTTCCAATCGCGAGCTTGCTTTTCCGCGAAGTTAGTGGACATAATGAGTAATATGCTTTATTAGCTTGGTCGACTTTATAGGTAATATGTTTTTCAAAAGTGAGTCTTTTATCTAAAATAATTCCGAGGTACTTGTATGTATCTACAAAAGGCACTGGTTCATTGAAGATGCGAAGTGGGTACATGGTGTTTAATTGCATTCTCTTGTGGAAGATCAGTAGAGCACATTTGCTGGGATTGACTTTAACTTTCCACAAGCTAAGCCAGGTTTGAAGTCTATTGATAAAAGTTTGGAGCCTGAACATGACAGTGAAGAGATGTTGATGCTGTGTGATGACCGCGGTGTCATCCGCATACATGGCCGTATTTATTAGTGGGTCTTTCGGAAAATCATTTACGTAGATGTTAAATAAAAGTGGTGAAAGGATCGACCCCTGTGGTAGACCGCATTCAACACTCCTGGCAGTAGAAATTGCTTCATTAATTTTGACTTTAAAGTTGCGGTTGGTTAAAAAAGATTTGATGAGATTAGCTAGCGGAAGCGGGGAATTTAATTTTTTGAACTTGAAGTACAGACCGGTATGCCATATTTTGTCGAACGCTTTCGCGACGTCAAGAAATGGTATACCGGTAAGACTTGCTGTACTAAAGCCATGGTGTATGAGTTCTGTGACTCTGAGCAGCTGGTGTGTCGTGCTAAGACTTTTCCTGAACCCAAACTGCTCCGGAATGATAATATTACTATTTTCGCAGAAAATATTTAGTCTGTTTAAAATAACATGTTCATAAATTTTACTCAGATTACTCAAGACTGAGATTGGTCTATAGTTGGTTGGATTTTTACCACGCGGTCGGAAAGTAGTTTAATTTAATAAGTTCGTTAAGTATAACGACCCACCACCAAAGATACTTGTTTGGAAGGAAGCGGATCATATTGGCATTAACATTGTCAATTCCAGAGGCTTTCTTGGGATTGATAGTTTTAATAAATTTAATGACCTCTGTGGCAGTAACATTTTGAACATACATGAAGTAAAATTCCCCTGTCTGCAGCTTGCACATTTGAGATTTATGACTTGCACACATGAAATAATTTTATTTACACTGATATCTCTGTAAGTATCCTTAATCCGTTGCAGATCCTTGGATTTAAACCAAACAAGACGTTTACTGAAAGAATTTTTATCATAAGAAATAGAGGGGAAATGATTAATCCGCCCACATGAAAAGAAAACGAACCCTACTGTTATTGGTGTTATGTTATACATTGATGGGCTTCATAGGCGACGTGCGATAGGTTGCATGATAACGACTACAGCCTGGAAGACATAAAGCACGGAAAGCACAGATGTCACATACACTCTTGAGACTTAAGTTTCTAGGGCCGCACTAGTGAACTAAGAACTGTTCCATTCCTGTTCCGGGTTTCTGTAATGGACAAACGTCGGATTTCATTGGTCGTTGTAGTTCTTGACAAGGCTTTTTCACAACAAATCCAGAACTCTTAAGCCGTTTCCATAAGTTGAATCCGTAGCTGGCAGTCGTGATTAAGTTTCAAGAAATCTGCTCTTGAGATTATTCTAGTTCTAATCTTTCCACAACTTACCACTTCATTTCATCCTCCCAACTTTTGTGGTTATTCGTTTTATATTGAAGCTGCTTTTGATTTTTCACGGAATGTTGCTAAAAAAATTTCGTTCGTAGCGACCAAAGCTCTAAAATTGCTATGAATGCTTATAAAGTTTATTTCTTTACATGTGCAGTCCACAAGCCTGAACATATATATTCATGCGACACTAGACTTAGTTTGTCGATCTACTGTCATTTTGTCACACTTGAGATAATTAGACCTGGACCTATAGTTTAACGTGGATTCCGAACCACTCACAAACATCCATGCCACCGCCAGCATTCGAACCTGAAGCCCGTGGTACCAAAGGCCGGAGAGCTAGCCAGTTGGCTACCAGGCCGCATTCATCTATAGAGATTTGCATCTTTGTTTGGATGCATTAGTTTAAACTTTCGTTTTAATAGCTTCTAAAAAATGAAAAATATCCAAATTCACATTTCGAATACCAGTGTACACATTCGCATTGAATATTCATTATAAAACATTAATGAAAGAAATGTATTTCCTTTTTTTCCCTTTATGAAACACTTTAACTTCCTTTTTAATAATAGCATTTAAGTAGCTTGATTTGAAGCTTTTATTTAAAGCTATTTGATAAAGGTGATGCAGATGTTTGTGAAGGCATGCACTGCATAATATTTTTGAGAGGCTTTTCTGCTTTGGCTTGTAATACGTCATAATTAAAACTGAATATCTTTGAAGTCGTTAGGCAGCCTGATGACCAATTGACCAGCGCTCTGGCCTTTGGTACCACATGCTCGAATCCTGGCGGTGACATGGATGTTTGTGAGTGGTTCGGAATCCACTTCAAACTGTAGGTTCCGGTCTGTTTAGCCCTCATGTGCACAAGATGAACGTAGAGCGACAAATCAAACCAAACCTTGAAGTCGTTAGAGCGGTTTTTCTGATCTCACATTTATTTTAAGGAAAAATTTTTCTTACAAGCAAAGCTGCTCATTTCAGTAAACTTTTATATTTAATTTTATTTTAATTATAGAGGAAATAACAGCGAACGACAGTATACATTTTTTTTTTATGTTTAGAAAATAATAGAATATTCTTGTAGCACTTCAATTAACATATTTATGACCAGCCATAATTGGATTATTAGAAACATTCAACTCCAGCACGTGAAAGGAGATAATTTTTTTCATCTCAACATCCTTCATAATTGCGTGAAATTTTTTTATAGCAACTTAATACTCCATCGAGCGCACGTCATCTGACAGGTTCGAGTGAGATCATTCGTTTCACAATAGAACGTCTCACCTACCTAGTGTTGAAAAAAACACTCCACACCAGTATTAGATCCGCTACGGCTTACACAGATGTTAAAAAAAAAAAATAATAAGTGGAAATTCCGAGACGTTGCAGATGCCTACAACTTTCTCTAGTCACAAGCGACGATGTATCGGAGAAGGGGGGAAGGGGAATTGAACTGTGAACCGATTTAGTTCTAGTGATTGCTTCAAAGTTGGTGTTCCAAATTGGACTGATTTTTTTCAATTTTTTCTATTAATTTACACTCTCCCTATATGTATCTTGTTCCAATTTTCAATCGTTCATAAAATACATTGTATTCATCCACTCGAGTTCGAATGCATTTTTTTTTAACTTGCAGTGGATGACACTGGATGTGAATACAGTTTTTTTCAAATATTAATTCATTCATTACATTTAATTAATCTTTGTTGACTTAAGTAGGAATTGACTTATATATATATTTATATATATATATATATATATATATATATACTTGTTTTCACTGAAATAGGAATTCTTACATTGACAAGCTGCGGATAAGTGCAGACAAAAAAAGTACATTGATAAACTGTGGACAGGACGTTGCATACTATGAGTAGGGCATGGGTTGCGGTGGATAGCCCTAAATTCTAGTACATAGGCATATTGCATTGAAAATGGGCCTTAGTGGTCCATTTCTATGCATTAATGGGCCTTAGAGTGAGGGTCCTATCATTGGGCTCAGTTAGTATTTGGGAGGGTGACAACTTGGAAACACAAAGTGCCTGTGGCATTCAAAACTTTTGTGGCCCAGTGGCAAGATGCTCAGCTGTGGTTCAGCTCAAGGCTGTGGTTCGAATCCGTTGGCGCCATCGTTGTAAATACTGCTTTCTGAAACGATGGTGATTGTGTCAATGTATGTAAAACGGTTTTAGATCAGGCCCTCAATAGTTGTCTGGTGGAAATTTTCTGGCTTTCTCTCGAACAGCACGCATATGTGGACAAGTTACCCCTAAAGGTTCTCCCGGAAAGTACTGTCCTCCGGACACAAACTAATCCATTAATTTTGAGGAGTACAATAAGCCACAAATCTCTTTTTTATGAGCGAAGCGACTGGATTCACAAATATTGGAGAAGTGACTGGAGAGCACAAATCTCTTTTTTTTTTTTATGAGAGAAGCGACTGGATTCACAAATATTGGAGAAGTGACTGGAGAGCACAAATCTCTTTTTTTTATGAGAGAAGCGACTGGATTCACAAATATTGGAGAAGTGACTGGAGAGCACAAATCTCTTTTTTTACTGGAGAAACAACAAACGCATTCAGAGAATTCGAACCTAAATCCTCTTACATGCTAGCAGAGCTATAGCTCAACCAGTTGTTCTTTGGTGGAAATGTAGAAACCTGATGGCCAACTGACTAGTGATCTGGCCGTTGGTATCAAAGGCTTCAGGTTCGAATCCTGGCGGTGGCATGGATGTTCAAATCGGTGGAAATGTAAACATATCATTTAAAGGCGGAAAAGGACGAATCGATTCATTGTTAGGGGTGTTTTCAAACATACGAGGCTTGCTAAGCAACTATATAAAAGGGAGAAATGTAGTAGTAATTGTGGAATTTTTTTCATCTAATTTTCTTATAGTGTGTGATTTGAACTTTTAAATTTTTTAGTACTGTAATTAAACTCCCCTCCAAAATTACCCATTTTATCTATTACACTGCTGTAATAGAACCTATTACACTACTATAATAGAACCTATTATCCTATTGCACTACTATAATAGAACCTATTAGCATATTGCCCTACTGTAATAGAACCTATTATCCTATTGCACTGATGTAACAGAACCTATTACCCTATTACCCCCCCTAGAACCTATTTCACCTATTACACTGTGAATTGGTAAATCACTAATTTCCCATGCATTAAGCTTTTTGAAGTACAAGACACTTTCGATTATAGCCACAAACATGGCGACTTATTTTTCTAGAAAAATGAATTGATTCCAATGTTCCGTAATGATTACAATTATTATTCCCAGTGATTGGTATCACCATTCACAAATATATAATATATATATATATATATATATATATATATATATATATATACGGGATGATTATAGCTAAAGACGCCACTTTCAAACTGCTGTAAAAAAAAGAAACACTCTTCACAATGAGTTCAAATTTGAACTGAAGATACTTGAAGAAGGCGGAAAAGATACGACATCAAAAAGTTCCAAAATGTATTAATAGATGGAGCTGTAAGCGGCATAAAGCAAGTGAATTCGGCTGCCAGTGATATTTTGAATCGAAATGACAACGTATTTGACATGAGTTGCACATTAAACCATCTATAGTGTTCAATGTGCTTGATTGTTTCGGTTTTTTTGACGGAAAAATGACTTCCAAGTCATTCAACAGTTGTGATACTGTGAGTGGAAAGCCCATCCATTAAGGCAAGGTCGTAGCCAATTGGATGGGAAAAATCGGTGGAACATTTTTTTGATGTCATACCATTTCCCCTTTCTTCAAGTATTTTCAGTTCAAATGTGAACTCATTGTGACGAATGGTTCTTTTTCCAATTCCTACTATTAGTTGACACTCTCCCTATATATATATCTTGTTCAAATTTTCAATCGGTCATGAAATACATTTTATTCATCCACTCGAGTTCAAATACACTCTTTTGAACCTGTAGTGGATGACACTGGATGTGAATACAGCTTTTTCAGATATTAATTCATTAATCAAATATAATTAATTCATTTTAGTTTCTTTTAGATTTAAGTTGCATTCATCTAATAATAGATGGCGCCAGATGTAAGAGGAAAATTTCAACTTTATTTGTAAAGGAATTTTCTGCAATATAATAAAAAAAAAAGTAGGAATCGACTTAAAATTTTTTTTTTAAATATATTACTTGTTTTAAAGCACTTTGAAAGTGAGACTTTAATTATAATCACCCTGTATATATATATATATATATATATGCTATCGAGAGATCAATGGATTGGGAGATGACACTGTGCACCCTCGTTCGTTGTCACTTCATTTGTATGCACAGTTCGACATCCTCCCAACTGGTTATGGAGTAATTACGTATGCAATTAATGCAGTGTCGTGGATCGATCGTCTCAAGTCAGATTCATTGAACCCCCTCTTGTTTATTCTGGTGAATCATTAAAGCCATCTGGAGCAAAGATTTTGTCCTGCTCTGAGGCTCTTTTATTGGGTGTCACTGTTCAACAGCACTTAATAAAAGCGTGTGGCAACCCGTTTTGAAAGTTTGCGCAAAGGCTATAAGCATGAAATATGTGTTTTGTGCAAACAACACGATTTCTTAACTTTCGGCATTTGTCCCAAAGTGCCTCCAAAGTATTAAGATTCATCTTGATTTTAAGATTTTTAAGTTTAAAAATATATATTCTCATTTAAAATTAAAAACAAAGAAATTTGTTTTCAAGCGTGTTATCAATATCTTACAGTTAAGATAATTTCAATAGCATTAAAAGTATAGCATAACATTATTATTAAATTATTACAACATTAGCAATTTTTTCAATAGCATGTTATGTGTTAAAATGTATCATAAAAATACTCAGTAAAACATTATACTTAGAGTACATTAATTGACCTTGTTAACCATTACATGAAATTGTTTTAGCGATAAAAAAAAAAGTGTTTTCTAGTAGATTATATTAAAAAGAAACTAATGTCTACAATCATTAATTTGAAAAACTAGTAGAATGGATTGAGACAGTGAAAGAGTCTCGCATCCATTATCGGATTGCCTAATTGTAATTTGCCGTTAATACGACGCACAAATACGAATCAATTTTCTTTATATGTTCTCCAGAAATGATTGTCCTGCATATTGTAATATATCACAGCCACTTTTTATTTTGGTGAGTGAGTGTAGCAAACAGCTTTCCCGTTTTACACTTGGGTAACGTCGAGTTTGCTACAATTCCGCCACAGCTGCTGTGGTTAATGACGAAATAGATTACAATTTTAACTCTGTTAAGTGTGTTTAAAGTAAGTGTTCTGTAAAGTGTTGTTTATTTGTCTTTATTGATAGTTTAATTTTGATCTATCGTTTAAATTTTTGGATGTATTTAATATTATCAGACTAATATCTTAGGCTAATTTGGTTAATTTAGCTAAGTGGGTGATAGACCTTTCTCAAAACTACTAGAAAGGACACGAAGAGCCAGTGGTAGTTATTACCTTATAACAATGGTAGTAAAACTGCGTTCCATAGAATTCTGGGGATCTGCACAATTTTTCCCCACATGTACCACGAATTGTTGGTCTAATAAGACCATTCTTCTTCTTCATTGGAATAACAGCCCCATAGTAGGTCAAGGCCATCTGCTATACTGGCACAATTCGAGACAGGAGATGTTTTCTTTTTATGGGGTAAGGATGCCAGCCCTATTTTCAACGCTCTACATAGACAGCCATATTAAACAGGGATCTATGGCTTAAAGTGGATTTTAAACACTAAAAACATCCATGGCCCTGCCGGGAATCGGACCGAAACCTGTAACACCGAGCGCTAATCTCTCGGTCATCAGGTCACGTTTGTCTCATTACTTAATAATATTATTTGTCGTGTTTCATAAATTATAACAATATTAATAAAAATTTTAGAAATTTACAATTTTTCTAAATGTTTAGGTTTTTTTGCTATATATATTGGTTAAAATCTAGAATACTGTATCAGCGAGGAGTCGCCAATCTTGCAACCCTGAATATTTCGCCAATTTTCCGCCGGTTTCTTTAGGGTTGCAATACTGTCTTTAGAGGAATTCATAGCTTCATTTATAACGCATGTCTGTCGCTAATACAGAACATTAACAATTTTTATGATGTTGCCACTCGTGAAAATAAGAAACAAACAAGAAAAACGATTTTTTAATTTATTAATAACTTATATTTTATTCTTAAATAATTAAATCCCCTTTTAAAGATTTTCGTTTAGTTAGGATTTTGTGGCAACCGTAATTAGAATTCGCACGGAATATTTGAAACTTTAGCTTTTTAGAACGTTAGTTAACGTTGCAATTTAGATTTTTAATAATTAAAATAAATTAATAGTAATAAAATAATGGAGTCCGGAATATTTGATAATTATCTGGCAGAGTACATATGACGGCGCCAGCACAAATTTGACATCCGCAAAATTTTTCATGATTTCACCGATGGAATAAAACGTTCGTTTCCACCACAGGCGAAGGGCATACCATAATAAAAGGTAAGTTATTCTATGGTTTCTTCTGCTTTTTTCTCTTTTGTTTATATTCATTTATCAATCGAATTCGGCTTGGTAAAGAACATGACTTATTTTTTGACATTAAAAAAAAAAAAAAAAATTGGCGAATTAGCGAATAATTTTGGCGAAATTTTATCGTAACAGCGATTATTATCTTTGTCTATATGATACATATTTTTGACCTAGCAAAATAAAATTCCACATAATAATTTGGGCGATAAAGCGATTTAATTTGGTATGAAAACAATTTAGGAATAAAATGTTGGCAAAATAATGATATATTTTAGCGTAAAAGCGGCAATAAGTGGCGTAAAAAGAAAACATTAAGATTTTGCCATAATAGTGGTAAACTTTTGGCGATAAAGCGATATAAATTGGCGTAAAGGCAATTTAGACATAATTTTGTCATAATTGTGTTAAATTTTGGTGTTAAAGTGATAACATTTGACGTAAAAGTATTCCAGGGATAAAATTTTTTAGTGTTAAAAATTTGGCGATAAAGCATTAACTTTTGGCGTAAAAGCAAAAAACAATTTGCTTAATGAAAAATTTGGCAATAAAGCGATAAATATTGACGATAAATGTTGACATTTCAAAGATTAAAATTTTGTCTCGATAGTGATAATATTTGGCGTTAAACTTTGGCTTCAAAGTCTTTTTAGGAATAAACTTTGACGCAATAGCTATTTGGCTACTAATGTTGGCGTAATAGCACTGTTTGACTATAAATTTTGGCGAAATAACATTTTACTAGGATACTGAACTTCGCAGCCATTTTACTTGGCGATTTGGCAACCAAGTGAAGGATTTTGGTGTAATATTATTTGGCGTAATATTAGATTAGTCTTAAATTCTTACAGCGCACACTACTTGGCCCATTGATACTTACTTACCGACTTGGCGATGTGCTTGGCACAAAGAGTACAGGATTCTAAATTTTAACCTATATATTTATACTAGGAAGGGTTTTATTAAATATTTTGCTTTTTTCAAAGTTTCGTGAATTGACAAAGGTGAAAGATTACTTTTATTTGAAATTTGTTAAAGGTCAAAGTTCCAAAATTGTTTAGAAGTTTACCTGAAATCAATTTCTAAAAAAATTACGCTTATCTGAAGTTTGTTAGAAATCAGAGAATTAGAATTAAAGATTAGTCTTAAATTCTTGCAAGGCATTTCTCTGAAGTCTACCATTTAATGAATACTGGTAAAATCCCTAAAAAGGTTTCCGAGTAAGAGTCTTGGAGTTGTTTAGTCTCTGTTTTCACACAGTGAAGGTGGAGCTTTTATTTCTGCAAGGATACGATTCTGTGTTTTGTACGATTTAGAGTTTTCGCAAAACTCCAATTTAAAAAAAAAAAAAAAAAGTGCTTTCCTTTGATGAAATTGTGTAAGAGAAATGAAACGAGCCCGGATTTCGTTACAACGTAAAGATACTGTCATAAAAAAATAAAAAAGAAGTAATATAAAAAAAGAATTTTAAGTCAATTCCTACTTTTTTTTCAATCTATTGCAGAAAATTCTTTATAAAGAAAGTTGAAATTTATCTCTTATATCTGGCGCCATCTATTGGTAGATATATGCAACTTAAATCTAAAAAAAAACTAAAATGAATGAATTAAATTTAATTACTGAATTAATATTTGAAAAAACCGTATTTACATCCAGTGTCATCCACTACAAGTAGAAAAAAAAATGCATTTGAACTCGAGTGGAGGAATAAAAAGTATTTTATGAACGATTGAAAATTTGAACAAGATATATATAGGGAGAGTGTGAGCTAATAGAAGGAATTGAAAAAAAATCTGCTTTCCTTTGATGAAATTGTATGAAATAAATTATACGAACCGGGCCTGAATGCCCGAGTGGCTAGCGCTCTGGCGCTTGGGACCACAGGTTTCGGGTTCGAATCTCGGCGGTGCGATGGATGTTTGTCAGTGGTTCGGAATCCACTTTAAACTATAGGTCCCGGTCTAACAGGTTCCTGGAGCGTTGCGGGGGTAGTGTTACTCCGCATCCGTAGCTTCTCTTCAAATTACACGCACCTCCTGGGTGAGTAACGTCGGTGCGTCGCTCGCCTTAAGGCATCCAAGACAACTGTCTAAGTGTTTGCCAGCTGCATTAGAAGAAAAAAAAATAGTTTCAAGAGTAGTTGTAGAAGTCTGTTAGAAATCAAAGTTTGATGATTAGTCTTAGATAAATTTTTTTACAGAGATATTTCTGTGAAAACCATCATTTAGTTAGCCCTGGGAAAGCTCCTAAGTAAGGTTTCCGAGTAAGAGTCTTGGAGTTGTTCAGTCTTTATTTTCATGCAGTGAAATTGGAGCTTTTATTTCTGCAAGGGTACGATTGAGTGTTTTCGAAAAACTCCAATTAAAAAAAAACGTGCTTTCGTTTGATACAATTGTAAAAGATAAATTAAAGACGCGCCCGGATTTCGTTACAACGTAAAAATACTGTCTAAAAAAAAAAAAAAAAAGCCAAACTCACCTCCGTCCTTCGGAAGGTGAGCTTGACACGTGATCGCACGGGCATCCCTCTCGTGCGACGAAGAGAGACCAGTAGCAGTCGGGACGTCGGCTTCACAACAACGCAAGAGCACGTGGTGAATGATAACTCTGGCCCCAAGATGAAGATCTCGTGGTGAGTGGCTCTTTTGCTCCTCAGGAATAGCCCTTCTGTTCACATACACTGTTGGGCATCATTTTTAATTTAAGTAGTTGCATTCGAAAAATGTAGGTCGGACGAAACGATTCGATAAACCGCTTTAATTTTGTGTTTGTATATGTTATATATCATGTTTGAAATATTCTTTTAAGAAAAAATAGCGTTTCTAATGAATTTCTTAAAATATATAAAAATGGGTTTCTTACATAATAATAATGAATTTTTTTGAATAATATAAAAATGGGTTTCTTACATAATAATAATGAATTTTTTTGAATAATATAAAAATGGGTTTCTTACATAATAATAATGAATTTTTTTGAATAATATAAAAATGTATTTCTTAAATAATAATAATGAATTTCTTTGAATAATATGAAAATGAATTTCTTTGAATAATAATAATGAATTTCTTTTAATAGTATAATAACGAATTTCTTTGAATAATATGAAAATGAATTTCTTTGGATAATATAAAAATGAATTTCTTAAATAATAATAATGAATTTCTTTGAATAATATAAAAATAAATTTCTTAAATAATGAATTTCGGAAATAAATAGCGTTTCAAAGAAAAGATCACTTTAATTTAGGTAGTTGTATTTGAAAAATTTAAAACAGATGAAATGGTTCAGATGTGAAACTATTCATTAATTCTTTTTAATTTTGCATTTGTATATGTTATATTATTTTTGCAATATTCTTTTAGACAGAAATAGCATTTTATAATTTATACACATAATTAATAATTCATAACTAAAATGCGACTTTTTAATATAAATAGCTGCGTTCGAAACATTGAGGTGAAAGGTTCAGATGTGAAACGATTCATTGATTTCTTTTAATTTTTCATTGATGCTTAGAATATATTTGAATTATTAGACAGTCAATTTTATAAAACAAATAACAAAAAAAATTAAATAAAAATTATTATAATATACTATTTTTTTCGTGAATTCAATTCTTTAAAAAATACAAAATCTTTTCTTCGATTTATTTTATAATCGAAGCGCTTATAACCTCACTTTCGTGAATGTCA
The DNA here is from genome assembly GCA_021605075.1 of Caerostris darwini. NCBI lineage: Eukaryota > Metazoa > Arthropoda > Arachnida > Araneae > Araneidae > Caerostris > Caerostris darwini. Next base: position 148,113 of record BPLQ01003326.1, read on the forward strand.
TATTTTCTCGAAATATTAAAGTATCAGTGTCTTAAAAAATAATAAAGAATAAACAAAAGTAATTAAATGCAAGCATTTTCGTAAATTTAAAATAATAACCATTTTTATAATTCATAACTACTAACATTTTTCTAATATTTATTTTATAATGAAAGTCTGGTTTGTCGCTCTGCGGTCATTTTGTGAACACTTTGGGATAATTAGACAGGGACCGACAGTTTAACGTGGATTCCGAACCACTCGCAAACATCCATGACGCCCGTCAGGATTCGAACCTGAAGTACTCACGCTTAGAGTGCTAGCCAATTGGCTACCAAGCCCCCTTATAAATAATGAAGGAGCTTGCGCGCGTGTTATATTATTTTTGAAATATTAAAGAATCAATTTTAAAACTAAATTAATAAAGTTTACAGAAAAAGAAATTTATTTTAAAATGAAGATTCTAAATAATTGTATTGTAATCAGTCCATTATTTTCATGTCTTTAAAATATTTACATATCATTTACAAACAGAAAAAAATTAAAAATTCATCACTACGTTATTATTTTTTCACATAATTTGAATTAAGTTCGAAAAATTCGCAAACATCTCTTGAAGTTGTTTTTATGTTGATTCAGTTACTTTGTTTCATTCTAAAAGTTTTCAAGAGCAAAATATTTTAGTTATTTTACCTTATTTCTATTCGATGAAATTATTGAAGTTGTATTCCTTTTAACCTTTAGAACTATTTATGCGTTATCTTTTTATTATTATTATTATTTACCTTTAGAAGAATGAAACTAGGCAATTCACTTTTATAATCTTTAAATTGATTCTGTTTAGCAATAATTCTACTTTAGCAATGAAATTTTGAGTTGCAGACGAGAGGAATTTTGTTTTGATAAATCAACTCGATTCCGAAAACTGAACGGAATCGCTACAACGAAACTGCTGACTGAAGCACATGAAAATGACAACATTCGTTCAAGTTAATTCTCGTGTTTTATATTCAGTGAGTACAAAACAATTTATCTAAGTACTTTTTTTTTTACTTGACCAATGGCAAGTTTATAGGTGTAGAGAATACGAAACCTACATTCCAGTTCTTGCTTTGTACTTCGAAACATGATCTGTATCAACAAAAAATACAATGTTTACGATTTGCTAATCAGTCTCCTGCGTTCTGTACATAAGGCTTTTTTTTCTTCTTTCTAATGCAGCTGGCAAACACTTAGACAGCTTGGTCTTGGATGCCCTAAGGCAAGCGCTGCACAGACGTAATCACTTTGCATTACCCAGGGGGCGCGTGTCACTTGAAGAGAAGCCACGGACGCAGAGTCACAATGCCCCCGCAACGCTCTACGATCCTATTAGACCGGGACCTACTTTTTAAAGTGGATTCCGAACCACTACAAACAACCATGGCACCGCCGGGACTCGAACCCGAAACCTGTGGTACCCAGCGCTAGCCACTCGGCCATTCAGGCTCCTGTACATAAGGCTTCAAGATGCAAAATATCCGTAATATTTCACGACCTAATGTTCCGTTGGCTTTGAAAAAAAAAATATCGAGAATATAATAAATATAAAAAAATTAATATAAAATATATTAAAGATTGTAATATTTTTTCTTCTAATATCATAATAAATTATATAATAATAATATAAAAAAAAATTTCGAAAATAATTACACATTTAAAAAAATGAACAGATGATGGTTTTTTAAACTTTTTTTTTAATGTTTTCTATGCAGCTATCTTTTGTACAGTTCAAATACTTATTAAACTTATACTTACTTACTTCTTAATGTTTTTTAAAGCATTTCTTTTTTGTTTTAAGACAATTGAAGACAACATTTTAATTTTACTGGGTGTTTTGATTTTATACATTTAATTAACTTAGTTTTGGTTCCATGATTATGACCTTCATTAATATTCCAGAATCAAATGTGGCTTGTCGAATTGATTACTTTAGATTGGCTTCTCTAGACTTCGAAATAATTAAAAATTCTAATGCAGCTGGCAAATACGAGAGTTACCTTTTATGCCATAAGCAAGGGCTGCACCGACGTTACTCATGTAGCACTATCCGGGGTATGTATAACTTGAAGAAAACGAGAAACACATTGCTCTACGATCCTATTGGACAGAGATATACGGTAAAGTGGATTCCGAACCACTGCAAACATCCATGGCACTGCCAGGACACGAACCAGAAACCTGTTGTACCGAGTGCCAGATTGTTAGCCACTCAGGCCCCAATAAATGAACAAAAAAAATTTAAAGATAAAAAAAAAAATAAACGTACAATTATCATTTTTTATTGTGATTATTTTTTGAAATCTTTCAAAATAAATGGAGATTTTTTGATCACGTTTTCCTTTATGTTTTGACATTTAATTAATATTTAGTTCAGCGATTTTGAATTTGATTTATTGGGAAATCAGCTGCGGAAATCTATGAATGGTACGAGTTTTCAGTGACCTAAAATCTCTTATTCAATACAAATTATCAAAGCATCTAATAAAAAAAAAATAATAATCAATTGTTTTAGCAATTTTTTTTTTATTTCAATCATTTTAGTTTCTATTTATCTTGATTTTTTTAAAAAGAAGATTTCCTTATACAAATTGCTAACCGGAAGTCATTTGTCACTACATTGAAAAAAATTATTTATTATCTTATAAAAGAAAAAAAAAATCTGAAACAAGATCGACATTAGAATACAACAAAATGAAATGAAAAGCATCAAAATCCTGTAGATTTATATTTTTATTTATCGACCTGAACAATTCTTTTGAAAACTGATATCAAAAACCTGTAAGCAAATAGACTTCGACACCGTTTATTCCTACTACAGTGCCTTTCAAAAAAAGAATTCAGCCATAAATATAAAATCATAATTAAAACAAACAATAAAAAACTCAATAATAATCCATATACTTTAAAGAAGGGAATTTTGATAAAATTATTTTAATTATATGATAAAATTATTTTAATCATATGATAGAATTATTTAGTATTTTCAAATTTTTTATTTTTATAAAATTATTATTATTTAAATTATTTTTTTATTAGCGTGTTACTACTAAACACGCTAATATTTAATATTATTACATATTTGCATTATTTCAGCTTTCAAATTCTACCAACAAAATTGATAAATGGTTTTTATATAAAGTTACACACACACACGAGGGCTAAACAGATTAGGACCTACAGTTTAAAGTGGATTCCAAACCACTACTACTACACCACACTATATCACTGAGCCTAGAGCTGAGTTGCCCCTTTATTGTTTGGGAATGATGTGGGTGAGAAGTCTGATTGGATTCTGTGGTACTCTAAGGTCATAAGGAGCGGGACCCACGGCTTAAAGTTGATTCCGAACCACTACTACTACACCACACTATATCCTTGTGCCTAAAGCTCAGTTGCCCCTTTACGGTTGGAGAATGATGTGGGTGAGAAGAAGTCTGATTGGCTCTGTGACGCTAAACCTACGGCTTAAAGTGAATTCCGAACAACTACAGATATCCATGGCTCCGCCAGGATTCGAACCTGAAGCCTGGGATATTCATAGTCAAAGGCCAGAGCGCTATCCACTTGGCCCCCATAACGGTTTAAGGACACATACTGAGATAGCGCTGCATTTATTTTATTCTGACATGCAGTTCTTTAGTTGAACATTTATGTGTTTCAAACGGAAATATGGAACGTATTAAGGACACATACTTAAGTAGCACCTTTTTTATTTTATTCTGACATACAGCTCTTTAGTTAAATATATATTTGTTTCAAACGGAAATGTAGAATGGATTAAGGACACATACTTAGATACATCTAATACAATTTATTTTATTCTCGCATGCTGCCTTTTAATTAAAGATATACATGCGAGACAGTCTCCGACGACCTTTTTCTTTGATAGCGTGTGGACGTCCAACACCATGTCGTCTACTGCTGGTTTCACCGTCATTCATCCACTTTGCATAAGTACTAACAACTGTAGATAGCGAACAACCCACAAGTCGTGCAGTTTCGGAAATACTTGTTCCGAGCCATCACAATCTGCCCTCTATCTACCTCGCTTAGATCCACAGCTTTTCCCATCACACACAGAAGTAAGTGAAAGAATGATTCTTCAGACTCTCCAGCAGCAGTTAAATACCACTTCCACCTGATCACGTGCCTTCCACGTCATCCAGGCGAGTTCATTGCAAAATGTAGGAGTGGTCATAATGTTTTGGCTCTTGTTTGTATATATGTTTCAAACACGGAAAATTATAATAAGGAATGTATTAAGGACACAAACTCAGATACATATAAGACACCTTATTTATTTTATTCTGGCATTCGCTCTTTTAATCAAACATATGTTTGTTTCATACGAAAATTGCTTAATTTAAATAATAAGTAAATAAATGAATATAAAGTATGTGAAGGTACCATTAAATTCCCGAAAAGTTTCAAAGCATACGATCTTTGTGAATCCAAATGAATCGATGAGTTGTTCCTCTTGGAAACAAATTACCTACAAATAGGAAAGCATTTAATATTTCTCCTCGACCTTTTCACTTCACTTCCGCGTTCGTCCAAACATCGTCTGCTCTCGGACTCACCCTGCTGACGTCATGACGACCATCCCTGAACCTTTCCTCACCATGACCTATTTCGGAAAGGTCCTTTTTTGTGTGTGTTTGGGCGAACGAGATGTCCGGCACGGGGTAAAATAAAGCTGAATGCAGTGAGTGACTCATTATTGGATGTTTCTATTGCGGGAATGTTTGGAATAGCGTCGGTGATTTGACCTCGCTAAGTGATGACTTTCAGTTTTCTATTTTCTTTTAAAATCCTTTCAAAATGCAGGATGCACAAAAAGTGTTTTTTTTTTTTTTTTTTCTTTCACGTATCCTGGCCGTGGCATGGGTATTTGCCAGTGATTCGGAATTTATGTTAAATTGTAGGCCCTGGTCTAATGAGCCCAAATTGTGCACAAAATGACCGTAGAGTGATAAATCATACAAAATTCTAATTTTCCCAGTAAAACTAGAAATAAAGGAAATATTGTTTATGCAAAAATAACATCATCGCTTAAATTGTCCAAAAAATCAATTATTTCTATTAATTCAATTTTTTAAATCAATATTCTCATTTGAGAATAAGTTTCAAAATTTTTAATAATTTCTATTTTAGATGAATGAGGAAGCCATCAACTTCCGTGACCAAGCAATTTTTAACGATCATTTAATATCCCGCATATATATGTAAAATATATGTCCTACTCAGATGCTAAGCGTAAACAAATTATTGATCGTAGTAGGTCAGCCAACCATTCTGTTAGTGGTCATATTATAGTAAACAATCACAAGGTTCTATCCGTGAGTCGGTTTTTTTGCTTTACAAAAGATGCTACACTGCCAAATCTTTTTTCTAGAGTACTATACCTTACCGACTCTGAACAGAAGGTTACTATATCTAGTATCGCAATTTTGACGTGGATTTAGTCATCTAGCAAGCATGGTTTATAATATCTTGAGAGTACGTTTTCCTTGATAATGCTTTTACACCTTGTTACTGTACACATTTTATAAATTTTGTATTCTTCTCTGATATGCCAATGCAGTTCCAGTCTTTCAAACTTTGTTAGTTGTGCTTGTCTAATGATTTTCAGTGACACGTTGTAGCTTATGGGCACTTCAAAAAGAGAGAGAGGTCAGAATGTGAGTGATTTCAGAGGTTTTGCATTATGAATGCTATTATAGTTTTGTTACACAATTTGCATGCAGCGAATACCGGACATTATATATATACGTATTTCAAATTAAATCAATGTTTACATATGCGAATAGGAATATACTTGACAAATGTTATATATATATATTGTTAAATTTGGAATTACCAAATATATATATATATATATATATATATATATATATTTGGTAATTCCAAATTTAACAATTCACTTCAATTGGTTAACAAAACAAATTACCACAGACAGGAATCCCAATCGGTTAAATATTAATTTTTTTTTGTATTATAGACGATTAATTCTAAATGTATAAATAATTCAAACACTATTACTTTAACGTAAAAAAAGTCACTTACTAACAATCATACAGTTCCTACTTTATCTCTTTCAAAAATAAAATTTATGTTTTCTATGATCGGATTGCAAATAACACTTACTTTACTGGAATCCCAGATTCGCCACAATGAAGTAAATTTTTTTCACAAAAAAAACCCAAGAAGCTATCAATCATTTCTTTTAAAACGCAATAAAGCCATCTTTATTTTTCATAGAACAATAACGTTGCCAATTTTGCTTAACTAAACATTAACACACGCTACACATGTAAATATAATTTAACGCTACACGTGTAAATATAATTTAACGCTACACGTGTAAATATAATTTAACGCTACACGTGTAAATATAATTTAACGCTACACGTGTAAATATAATTTAACGCTACACGTGTAAATATAATTAAACGCTACACGTGCAAATATAATTACAATGCAAGTTACAATTATGAAAGTAGTTTTCAAGAAATAAAGAAATCTAGAATATATTTTCCTTGTAATGACTGTTTTTGTCTTTGTTTTTAAAAGAGAAATATGTATTCGACGAAATATTATATTGTTTGTATCGTTAATAAAAATCTCGGCATTGCTTTTCTTTCTATTTTTGCTATCTATTTTTTCTGTTACGGGATGTAATCCTTTGAACTGAGATTCCTTTTTTATTGAACTGAAAACCGCCGAGTCTGAAATCGTCCAGTAACCCGGATTCAAATGGTACAGCAGACATTACTTCTGGAGAAAAATCCCATATTAAAAAGAAACGTAAAAGAATTTTTATTGAGAAATGAATAAAGTGTGCCTGAGGCAGTTCCGCTAACTAATTGATTAAACATTTTTGTTCAATGTCATGGTCGTATCACGTGCAGTTTTATGTGTTGCATAAAAATAGCAGAGCCGCATTGTTGTTGCCGGGATAAAGGTCATGAGGATATTACATTGTTTAAATGCAACAGTTTTCTGCATTGCGAAATAGCCAACTTTTTCGTTGATTTTGAGAAGATAAAGATTTGTAATTGCACCCTGTCGAAACACTACTGATTGACAGAAGGAAATTGCGCAAACACATACAATGAACAATATAAAAATGTTATCGGTATAATTTAATTACAGATTAAAATAAAAATTGCAGAAGGATTACATTTTAATAATTATTATAATAATCAGATTTTTATTCGAAATTAGAAGTAAAAACGCATTATAATAATTTAATTTTTGTTAGGAAGCAATTTATTTAAAAACTTATTATCGTAGTACACTCTACAGACTGTTCTCATCAACATTATATAATAATGCAACAACTTAATTAGGCCTTATAAATTTGTTTCTTCATACATCATTTATATATATATATATATATATATATATGGATGTTTGTACATTTAGTTTTCCAAAGTCTTTATTTCAATATAATACATATACATTTACAGTAATTTTAATTTGTGCTAATTTTTAGATTTCTAATTATTTCTCTTTGAAATTGTTATTTAATCTCGTGTTAAGTTAAAAGTTATGAATAAATCCTAATTATCCTATTAATTCAACAAAAACCTTTTTTTTTTCAATTTAGAAATTTTTGGTTGACGGCCACAATTTAATTTATATTTCACTAATATTAGCAAGAATACCTCTAATACGAACTCTATACAAATTGAAAAAGTATTCTAAATTGTATTAATATTCTCTATGAAATGATCCTACTACAATTTTACTACAATTTGGCGATTTTTCATGGTTGGCGACTTTTTTCATAGTTAACGTTATTTTTTACGCTGTTGTAATGTTCATAGATAGGCTGACCTAAAAAGAGTAAAAAAATTAAAATATACTAATCGCTGCATTGCAACCACCTAAAATTTTCTTTAGTAAATAAGAAAAAAATTTGCATTCAGATTTTACCACTAAAAACTTTTAACAATAAAAACAACTCCGGCCCGCCAGAAGGTTCTATTCGGACCACGGATAGAATTTTAATTTGCCGGTCCGAGGCAAATTAAAAGAAATATATGTTTATATATTATATATCCATCTTCTTTTCTACTTTGATTAAATATATTTTTTCTTCTTTTTTTCAAAGGGTTGATGATCTTTTTACTTTCTCTATTTTTGTTCTATAAAACATAAATCGGCGGAAATAGCAAGCACAGACAGCTTTGAATCGGTAAAGTGTTAAAAAAGAAAATCAGTGCTACGTTTGCCTCATCTTATATATGTGAACAAGTGTTTTTAACTATGAACCTTAGAAAGAATTATTTCAGAAGTAGACGGACAGATGAGCATTTAGCCTCGTTCCTTAGAATCAGTGCATCTCACTTCGAACCTCACTATGAGGTACTCATTAAAAATGAAATCGCAATTTCATTCATCTCATTAACATATTTAAATTGTAATACTTGTGTAGTGTTTTTAAAATTTTAGAAAAATTTATCTTGGCCCGCCGAACTTTTTGTTTCTCGATTTTTGGCCTGCGACCAAAAAAGTTTGCCCATCCCTGGGGTAGAGGAACGGCACCTGGGCCATAAAGGCTTTTATCCTCATTTGCAAGCAAATATAAAAAAAAATTGTAGAGCAAGCAATATATTTAACAGGTAGAGAATATAATAAGCAGATCTAATAATCAGATATTTTTAAAAAGGTCTGCTAAAGAAGAAAACGTCTTCATGTGCAGGATACCTTCGATAACATCTGATACGTCGTTCGAATTCAAAAAGCAACAATTTCCGATACCATTTGCTTTTGCTATATCTATAAAAAAGCAGATGGCCATTCATTTAAAATTGGTGAGATTAAATTGAGATCGGACTGCTTTAGCCATGATCAGATATTGGTGACAATGTCTAGAGTTGGGAATGGAAAAAATGTAAACAGGTTTACAAAGAAAGGGAAAATAAGGAATGCTGCTTACCATAAGGTTTTAATTGATAAATAAATATTACTTACACGATAAGTTAATTACTTTTTTTCTTTTAAATAAATTGGTGTTAATAAAAATTAAGTAAACTAAAATATTGCATCTTGAATCCAAACATCTTTTTATAATTTTGCACTACTAAATAAACAACCTATTGATTCATTATTCACATTAACATACATTTTACTGGCATCCAAGCTGCTGGAAATGAAGAAAAAAAGGTGTTTATCACTTTTGATATAAAACGTACCAATTTCTATCTTTGATATAAAAGACCTAACAGGTTTCTTTTTTTGTAGCCGAGCTACACCAGATTAAATGTGCTAGTTATTACATAAATGGATAAAATCTGAGCTGCTGAAATCAGATTGGTACAGAAAATAAGCAGTAAAAATTAGTGAATCTTAGATTTAGCTTGCTTTGTTGCTTGACGGCCATACAGTCACACTCTTTGCATACTTTTAGCTAATTAGACCGGATATATTGGATTTCGAACCACTAAGAAACATTCATGTCACCGCCAAGATTCGAATCTGAAGCACCAAAGGTCAGAGTTCTAGCCAATTGGCCACAGTAAATCTTATAGGAACTTTTTCATGAAGAACTTCTGTTGTATTTTACCATGTAATTATAAGAATATTCTTTAAAAAACTCTCCAAATGAAATTAGAGAAATTGAATATTAGAATATCTCATTTTAGCCCACCTGATCTTTGAAGTTTCTTTATTCAAAAGCTTTTAACATTTATTGAGAAGAGCTTAAAAAACGGAAAAAGCCTAGATTTAATATATATATATATCGTCCAAAAATACTTGGTGCATGTCTAAAAAAAAAAAATTTTAATCATGAAACTTTTTGCAATCCACGCATACATGACTTCGAATAAATCACGCATGACTATCATTATTTTTCTTCAGACTTCAATTCCAGATTGTAAATATAAAAGTATCTGAAAATATTTTGTTATTCTTTTATGAAAGAACATTTTATACCATCTAAGTAAAATTCCGCACTACACCATGTCGATGCAGCTGATCAATCACTTCAGATAGCCTGGCCAGTCAGGCTAGTTTTTTTATAAATATGAATGGTAATTTAATCTCAGCTTCAATAAAGTAAAATTACCAAAGAATAAAAACGAAATCCAATGCTGTCTCTTATTACGGAATCAATCTTCGACGCAATATGATTTTATGCAGATTAGTCAATTACAATTTTAGAGATAAAATATCTCATTTCAAAATGTCAAAATAGTTTCCATTTTTTTCTTTTTTTTATTAACTTCGAGTTTAAACAAATTTTCCTAATAAATTATTTTGGGTGGTTGCAGGCCTAAAAAGATTTTTAAAAAAGAACATAACATTGAACACGATCGTGTTCAATGTTATGCTCTTTTTTTTAAATCTTTTTAGGTGTCGATTACAATATTCTGTTCAATGATGATATAATTCATGATGATTCGATGATATGATGTTCGTGTTCACCGATTCTTTTTTTCACTTCCTACTATTAGTTCACAAACTCGCTATATATATATCTTGTACAAATTTTCAATCGTTCATAAAATACTTTTTATTCATCCACTCAATTTTAAATACATTTTTTTTAAACTTGTAGTGGATGACACTCGATGTTAACACAGTTTTTTCAAATACTAATTCATTCATTAAATTTTAGTTTTTTTTTTTTAGATTTAAATTGCGTGTATCTAATAATAGAGAGCGCCAGATGTAGGAGGAAAATTTCAACTTTATTTGTAAAGGACTTTTTTGCAATAGAGTGGAAAAAAAGTAGGAATTGACTTAAAATTTTTTTATATTATTTGTTTTTATTAAATTTGAATTTAAAAAATGTTTCCTAATAAATTATTTTGAATGGTTGAATGTAAGAGCATCATGCCTAAAAAGATTAAAAACAAGTAATATAAAAATAAAAAAAAAAATATTTTAATCAATTCCTACTTTTTTCACACTATATTGTAGAAAGTCCTTTATAAATAATTTACATTCACTTTTTTTAAGTTTATCTGGCGCCATTTATTATCACATACATGCAACTTAAATCTAAAAACAAACTAAAATTATTTAATTATATTTGATTAATGAATTAATATTTGAAAAAAATACTGTATTCACATCCAGTGTCATCCACTACAAGTTAAAAAAAAATGTATTTGAACTCGAGTGGATGAATACAAAGTGTTTTATGAACGATTGAAAATTTGAACAAGATATATATAGGGAGAGTGTGAGCTAACAGAAGGAATTGAAAAAAGAGCATAATATTGAGCATGATAAAAGCGTGAGAGCTTTTGAAAGATATATTTTATTTAAGGCGTGAAGGATTTTGAAACATAAAAAATGTTGTCATATTCCCTATCGGTATTTCATCCATTTGGCAACAATTTTAAATCGTTTGACAAGATGTCCGTGCCTGTAAATTGACAGACGTTGCCATGTTTCGAATTCAGAATTGAAAAGAAAAACTAAAGCCGAGCCTAAGAATCCCCTGGGGTAGGGATTATACAGCACGTACTCCCTTGGAAACTTCTTTGAATCAGATTATTAGGGGACATTGACAGCATCTTATGACAGCACTCTTTAGAAACGTTGATATTTTTGTAAAAAATAAGTAGAGTAGAGTTGTGAATATCGTTGAATAACCAGATCTTCTCTTTTTTATACATTTTCTTTTCTGTTTGGATGTATATGTAGGGACGGGAAAGAGTGAATTGCGTTGATAAATAAGAAAGGAATTTACATTATTTAAGAGACGCCAAATTAGTCAAAATGACGCCAAGTTAGCAACAGAATAAACATTTAATTGCGGACACTAATGGATTGGAATATAAATTATAAAATCTCTTATATTGATAAATTTCTTATTCTTAAACCTTATTTTATAAATCTCTTATACTTTAACCCTATCTTATAAATCTAAGGGTGATTATAAAATAAACTTTCTCGATATATGACTTCTTAACTATCATATCATTCACAGAAACTGAATGAAATTTTGGCTTAAGTTATTTTGAAGTATGCGCTAAAGAATCATATGAAAAACGACAGTTAAACTGTAATAATTATTGTTACAATGACACGATTTTGAAAACTACAATAGTTATAACTACCTTAGTTTTAACGTAATGTGAAAAACTATAAATAGCTCAAGAACGATATCTGCAGCAAGAAATTAGCCGGCGCTAAACAGACTAAAAAAGAAAAGTGAAAACAACAAATGAAGACAGAGAAGCAACAGAAAGCTAAACATTTAAATGTGCCTCACAAATTTTCCACGTGACATCCATCACACAGGATAACACTTTGCATGTAGCACATAGTATGTAGCACTGAAACACTTACCATGGTAAGAAGAATCTTTTGAACCTGGCGTCTGATGGCATCTTTCAAATCAGATGCAGATTAAATGCTAAGTTTTAAATTTTAGTTATCCTTACAACAAAATGCTCTACCTGATGTCACGTAAGATGGCACTCCCCCATTTGTGAGGTTTTCTGTCAAACGTTTCGTAACGCAAAAATTTGGTGATAGAATTATCTCCCGTTATTACAAGTTTCTGTGGCCGCCAAGATCCTCCGATCTCTCTCCAATAGTCTATTGCCCAATCTATCAATATCTCTATCACTCCGAGTTTCTGGCCTTGTTCTGAAATCTAAAGTGTAGGCATTTAATCCCAAACTACATCTGATTTGAAACCAGAGAGCCCTTTATTTATACTTCAATTGCTATAGATTTTATTATCGCTGTACAAAGAATAAGTGTAATCATATTGACCATACAACAGTTTAACCCATTTAGTTTTTATTATTGTAACATTAGTCATCGATTAAATCGATAACTCAGTACATTGAGATTTTTTTCTATAAAATATGATCTATAAACAGGAAGACGCCTGCAATTTATTTTGAAATATTTAGCTTTAACTTATCATTTAAAAAATGACTAAGTCTTCTGCTGTAACTATTAATCTATCGCTGTAACTATTCATATAAATAATATAATTTAAGGAAAGTTGTATAAAAAACGCTGTTGTGAAAGTGAGAATGATTTTTTACGATTTTTTTAGATTTAAAAGGGGTAACTGTAGAGGTATGAATAATGGTTAAATACAACAAAACCTCGGTATACGCTCACTTAATCCAGTTTGATATATGTCCTGTTTGGACATGAAAAATTTTATTTGATATACGACCTTTAATTGGAATATAACTCGAGTGCTTATAGTGATACCTAGTTATATATTTGCTTTGGAATAAGTCCAACTTGATACGTGCCCTGTTTAAACATGAAAAATATTGTTTGGAATACGATTGCCGGACACATTTATACTTTTTTAATATGGATTTTGTTATTATTGTTCAACGGTGTAATCATGCCAGCCATATATCACTTTCACCTATTACTTTACCCGACTTGTGGCTCAGTGGTAATGCGTGCCGCTGGTGACCATTAGGGCAGAGGTTCCATCCGCTGGCGGCTATGTTGTAGACACTGTTTCAAAAAACGAGGAGGCTCGAAGATGTCTGGGAGGTTTAGCATCTTGCATAGTGAGTCTTTATTACCTAGCGAGAGTTTTCTCCAAATACGATACGCAAATGCGGATGAGTTCCCCCTAAAAGACCTCCTGGAAGCCTCTATCCTCCTTCTTCAGTGTCACGGAGCCAAGTTAGACTTCTACCTACGGGTGCTCCATCACAACAGAAGCTGCCCCATCCTTCCATGAAACCACATGAGTTTTGGAAATTGATCCAGATGTTACTGTCTATCAAGTGGGATAAGAAACAACAAACACCTATTTCTTTTTCTGATGTTTTCGTAAACATATTAAATGATGTACCACCTCAAGTGATACTCAGAGTGGTTATTATCGTTGTTTTTATTCATATGAAGGGAAAAAATCTGAAAGATTGTAAATTTGAATGTCTGTTTAAGATGAAATTGCTTTTTTCATACATATATTCTTCATAAAAATAAATTCTTTTTTCATACATACACAATTTCTTAGATTTATTATGTGTTAAAATAAGCGGAGCAAAACTGCATTTAACAATGTGATCGCTTACATCGTTAATAACATTTATTTTTCCTTCCTTTGCTTGGATAAAAAAAAGAGAAATTTAAATTGTTGCACATAGATGGAATTGGACGACTAATTTGTAGAAGATTGATTATCCGCACGCTATTGTGTGTGACGTTTGCTAAATTGCTGTTCATCGAAAGTTTATTACGTGCTTCGCATACCAATCTGTAATCTGGATGTTTCACCGACGGATCATTTATGAAAATCTGACAACTCTCCAAAAAAAAAAATGAAGTGGTCCGCGCCGTTCCCCCTGCGTCAAGATGGTTATTTTTCCTCTTTGACATTTCAATGGCGTCTTAATTACTTCACGTATCTCATTCTCGGTTTTATGCGAGTCGTCACGTTTACTGTTCGCTTTTTATCTCCTGAACCAAAAAATAAAACTCCAGAATATCAGACGGCGAGATTATTGACTGGGGAAACTCTATTGTAAGGGAGCAAAACAAAAATATTCAAAGGTTACTTAAAAAAAAAAAAAAGCCGACTAATGGACAATTGGCTAACGCTCTGGCCTTTGGCCCAGACTTCAGATTCGAATCATGGCCTAAAGTGTGTGCAAAACATGACCATAGAGCGACAAACCAAGCCAAACCAATAAAAAAAAAAAAAAAAAAAAGATTACAGGGAATACTTGTGTAACACGTAATTTATACAACATCTCATCTATGTAACACAATTCGAGAAGTGGGAACACATTTTGAACCATCCTATGGATAGATGTTGGGCCGGATTCATGGCAACGCTCTCTGAGATTTGAATCAGCTTGTAGCAATAATCCAATCACAGCTTTCAGAAACGAGGAGACTCGATGATTGAGACAAAGAGTGTAATGCATGTCGCAACGATAGTTAGAGTGCCTGTGGAAATTTTCCGGGTTTTCTCCCATACGACACGCAAATGTGGGAAGAAGGCAATGTCTTCGCCTCAACACCCACCCTCATGCATATCACTTTCTGTTCGGGACATACAGAAAATATGCCTATGTTTCATATTCAGCTTTCTAACTGGCAGGGGGTTACATAAATAGGGTCACCCTAGGTTAGAGATGAGATGTGAGAAAAAAAAAAGAAAAGGATAACACGTTGGATTTCGGTTCCAATCGTCATAAGTCATCGCACCTATTTATGCTAAGTGGGGGGCTATAAATTGGTTGGTATCTATGAAATGGTAGAGAAAAATAGACTTTATTGAGCTATATACACTGAAGTGACAAAAGTCTTGGGATAGCAATATGCAAATTTTCATATGGCAGTAGCATCGCGTAGAACAGGTATAAATGCGCAGTGCTTTCGCAGAGCTTTCATTTCTGTTCAAGTTATTCATGTGAAGAGGTTTTGACGTGATGATGACCGCACGACGGGAATTAACAGACTTTGAACGCGGAATGTTAGTTGGAGCTAGACGCATGGGTCATGCCATTTCGGAAATCGTTAGGGAATTCAACATTCCCAGATCCACTGTGTCAAGAGTGTGCCGAGAGTATGAAATTTCAGGCATAACATTCCACCATGGACAGCGCAGTGGTCGACCGCCTGCACTTAACGACCGAGACCGGCGACGTCTGCAAAGAGTCGTAAATTCTAACAGACAAGCAACACTGCGTAAAATAACCGCAGAAATCAATGTGGGACGTACAAGGGACTCGTCTGTTAGAACGGTGCGGAGAAATTTGGCTTTCTTGGGCTATTCCAGCAGAAGACCGACTCGAGTGCCTTTACTGACAGAACGACATCGCTTGCAGCGATTCTCGTGGGCACGTGAACATATTGGTTGGTCCCTAGATGAATGGAAAACCGTGGCCTGGTCCGATGAGTCACGATTTCAGTTGGTAAGAGCTGATGGTAGGGTTCGAGTGTGGCGCAGACCCCACGAAGCCATGGACCCAAACTGTCAGCAAGGCACTGTTCAAGCTGGTGGTGGCTCCGTAATGGTGTGGGCTGTTTTTTCATGGCATGGACTTGGTCCTCTGGTGCGACTGGACCGAACATTGACTGGAAATGCTTATGTTCAGCTACTTGGAGATCACTTGCAGCCATTCATGGACTTCATGTACCCAAACAGCGATGAGATTTTTATGGATGACAATGCGCCATGTCACCGGGCCACAACTGTTCGCGATTGGTTTGAAGAACATTCTGGACAATTCCAACGAATGATCTGGCCACCTAGATCGCCCGACATGAATCCCATCGAGCATTTATGGGACGTCATCGAGAGGTCTGTTCGTGCCCAAAATCCTGCACCATCAACGCTTTCACAATTATGGACGTCTATCGAGACAGCATGGCTCAATATTCCTGCAGAAGACTTCCAACGACTTGTTGAGTCCATGCCACGTCGAGTTGCTGCACTTCGCCAGGCGAAAGGAGGGCCGACACGATATTAAGAGGTATCCCATGACTTTTGTCATTTCAGTGTATATATATATATCACGTCGGACTTCAAAACATATATATATATATATATACACTGCGTGAAAAAAGTAGAAGGACATTAGATTATTTTTGATAAATGAATAATGACGCATTTTTTAAACAATTAATTAATTCACAACGTTATTACATGCAGATACCTGTATCTAGACAAAACAAAAAAGTACACAATTAAAAAAAAAGTATACTTAATAAAAAAAATTGGTTTTGGCGATCTCATGATCAGTGAAAAAAGTAGGACACTTCTAAAAAAGAGGTGTACTATATAAATTAATACGGAATTTTTTTCCCGTTGTCTCGAATTACTTCGAAGATCCTATTTAGCATCGAACTGTATAAAGATTGAATTTTTGTTTGGCAAAAATTGTCCCATACAAAGTGTAATGATTTCTGTAGCTCAGCTACAGTTTGAAACTGCTTTCCACCCTCGTAAACACGACGTACAATCATTGCCCATTTGTTCTATACAATGTTGAGATCAGGACTTTTAGCAGGCCAATGTGAAAGTCGAACATTGTTTGCTGCAAACCAATCTTTAACACCATTTGCAGTGTGAATTGATGCTCCATCTTGCTGAAAAATCAGTCATCTCCTCTAACTCAGTGCCATACGGGAGAAGATTTGAGTTTAGAGTCTGGATGTAGTCTGTATGGTTCTGTCTACCATTTAGAAAGACTAAACTTGTCCTGCCTCCATAGCCAACTGCTAACCATACCATTAAACCACCTCCTCCCATCTGTCAAGTAGAATAAGTTTCTTCTTCAATACCAAGACAGTGCCAATAGTACTGATAACCATCTGGACCATCCAAATTGAATTTTTTCTCATCGGAAAATATAACTGAGGTCCATTCTGAGCTCCAGGACATGTGATCTTTAGCCCACTGCAGTCGGTTCTTCATGTGTCCTTCATTCCACTTTGGATGGTGCATCCGTTTTTTGAAGACGAACTTTTTTGATCGTTTTATGTAGTTATGGACAGTTCTTTTGGTTACATGTGTAATTCCTGATAGAAATTGCGCCTTGCCGACACTTCCACCAGTCTTTTTGAGTTCACGAATGATATTTCGTTGATCACGTTGGGTGAGTTTTTTTGTCTTCTTTTTCTTTTTTCCTGTCTTCTTTTTTCTTCTGTCACTTTCAGGATTTCTTATGAAGTTCGAAACAGTATTAGGACTGATTCGTAGCAGCCGTGCGATCTCTCTCACACCTTTGCCTTCATTTTTATAGGCAACTATTTGGCCCTTCTGAAACTTACTTAAGGGTATTCCTCTGGGCATCCTAAAACCAACAAAAACTATGAATTTCTAGCTAAATATTTTATTCTTGTTAAAAAGGAGTTAAAAGAGAAAAAAACACTTATCTATAAACTTTCCAACAGATTCTAAATAGATTTTTTGGACGTGTCCTTCTACTTTTTTCACACACCCAAAGTTCTTAAGTATTGCATTCCTAAGTTAAAATAGTGTTAAGTAAAAAAAACGCACTTAACGTAAATTAAAACTCTAACAAAACAACTCTCTTTAAAAATCAGGTCAAAAGCAGTAAAATAAAAGCATATTGTACAAAAAAATGACTGTCCTTCAACTTTTTTACACAGTGTATATATATATATATATATATATATATATACTGAGGTATCACTGTACATTAGAATGTTTACTGAAAGCGATCGTGTCTAATGTGATAACTTGAAATATAGCAGAATAGATTGAATAGATGGGGCCTGCTGGCCGAGCGGCTAGCGCTCTGGCACCACAGGTATCAGGTTTGAATCCTGGCGGTGCCATGGGTGTTTGCAGTGGTTCGGAATCCACTTTAAACCGTAGGTCCATGTCCTAATAAGAGCCTTGCGGGGTCATTGTTACTCCGCGTCCGTGGCTTACTATCAAGCTACACGCGCCCCCTGGGTCATGCAAAGTGAGTAACGCCTGTGCAGCGCTTGCCTTAAGGCATCCAAGACCAAGTTGTCTAAATGTTTGCCAGCTGCATTAGAAAGAAAAAAAAAGATTGAATAGATTATTTTCTAAAATAGCAGGGAATTGAACATTTTTACCGGACACAGGTCCGAACACGCTATGCTATTTGATCTACAATTTATTGCACGTATTATCAAGTGCATCATTTACATTAATTCAGCGGCGAATCTCATCACATTTGTTGTCTTTGTTAATGCCGGTTCTCTGAAGCGTTAACTGTTACGGAAATCCCCCGTCCAAAATCATGAGAGAATTTGGTGAAGCGTTGAAACGGCTTTGTTCGTCCCTTTTTTTTTTTTTTTTTTTTTTTTTTTGGAGTCGCATTTAAAAATAAAAAGATTTGCGTTGTTCTAATGTGTGGGTTTAACAGGGCACTTCCCACTCTGTGGCGAGGAGGCCCGTTTTGGTCAGACAGCGCAATCGTCGAGCGTCATTGAGTTGGCGTTGCACATGTGAGCTCAGAGGGGGCTTTCACCTTTTTATTTACAGCTCATTAAAATTCTCAAAAACTGGAATTGGCACTCTTTCTCTCAAGATGAGAATTAGAAGCGTGGTGTTCACTTTTAAGATAAGGGGAGACAGAAATCAGACTAAAAAGTTCTGACTCCTGGCTCCTAAACCTTTCACGTAATTTTGTTGTTCTAATGCAGCTGGCAATACAGAGACAGTTAAGCTTTATGTCATAAGCAAGGGCTGCGCAGCTGTTACTCATTTAGCGCTACCCAGAGGGTGAATGTAGCTTGAACGGACGCGGTGTAACACTACCCCCGCAACTCTCTACGATCCTATTAGGCCTTGATCTACTGATTAAAGTGGATTCCGAACCACTACAAACATCCATGGCACCGCCGAGACCCGAACCCTGTGATACCGAGCGCCAGAACGCTTGTCACTCGGCCATCAGGCCTCAATCTTTACAATTTTAAAGATATAATAGTTGCTCTCACTTAAAATACATGCTTCTATTCTCAAGTTGCTAAGAAAAAATACACACATTCTCAAATAACAGTACTAAATGAACAGATACTAAACTTACTTATAGAAAATTGTAAAGTTTAAGCACAAATATGCTCTATTTGTTATACATTCAATCTTTATCGCTTTTACTAATCGATTAGCTGCTATAAGAGTTTCTTTCAGGGCTGATCCAAGATAGCTTTTTTTAAGCCTCAGTGCTGAGAAAAGTCTCTGAATCCTTACTTGGTTTGCTGATAAAGCAATCAAAGAATTGCAGATTTTATTAGAATTAATTGAAATCATAAAATTTTAACAATCAACATTAGTTTTATTAACCTATAAATGTGTACAAATTACAATTTTTTTATTCATACAATAATAAATGAACAATAGATATAATATTAAAAAAGTTACAAGTCCTTAATAATTTTTACCTCTCTTTCAAAACATCTTTTCAAGCCTTTTTTTGAATGAACATTGTAGAATTTTGTAGTTTGTCTTCTGTTTTTCCCGATTATTGTTTTAATATAGTTTGTTCTATTCATTAAATTAATATGTTTAGCAAATTCATATAAATAATGCTTTTTTTGTTTCTTAATACACTGAATTCTTAAAATTATACTACGATTTGTGACAAAATTGTACATGATACAGTGTTTAAAATATTAATATACTGTACATGATAAAATACTTAAAACTACAATTGGTAAACTGTGCATAATAAAATCCTTAAAATCGTAATTGATAGAAACTGTACATGAGAGAATTCTTAACGTAATTGATAGAATCTTGAAAAACGTAATTATTAGAAACTGTACACGATAGAGTTTTTATGTGAATATACTGTATATGATAGAATTCTTAAAATCGTAATTGACAGAAACTGTACATGATAGAATCCTGAAAAACGTAATTGACAGAAACTGTACATGATAGAATCCTGAAAACGTAATTGACAGAAACTGTACATGATAGAATCTGAAAAACGTAATTGACAGAAACTGTACATGATAGAATCTTGAAAAACGTAATTGATAGAAACTGTACATGATAGAATCTTGAAAAACGTAATTGATAGAAACTGTACATGATAGAATCTTGAAAAACGTAATTGATAGAAACTGTACATGATAGAATCTTGAAAAACGTAATTGATAGAAACTGTACATGATAGAATCTTGAAAAACGTAATTGATAGAAACTGTACATGATAGAATCTTGAAAAACGTAATTGATAGAAACTGTACATGATAGAATCTTGAAAAACGTAATTGATAGAAACTGTACATGATAGAATCTTGAAAAACGTAATTGATAGAAACTGTACATGATAGAATCTTGAAAAACGTAATTGATAGAAACTGTACATGATAGAATCTGAAAAACGTAATTGATAGAAACTGTACATGATAGAATCTTGAAAAACGTAATTGATAGAAACTGTACATGATAGAATCTGAAAAACGTAATTGATAGAAACTGTACATGATAGAATCTTGAAAAACGTAATTGATAGAAACTGTACATGATAGAATCTTGAAAAACGTAATTGATAGAAACTGTACATGATAGAATCTTGAAAAACGTAATTGATAGAAACTGTACATGATAGAATCTTGAAAAACGTAATTGATAGAAACTGTACATGATAGAATCTTGAAAAACGTAATTGATAGAAACTGTACATGATAGAATCTTGAAAAACGTAATTGATAGAAACTGTACATGATAGAATCTTGAAAAACGTAATTGATAGAAACTGTACATGATAGAATCTTTGAAAAACGTAATTGATAGAAACTGTACATGATAGAATCTTGAAAACGTAATTGATAGAAACTGTACATGATAGAATCTTGAAAAGCGTAATTGATAATTGACAGAAACTGTACATGATAGAATCTGAAAACGTAATTGATAGAAACTGTACATGATAGAATCTTGAAAAAAAAACTGTAATTGATAGAAACTGTACATGATAGAATCTTGAAAAACGTAATTGATAGAAACTGTACATGATAGAATCTTGAAAAACGTAATTGATAGAAACTGTACATGATAGAATCTTGAAAAACGTAATTGATAGAAACTGTACATGATCCTTAGGTACTAGTCCTTACAAAGTCATCTTTTGGTACAAGTCCTTATAAGCGTTATTATAAGGACTTGCCATCAGCATTGAAAAAAAAAAAAACTATAACAAACGCCACATACTTCACGGATAATTGTTTCATCGTTGATCTGTGTAATCATCTGTCTACGCATACAAAAATGCTATGAAACCTGACAGCATTATTTATTTCTACCGCTCCTGTAAAACAGAACTGAATTTCTGTCCGTAAGGACCAGACTGGAAATTAGTAGTAGACTTTTACCATGGGGGCCACCTTTTGATTGAGAATATGATTATATAGATGGGAAAATCGGGTATTAATTATAAATTTAATTTCGAAGAAGGTCAGCGAACGATTACTTTTCAAATTAGGCAATCCTTCCAAGTGTGTTTCCCAATGACTTCGTGCCCAATTACGTATCGAGTTGCGAGCACCGAGATTGGAACGACCTGTCGTCCTTCAACTTCTCTCATCCGCCAATTCGCTTGTTTTTTTATTCTGTATTGAAAGTAATCATTATTTTAATAATGACTACTTCCGCCTATTGGACAGGTATACTATATGTTCACGGAAGAAGGACAGTCATCAAAATATTTTCCTCCTCCAACATCGATATCTGTTTTAGGATCCTCTTACTACTGTGCCCAAAAAGTAAAACCAATTTTCAATTTAAATTTCCCGGGCATATGAAATTTCAAAAATTTTTTTTTTTGGGGGGCTTTTAGGTTGTTGGCACTGTCCTTGACAACTGAGTGAAATTTCACGTCAAAATATTCATTAGTGCTTGATTTACGCTTGGCTTTGTGAGACGCTAAAACGGATTCCGGCGATATTTGAAATGTATGAATGAGTTGAACAAAGAACAGTTTTTTTGCAGAAACGTATAGAATGTTGCAGAAGGCATTCGGTGAGCATTCCTATATCAGAAAGAAGTATTTACAAATGGTATAAACAGTTCAAAGAAGATAGAGGACGCGTTGAAGACGAAGAGCCCTCTGGTCGACCCTCCACCTCAACCGACGAAACTCACAGTCCAAAAAATTAAAGATTTGGTGCTTGCAAACCGTATATTTATAATTAGACACTTTGCTGATGACTTTGTAATTTCAAAAGGATCAGTCCATTCCATTTGGGCCTCAAACGTGTCCAATCTCTATTGGTACCGAAAACACTGAATGCGCCAGCTCACACTGCATTGATACTTCGTGACTTTTTCACCAAAAATTAATCCCATATCATTCCACAACCATCGTATTCATACCGTGCGACTTCTGGCTATTCCCTAAACTCAAAAGACCACTCCGGGGATATCGTTTTGAGTCGATTGAAGAGATTCAACGTGAATCGAAGCGGCCATCCTTGCCGATGACTTTTTAGCGTGCATTGTGAATTGGAAAAAAAGTTGGCATAAATGCATCGTGTCGGGAGGGGATTACTTTGAAGGCGATGAAATAAATTTGGAAGAAAAAATAAAAAAGTTTTGAAAAAAAAATTGGTCTTACTTTTTGGGAACAATAGTATATATTATGTTCAAGGGAGAAGGGCAACCATCGAAAATCTTCCTTCTCCAACATCGATATTTGTTTTTGGTTCATCTTAAGTTTGAGTGAATTGAAATAAAACTGAACTTTATCTGTGGATTAAGATTGCTGATTTTGGATACGTTTTAAATGAGGAATTAAATCAGCGATTCTTAAATTAAGCTGCCTTCTTTAAGAAGGGCCGGTCAGAATAGGCCAAAATGTTTCCAACTTCTAAGTCGAATCTATTTTTACCCATCATAGATTGTCAGTAGTCGATTTTTTTTAACATGAACTCATTATTGTAATATGTATTACGATCTTTATTAATACATATAGAAAAATATGTTAAATATATTCAATGACTTTTATAAAATTTACACATCTATAACAGTGGGGCCTGATGGTTGAATGACTAGCGCTTGGTGCCACAGGGTTTGAGTCCCTGTAATGCCATGGAAGCTTGTAGTGGTTCGAAATTCGTAGGTCCCAGTTTAATATGACTATTAGTACTACACCACACCACATCACTGTGCCTAGAGTTGAGTTGCCCTTACAGTTTGGGAAAGATGTGGGTAAGAAGTCTGATTGGGTTCCATGAATCTCTACAGTCATATGAGACCGGGACCTACGGTTTAAAGTGGATCCCGAATCGATACAAACATCCATGGCACCGCCGAGACTCTAACCTGAAACCTGTGGCACCGAACGCCAGAGCGCTAGCCCCTCGGCCATCAGGCCCGGGTCTAATATGATTGTCTATCGTTGGGCGTAGGGTTTACAACCGTATCTCATAAAAAGGAAACATCTCATATTTCGAAATCCGCCAATAGGCAGACGGCATTGGCTAGCAATGCCGTTTGCATTAGTTCACAAATTTTCAAAATCTATTAGTAAAAAATCCTAGTTCACAAAATTACAGTGAAGAGTCAGGAATCTACTTTACGATATAAAATGTTTTTGGCCAATTCACCACTACTACTTTTTAATTCTTAAAATAGGGCTTTCCTTATAATGTAGCATGGCATTATGTAAGTCAGAACAAAATAATCTTGTGTTTTTTCCCAAACAAAAAAAGAGGTGAATTTTGGAATTTTAACTCCTTTAATTAAAAAAAACAACAGTATTTGAAAAAAATTTTGTTAGTCAGAGGGCCTTTTAAGTGATGCCCGATGCGTGAACACAATAGTTGGTTCTGCAAAATAGTTGTCATTTTAGTAGTTGCATTTGCACAAATTTTGTATTTTTTATAAATAATTTATTTTAAATTAACATTTAAAAAATAGTTAGGAGTTTGTTTAAAAAAGATCCTTAAATCGGTGATTATAACAGAAATTCAGTGTTTGAATTTGGAATAATTTGTCTTAATTATTTTTTCTTGTAGAGAAATTGAAAAAATATGTCATTGCTATATAATGATAATATTCGAAAATAACTCAGCATATTTATATATATTTAGGGCAGTTGGCAAACAAGTAAAAAGATTTCCCAAAAAAAGGATAATTTGACCAGGACGTGATTTGAACACGCAACCTTCTGATCTGGAGTCAGACGCGCTACCGTTGCGCCACTAGGCCTTGGACGACGGCCAACATTGTAAAATTTTGTGCAAAATATATCGTTTTCTAATTCTCGATCTAGCATAAACAGAAATAAAAAACAAATGAAAATGGCATTTAAGAAAAAATAAAATATACATTAATCGGCTAATCCGATATGTGGGTTTCCCATAAAATTTAGAATTTAACGTAGGAACAAAACGCATAACAGCAATTTTAAACAAAGAAAAAAAAAGATCAATAAAGTATCAATAAATCATTGTATGAATAAATTATGTTCATCAGTTATCGTTCAAAACTGAAAAGAAAATAGATTAAATAACCAAAAATTATTAATTATTCTAATTAGAATACGCAATAATATGAATCTATTATTCCTTTAAAATTTCCTTATTAAAAAAATAAATAAATAGGAATAAATCGATATTGAAGAAAAAAAAATATAATTTAATGGGTTAAACCGATATGCAGCTTACCCATAAAATTTAGAATATGAAGAAACTAAAGAATTCCAAACGATTTTATAAAAACACGTGAAAAAAATTTAATAAAAAAATAAGAGAAAGACATTTACATAAACCAATAAGAATAGCATATGAAAGAAATCTTTAATAAATAAATTATTAATAAGAAACGTTGAAAGAAATTTTTAAAAAATAAACCAATAAGAAACGTTGAAAGAATTTTCTAAAAAAAAAAATAAGAAGAAACCAATAAGAAACGTTAAAAGTGTTCCAGGACAACCACCTTTCCAAAACAATACCTAAATTTTATAAGCCCGCTGAATACAAATTACGATAAAAAGAAATAAAAATCGAATATCATTATTGTTCGAATGTCGAATCCTTTTTCCTGTGGTCATTTCACACTGGAGAGACAAATATCTGCTTAAAATGTCATAACCAAGGAAATAACGACCTAATATTTACGTATTTACGACAGTTAAAGTAAGCATCAAATCTTCCACCAAAATTGCTTAAATGTTTTCCTGGCTTTCCTGTTTACGATATTTTTTTTTTATCATCTTTTATTAAATAAAAATATTTAATTTACTTTTTCATATGATGCATATCAAGATCAAGATAAAATGATTTTAACCCTTTGGGTTTGAATGACCGCTTTTGTTAGTAAGATGCAAGTCACGAATGTCTTTTCTCGGAATATTTTGAAATGCATAAAAGAAAATTAGTTTTATTAGCAACAACGTGACACGATGCTAACAAAACGATTTTATTTTATGCATTTAAAATTATTCTGAGAAGACGCCATTGACCTTATAAAATGTATTTTATTATTATTATGATTCTATGTACCTAGAAAAAAGTATAGGTATTATTTCGTCACGTTGTTTCTAATATATACTACTGTGCTCAAAAAGTAAGACCCATTTTTTTTTTCAAACTTTATTTATTCTTCTAAATTTATTTCATCGCCTTCAAAGTAATCTCCCACAGGACACAATGCACTTATGCCAACTTTTTTTTCCAATCCTCAGTGCATGCTAAAAAAGGCATCAGCAGGGATGGCATCCAAAGCGCCCGCCGATTCACGTTGAATCGCTTCAATTAACTCAAAACTGTGACTCGGCAGTGGTCTTTTGAATTTGGGGAATAGCCAGGAGTCGCACGCTGTGAATACGGTGGTTGTGGAACGATATGGGTTTCAATTTTGGCGAAAAAGCAGAATCAATGCAATGTGAGCTGGCGCATTCGGTGTTTTCGGTACCAATCGAGATTTGAGGCCCAAAATGGAATGGACCGATCTTTTAAAATTCCAACATCATCATCAAGGTCTTTAATTGTAAATCGACGGTTTGCAAGCACCAAATCTTTAATTTTTTGGACGTCAGCTTCGTCGGTTAAGAAGTCGACCAGAGGGTTCTTCGTCTTCAACGCGTTCTCTGCCTTCTTTGAACTGTTTATACCACTTGTAAACATTTCTTTCCGATATAGGAATGCTCACCGAATGGCTTCTTCAACATTCTATGCGTTTCCGCAAACAAAATTGAGTGCAAGTTCTTTGCTCAATTAGTTCAGACATTTTAAAAATCGCCGAAATCGGTTTTAGCGTCTCATAAAGCCAAGCGTAACTCAAACACTAATGAATATTTTGACAAATTTCTCACAGATGTCAAGGACAGTGCCAGCAACCTAAAAAGAAAAAAAATTTGAAATTCCATGTGCCCCGGGAATTTTAAATTGAAAATGGGTCTTACTTTTTGAACACAGTAGTGTGTGCTTTTTTATAGTTATATTAAGCAATAATAAAATACACAATATATTTCAAATTTTATTATAAACGAATTGTCAATTCGACTGCTATTGCTGTTTATCTTGAACCAAATTGTTACATAGTGCAAGAGAATGTTCATGACTATAGGTAATTAGACATGATACTGGTATTACAATTTATTGTATTACGTATACGTAGAAATAAGAAATATCAAACTTAATAAGAGATCGGTGAACATTATTAATCCCAAATGATAGGAATTTTGAACCTGAGGTCATTTGCCACTACAATTGCAGATGTCCAACGGAATCGGTGAAAATAAAAATAAGTTTTTTTTTTCCTTAATCCAAGCTCACGAGACCCTTAGGAATTCTGGTTAAGAACCTGTGTATTAGATGACAGCAGAAAAAAAAAATAATAATGTTTTTTACCTAGTAGTTCATGCAGAAAAACGTGTTCATGTAAAAAAAAGACAGTGGATTTTTTTTATTGTTTGCTTATATACGCGCAACTGCAATTCTCATAAGCAGCTTATGTGTGCTTGTAATTGTTTGAGAGACAACTAATTGCTATTTCTCTCGGGTGACAAGAAATGTTTTCGAGGAACAGGACATCCCTAATTTCTTTTTTCAGACATGCCAATACATAAGGGATTTACAAGGTTCATCTTCATTTAGAGGATATCGAACCTGGATCGACACACACAAATGGGGTATTAATCGAGAGATAAAGGCCACGATCTGTTGTAATCGCGCAGTAAGGATTCTTAATCTCTTATTTTCCACAGACCCTTTTGATACCTGCTGACTTTGTGGACCTTCCAGATTTAAAAAAGTATTTCACGATTAGGATTTTAATTTGTGAGTCATGTTGCAGTGGTTAAATATATTTTGCATAATTCTATTTAATCGTTGCACGTCTAAATAAAACTAAAACGCATCCAAGGACAAAACAGAGATTCTTTAGCTTCCAGTTTGCTTAGGACAGACAGTTGGGCACCATGATTAACAGTTTCACAGATTAACATATTATTATTATGATGATTATTATGTATCATTTCACAGATTATCAGCTTACACCAGTTTCTGACGACCAATACATAACGGAATTTGCTTTTTCTTCTTGCCGTCATTCTGTGGTTTATTTAAATTATGTATGTTAATGGTTAGTACAAGTGTGTTAAAAAAGCATGGCTTGTTTTGAAAAAAAATATCTTTTAATAATACTAATGAACATAAATGATTTGCAATATTTAAATAAAAATTTTCGGGGTAGTGTTATTCTCGTCCGTAGCCTATCTTCAAGTTACACGAGCCCCCTGGGTAGTGCTGTTAATAATAGTTAATAATAGTTAATAATAGCTGTTAATATAGTTAATAATAGCAGCCCTTGTTTATGGTATAAAGAATAACTGTTTCTGTATTGTTAGTTGCATTAGAACAATAAATAAAAGTATTCAGTTGGTTTTTTACATTAAATTTTAAAAGTTTATTAAAGTCTGAGGATATCAACTAGGACAAGTTGCATCAGATGTTAAAAAGCAACAAACGTTAAGGGCATTTTGCATTAGATTATGTTTACAGAAATTATTTGACTCTAAAAGTTATGAAAATTGAGAAAATAAAGGAACATATCGTAATCATTTGCCCAAACATCCAGACTGCTGACTTTATGAACGAATATTAATTAAAATAAATAAATAGTATTTCACGAATATTAATTAAATTTGTGAGTTATGTTGCAACAATTAAATATATTTTGCATAAATATATCTAATCGTTGCACGATTAAACAAAACTAAAAAGCATCCAAGGACAAAACAGATTGAGATTCTTCAGCATTTAGTTTGCTTAGGACTGCCAGTACTTCTGATTGTTGTTTCTTTTTTTTAAATAAAGCTGTGGTTTAAATTTTGATTTAATTTTCTGATGATTAATGCATAAATAAATTTGCTTTTTCTTCTTGCCATCATTCTGCGGTTTATTTAAGTTTTATATGCTAATTGGAATCCACTTTAAACCGTTAGTCCCGGTCTATTATGTCTGCAGAGCGTTGGACGTATGGTTAGCAACTCTACCCCGAGAAAAGAAAAACATCTCTCGTCTCAAACTCTGCCAGTAGGCAAACGGCCTTGGCCCGCCATGGGGCTGTTGCACCACTGATGCTGATGATTATTATATGTTAATTAATGGTTAATATAGATGCGTCAAAAATTCATGGCTTATTTTGAAAGAAATATGATTTAATAACTTTAATGATAAATTATTTGCAAGATTTAAATGAAAGTTTTCAAAGTTTTTTTTTACATTAAATTTTTATTTAAATCTGAGGTTATCAACTAGGACAACTTGCATCAGATCTTGAAAAACATCAAAGGGTATAAGTATTTTGCATGAGATTGTGTTTAAAGAAACTATTTACCTCTAGAAGACATCAAAATTTAAAAAAAATAAATAAATAAAAGAACTTATCGTAAACATCAAGCTCTTTACCTAAGCTTCCATGTTTTTACCTCACTAAAACAATCCTCCAAATCAGAAAAATTTCGTATAAAATTTCTCTT
This sequence comes from Caerostris darwini, assembly GCA_021605075.1. Taxonomy (NCBI): domain Eukaryota; kingdom Metazoa; phylum Arthropoda; class Arachnida; order Araneae; family Araneidae; genus Caerostris; species Caerostris darwini. The sequence continues at coordinate 177,545 of BPLQ01003326.1, forward strand.
ACCTTTCTAGTCCAACTAATTGCAATAATGAGATATCCAAAGGTACGGGAAGAATATAAAAACCAACACGAAAAACGCGCGTCTATCACGGATGACTACCAACAAGAAAGTTCTAAAATCCAGCCAGAAAAATTCTTATACCGAATACGGTTACAGTTAAGTGGAGTGGTAAAGAGTTCACGAGAGTAAAGAGTTTTCATTCAAAAAGCTCTAGATGGACAGCATTTCTCACATATGTTACAAGAATATAGGTTTCTTATTCTCTATCCCGGATCTGAATGGCTGAGTAGCTAGCGCTCTGTTTGCCGGTATCATAGTTTCGGGTTCGAGTCCCGGCGGTGCCATGGATGTTTGTAGTGGTTCAGAATCCACTTTAAACCATAGGTTCCGGTCTAATAGGATCGTAGAGCGTTGCGGGGGCATTGTTACTCCGCGTCCATGGCTTATCTATATGTCCAGTAAGAGAGAAAGAATTGAAGTTCGCGAGGAAGTAGAAGACCATGAACACTCTGGGAGGACAGTATTTTCGAGAACCAAAAAAAATGTAATTGAGATAAAAATTTAATTCGAGTTCCGGCGGTGCCATGGATGTTTGTAGTGGTTCGGAATCCACTTTAAAGCTTAGGTCCCGGTCTAATAGGATCGTAGAGCGTTGCGGGGGCATTGTTACTCCGTGGCTTATCTTCAAGTGACACGCGCCCCTGGGTAATACAGAGTGAGTAACGTCTGTGCAGCTCTTGGCTAAGGCATAAAAGACAACTGTCTAAGTCTTTGCCAGCTACATTAGAAGAAAAAAAATTATCTATCCCTTTAAGATCTAAAATGTTTTGATATTTAAATTTTCATTTTTTTAAAAATTTTTAGTAGACATTGACTCCAATCATATTAAAAAAATAATTAAAATAATCTATGCTACCCCTCCCCCCGAGCATGTAGGGGACCCGAAATGATTGTGCGGGTTAGGCTTTTCCATAAAAAAATTTCAAAAATGCCTCACCCGTACGTTCTCGAGCTTACAGGGCTACTAAAGTACTCACAAAGTCTCGTGTAGATAACGTTTTAAAAAAAATCTGATATTTGAAATCTTTTTGAATTGAACAGTACGTATCTACCTTTGCACTCCTTTTTAAATAATTTTCGTTCTTTCAAAATGAATCGATTTTTTGGCCTTCCTGATTTTAAAACAAATATGCATAAATTTCACAGTCTGTTGCGTGGCAAAATCTATTGTGTAATATTGAATATTTGAAATAAAAGTTTTATTAGAATAAACACAATTTAATTTCAAAACGAAGTAAGAGAAAAAAAATATACATTCTGTTTCAGGCTAACTGTTGCTATAGCGCAAAACTCTCAACAACAAATGTTTTGTACTAAACAAAAATCATAAGAAGCTTCGTTTGTTTTCGTCATTGAAAAAATATAATAGTCATTAGTGGAAACCTGGAAGTCATTATTTTCACATAATCATACACATTAGGACATGGGTGAAACATAGTGATATTTGAGGCGTGCGGTTTTTCTTCCAACATTTTTGAAAGCTGAATCATTTTCTTAATATAAAGATGATTTTCCTGATTCCTGACACCACAACTATGTCACGTTCACATTGTCAGCCAAATGCATGCCCTTTTGACAAGTTATAAACACACACAACTTAATGTATGTATTATATATAGTAAACAAAACGTGTTTTAAAATGTGCATATTTCTTATAATTTAGAAATTTAGATTCAATTTTTTTTCTCTGAATTCTTTTCTTTTTAGAGAGTAAAATAAAAATTGCAAGATATGAAATTAGTTTATAATTACACAAAATTATTTTAAATGCTTTATTTGGTAAACAAATTCCTTGAAATCTATGTGTCTAAATCTATATGTCTAAATTTACGAAATTTAATTATAAAGAATTATGTGCAGATAATTGTTTATAATTAAGCTACTGATGATTAAAAATTACCACTGTAAAACTTTCTTTTATTCAATGCTATTCAGTTATGTTCGTCTAATTTATCTGTCTGCAATATTTATCGATGAAAGATGCATAAAAGATTTAATTTTTATTTTAAAATATTATAAGAGTGTTTTTCAGAATTATATTATTAAATTTGCTGGGTTTTTTTTTATCTTTTATTACATGTTAATAGTTTGGAATAAATCAAATTCAGAAGATTATTATTATTTCTATATAAAATTTACTTTTGTATTTCAATTTAACACTTTTCAGATTTGATTGCATATAATACAATTAAAATTTAGATATTCTTTTTATTATCAAACATGTTCATCTATATATTAAAAGTAAATGAATATATTTGAAATTTGTATAAGGTCGGTTTAATGCTCATTAGGAAAAATTACAAATTTTTAGTTAGTATAAATAAGAGTTTTAATTTTGAGCATCACTTACATATTAATCAATTTAATTGCAATCTCGTGATTGTTGAAATTTTTTGTAATTTAAACAATATTCTTTACTATTTTTTTGAAGAATATGAATCGGAATTAAAAATATTTGATTTTAGGAAAAGAATAAAACCAAAAGAAACAAATGAGAGTTAGAGTAGGAAAAAAAAAAAAAAAAGAAATAGTTACTGTTTTATAATTTAGTATATATATATGTATTGAATAATATAGTGTGTGCCCTAAATAATATAAATATTTACAACCAAATATTTTTTTAAATTGGTCTTGCGATAACTAAATTAAAAAAATAAAATCACTATTAGCATTTAATCAATTAAATCTTCAATAGTCAAAATTTTGACATGCGTTTGATAAACTAGACTTATGAAATCATGTTTGAATTTTCTAAAAAAAAAAGAAAAAAATTTATTATTATAAAAAAAACACGTATGACAAATAACTATATAAATCAACTTGACCCGGACGTGATTTGAACACGCAACCTTCTGATCTGGAGTCAGACGCGCTACCGTTGCGCCACCAGGCCACGCTTAAGAGAGTGCAATGTGATAATTTATTTAAATATATCGCCTGTTTAATTTAACAGGTTTGGATCGTGAATGCAATATTTTAACCTAAATAGAAAAAGAAAACATGTTTGAAAGTGAAATTTAAAAGTTACTTAAAATAGTTTTCATAAATTAGACTTATAAAAAATTTTTGTATTTTCTGAAAATAATCTATTTTAAATTAACATTAAAAATAGTAAGAAGTTAAAAGTGTATAACTTTGATTAAAAAAAAAGATCCTTAAATCGATGACTACAACAGAAATTCAATGATTTTATTTAAAAAAAATTTCTTAAATGAGATTTTTTTTTTTTTTTTTTTTTCTAGAGAAATTAAGAAATATATAATTGCTATATGATAAAAATATTCGTTGCCAAATTAGTAAAAATATTCCAAAAAGAAAATACTACTTGACCCGGACGTGATTTGAACACGCAACCTTCTGATCTGGAGTCAGACGCGCTACCGTTGCGCCACCAGGCCTTGGATGACGGCCAACATTGTAAAATTTTGTGTAAAATATATCGATCTTTTCTTGTAAAGTTAATAGTGAAAATGTTATGTATTTTTAAAATTTTTTTTAAACTTTTAATATGTTAGTAGAAAGAAACGTAAACACTAGAAAATTTAGAACACTATTTTTGAAAAAATATAGAGAATTTTTTTAGCTCAGAAAATTAGATAGTTTCTTTTTTTTTAATTCTATAAGTTTGTAAGAAAATATAGTAAAATTTAAAAAAATAGTCTTATCGTGAATTGCATTTAGAAAGTATTGAGATATTTATAAAAAAAACACATATATAAAGAACAATTAATTAAAATATTTTTACATTTTTTTTAACTGTATTATGAGTAACATTAAAAAAAAAATTTTTTTATTATTTTTTGTCTAAAAGTTCTACAGATTTTTTGTTTTTCGCAGATGCATGTAAAATTACATAAAGTACTAAACGCCAAGTGCGGACCTGAATGGCCGAGTGGCTGGCGCTCGGTACCACAGCTTTCGGGTTCGAGTCCCGCAGGTGCTATGGATATTTGTAGTGGTTCGGAATCCACTTTAAACCGTCCCGGTCTATCATAATTGTAGAGCGATGCGGAGGTATTATTACTCCGCGCCGTAGCTTATCTTCAAGCTACACGCACCTTCTGAATAGCGCTAAGTGAGTAACGTCGTGGAACGCTTGCCTTAAGGCATCGAAGACAATTGTCTAAGTGTTGCCAGCTGCATTAGAACAACAAAAACAAAACTAAATTCCAAGTGATTAGCTCTTTGGCATTCGGTGCCACTGGTTTCGGGTTTGAGTCCAGGCAGTACCATGGATATTTGTAGTAGTTCGGTATTTACTTTAAACAGCAGTCCTAATCTAATATGAGTGTTGAACGTAGGCTGACAACACTACCCCGTAAAAAGATAACATCTTCTGTCTCGAAATCCGCCGATAGGCAGACGTCTTGGCCATCATGGGGCCATTGGGCCACTGATGATGATGATGTCGATCTTATTTTAAAATTATAAGAATCAAAGAAATTAAAATGAGCATTTTTTGGTACAAAACAAATTATAAAAATAAGTAGTAGAAAAATAACGACACGAATTGCGAGTTAAAGATTAATCATATTTGACCTTCTTCCTCTTAAGTAAATAAAAGCAAAATAACTTGAAGGTAAATTTTCCGTGAACGGAAGGTGCGTGATTTTATCCTTTTTTTAAGCTCTTATCAGAAAATTGCATCTGTTAACAAATTAGATCCATTTGGCTGATTGTTCAATAAAAACAATTGTTCGCATTTCTAGAATGAGTAGAGTGAACACATAATGAATTTTTAATATGATCAGAGAACAATTTAACAATTAATGTTCTTTTTCTAACACTGACGAAAAATTATTTTTTAAGTTAAAATAACATTTCCTTAGGGTAATTGCTTACAAATTATTTTCCTTTTATTCTATTTTTATCCTTTTCACCTAACAAAATGCAATATTGTCACGCACCCCTAGTTTTTTTTCACTATTAAAGTCAGTGTTATTGCAGTCTTGTGCATTCTTTACGTTAAGGATAATAGTTTTAATACAAAATTCAAATATTAAAAAAAGTGTAAGGCTCCAAACCTATTAATGCAACCATAAATAAAACTCGAATAAATGTTTATGGCTTTTTTCTGTTATGGAATTATCATCAGTGGTGCAACAGTCCCATCGTGGGCTAAGTAAGACCGTCTGCCTGCTGGCAGATTTCGAGACGGGAGATATTCTCTTTTTACGGGGTAGGGTTGTCAGCGCTACCGCAATGCTCCCATATTAGACCAGGACCTACGATTTAAAGTGGATTCCGAACCACTACAAACATCCATGGCACCGCTGGGGATTCGACCCCGAAACCTGTGGCACCAAGCGCTATATTATATATTTCGTTTAACTTCCATCAAAGTGGTGGTTTGCGGAATAGCTATCTAACGAGGATCGAGTGAATTCCACTTCAAAAAGATTCACTAATTCATTAAGTATAATTGTTAAAGACTTAAATTATGAAAAAATACTCCAGAGGACTTGGAGTATAACAATGTGTATAATATAGATAAAACCTAATTTAACTTCCATCTTTTATGGTGAAAGGTCTGGTTTGTCGCTCTACGGTCATTTTGTGCACGCTTTAGGTCTAATTAGACCGGGACCTACAGTTTAATGTGGATTCCGAACCACCAACAAACATCCATGCCAGGATTCGAACCTGAAGCGTATGGTACCAACGGCCAGAGCGCTAACCAATTGGCCATCTTTTATGGTGAAGCATTAAAGTGGTAGTTTGTGGTTTAGCAGGTCTAACAAGGATAGGATCGACCTAACAAGATCGACTGAGTATCCTTTTAAAGAAATTCAATAATTCATTAAGTATCATCCGATCCTTATATCTACTTCCTAGGAAATTAATTAGTTTCCTCGGAAGTCGATATCTCAAATGTCATATTAGACCGCCAAAAAAACTGTATTTTTCAGTAGGAAAAAAATCAGTTTTCGTTTTGTGACAAACTAAGCAAAAGGGAAGCGGAAGACCGACTTTTATCTCTCATCCAACAGGATTTCCGTGCAAAACTTCCCAAGATTCCAATCTGAGAAATTTAGGATGATTTTACTTTAGTGATAAATATATTTAAGGAAATTAAATGTCGCTTTCACTATCGGCATTCGATTTCCTTATAACACATTTCACCAGGTAGGCATTTGCTGTTTTTATAAGAAATACTCTAGATGATTTAAACCAGGTGTGGCCAACCCGAGGCCCACCTTGAACATTTTTCCGGCCCGTGAGATTTTTTACACTCTTACAAAATATATTTATTTTATAATGGCCAAAGGAGTGAAAACCAATGTATTTAAAAAATACATTATGTGTATCCATATATTCAAAAATGAAATGTCGAAATGATGAGAAAGTCGAATGAGAACAAATATCGCACTACTAAAATAAATATTTTTTAATGATTTCATTTTTTTATTTTGTTTATATTTATATATTTTTTTATACTTCATTTTTAGTGTTATGTATTTCTTTAGTGTGCTTTAATATCATTATTATTACATTATCTAGGTTTACATGTAACAATAAGAGTAAACACAAAAATAACTCATTATGCTTCAATTTTTCACTCAAAAAAAAATGACTACAGTGGGCCTAAATTCTATAGGCGGCCCGCGGAGTTATGTTGCCTTTCCAAAGTGGCCCGCAAGATCGTTTGGGTTGACCACCTCTGATTTAAACAATAGAAAGATTTTGCCTACTTTTTACAACGAGGCTGACAATTGACCACCCGCTATGTGTTTACGCCAAACTTAACAGATTTAATATGAGTACCATTACAACAGTCAATAAAATCTCTATAATATTAACAATGACGGACAAATGGTCCCTGAAATAAGCAGTTTTATTACAAATGATGTCTAATTTTAAAAATTTTATATAATAAAGAGCAAGAAAGCATTGTTTACATATTAATTTAACTGAACTAGTATATTTAAACTATAATCATGAAAAAAAATGAATTTTATTTTTGGAATCAGTATTGCAAGTAATACAAAAATCAACCATTAAAAATAAAAACAGATGTCGGGAAGTGTTCTTTTGCAGGATTGTGTTATTTACAATAAAATCATTTCTCAAATAAAAAGATATATAATGTTTAAAAAAAAAATAACGCATCAGTTCAACAGACGCATGTATTACAAATCATTAAATGAATCAATATATGGTTATTTTCGATGGTAACGAGTTAGAATTAAAATTTTAAAGTAGATTATTTCACAAGTTATCTTAAAGAACGCCCTGAGTCTGAACTTTTATATGATAGATATTGGCAGGCAAGAGAAAAATTTTGAGATCTTCAGACTGGTTGACTTATTTTTAGTTTTGCATTCTGATCTTACATGTTGTTTTTGCTTAACTTCATATGTATGTGTTGTGTGTGCTTGTCAATGAATTTGTATGATAAAAAAAAAAATTTTTACAAGTTATTTAATATTACGTATTAAAAAATAATATAGGTTGATATAGAAGAGATAAAGTTGATTATAAAACTGATATATAATAATTTACAAACTTGTAATTATTATATATTATTAATTATCTTCACTGAAATATGTGGCCTGGTGGCGCAACGGTAGCGCGTCTGACTCCAGATCAGAAGGTTGCGTGTTCAAATCACGTCCGGGTCAATTGGTTATTTTTTAGCCATTAGTTGTAGGTGTATATTTTTCAGATCATAATTATAGATATATGCTCCACGCGTTTCAGCAAGCAATTATTTTATGGCATCTACAACTGGTCCCTAATTGTACCGAATTTTTAATATAAAAAAAAAATTAAGTATTTTTAATTTTCAGAGTACCATTTTAAATTTTTAGAAACATTATTTTTTTTTTTTTACCTATACTAATATTTAAGCAGCCAATAATTAATTCTAAGTTAAATATATGAATTAAGATGAGGAGGTCTCTTTTCAATAAATATTATATTTGCATTTATAATCAGCTCAATTATCATGCTTTTTTTAGAGCCATATATTCACCGATTAACTGTTAAATAGTGTGTTCAATAATGCACCTACCTTAAGTGATGGTAAACAATAAAGTTACAACTGTGTCTGTGCGTTCTACAAGTTAAATATTACATTGCATCCAAATTAACAGAACGGAAACTTTTTCAATTTGAGTTTAATTTTTTTGTTTTGTAAAATCTGTTTAAGCATTAAGCTCAGCTCTCAACTAACATTCCCGCAGTAATTAACTAATTATATTTAATACAATCTGCCTAGAATATGTATTACAATAACCTCTTTTTAATTCGGCACTGATCGAGTCTTCGCTTTTTGTTGATTTTGACCATCAGATGGCGACACAATGCTGCTCACATTCATCAGATATTTATATTATTTACAAGGGTTCATAACGCGCTTGAACACGTTAAATATGCGCATATTTTAGTCGTTTAAATTTTTATCCTGAATACTTTATCTTTGATACTCCTTTAAAAGTACATTGAAGCTTATTAATCCGGCACGACAGTGGTACCGAATGTGTAGGTTTAAAGAGAGGTTACTGTACAACAGAAAAATTTGATATTTACCTTCCATTACTATTATGTTGAAATGAAAAGGAATTATGTATATTACAGAAATTGCTCTCGTAGATAAACAATTTAGTTCGAAAGACTAAACTAAATTATTTATTAACTAAATGAATAAACTAAACTAATGAATAAACTGAATTATTTATTAATATTAATTTATTAACACTGTAAAAAAGCTATTTTTTTTTAATATCAAAAAAATTAATGTTCTTAAAAATTTAAATTCCAGAGGAAGGATGTTTAACATATTATGCAGTCGCACTTACAATTGCTCATTTCATATTGTAATGTAATTAGTACAATCTTATCCTCAACTAATTCAATTCAATATCTATCCAAAGCAAGGTTTTTAAGCTACCATGAGCTGTTTTTGCAGGAGAAAATCTAACTCGCATAAAATATAACTTAACTATAATCATTCAGCAGTAAAATAATGCAATAAAGTGTCTAAGTTTGTTAATATTATGTAGTAATCAGTTAGTTAAATAATCTATGGCCTACAATATCCACTTAGTCAAATAAAAAAAAATATAACACTAAATTTCATTCATTTTCTTTCTTGCAGGTATTTTTAGAATCAATACATAAGTCAAGAAATTTTAATCACAGAGATAAAAAAATAAATAAATAAAAACAGAAACTTTATAAAACTTCATTCCTTTTTATGTATTTAAAATTTAAATAAAATAAATATTTAAAATTCTCGAGAGAATTCACGATTTTATGCTGGGCCACATTACAACCCGCGATCTAAAATTTAATTATTTATATAAAAAAATAATCAATATAAAATGCTAAAAAGTTACCAAAAAAATCTAAATTAGGCATTAAATCAGTAAGTAAACATACTGAATCAAAAATATGTAGATAAAAAGCAAAATAAATATTTCAAAGAATAAATAATAGCCATCCAGTCGCTCGACAACAAGCGGCAATTCAATATTTCATCAAGCATGACATGGAACTGGTTTTAGAATCAATATGTAGGTCAAGAAATTTTAATCACAAGAGATAAAAAAAAAAATATTAATAATAAAAATTAATTAAAAATTGAAAATCTCATTAGGTATTTATATAAAATAAAAACTTTACTAGCTTCATTCTTTATGTATTTAAAATTCTCAAAAGACTAACATGTTTTTATTTGGGTCCAAATAAAAACATGTTCCAAGATGAAAGCGAAGCTCAGATGAATCAACCTCATTTTCTACATTATAATACCAACCCAAGCAATAAACCATTCTGCTTATCATAGTTAACATTTTACTCTCGTCCTCAGCCATTCACGTCACACTTTCTATTCCCATAACTAACCCCTTCCCTGAAGATGTGGAAACTTTATCTTTTTTTTCCGACTAACATACATTGTCAAGGTAAGAACCTTTTTTTTTAAATGCAGAAACTATTTTGCTTTATCTCCAAGTGCAGCTAATTCGCAGCTTTCCTCTGACCGCTTTGACATTGCTTTCTCGTGTCCTTGAAAAGCGGATTAATATGCTGAAGATCCTAGTGCGATGCAGTACATGCTCAGTTTACTCAACAAGACTTTCCTCTTTTATTTTTTTTAAATATAATCAATAAAATGAAAGATTCAAAATCAGTTACGGTTGGCATAACTCTTAATATCTATAAAAATCTCCCTCTGTATATATATTATTGTGAACACTGTCATAGTTATAAAAATATTTTAAAATATGCTACAAAACTTAATGTGTAGTTTTTTAACCACACACCTATATCTTTTTAATTTGCATATTATACAAATTTCTATATTTTATTTTGTTTATTGTCATATAACAATATATGAAATATGAAGCTCATTTCGCCAAGAATGGAAGAATATTAAAATTTATTAATTTCACATAAATAATAATTATTCGTTTTGAATTCTAACAATAATCAACAAGTATTTAAATGCTTCTCACAAAATAAAATCAATCATTTAAATGGCAAAATTTTCTGTAATAGATTGTTTTCTTTTTTTTTAAAACACATTTCTTAATAGCGTGAGGCAAAGTCAGAAAATTCTTTACAATCATCAGAAAAATAGCTTTATGCGTATTATAATCATAAAGATATAACTTTGTAAATTTAAAATTTATGATACTTAGTGTTTTTTCTGAATGTTTAATGCTCAGATAATGATAATTATTTTTTTAAGTACTAACTTAACCATTAAAGAAAATAACTGGAGGTTAATTAGGCTTAGTAAAATCTGTCTTGCCCATTCTGATGTCATCTATAGCATCAGTAATATTCTTTCTAAGTCCAAATTCAATCCCACTTAAAAAGCCGTTCTGTGTCATATAATATGATAAAGGTGCAGTTCTACGTCCTCCGTTCCTCCTCTATATCTTGTCCTGTATGCATTGCGAATGATTCAATACTTTTACTTTGCTTTATTTTCATCTTGCGCATTAAATCCTCATTTCAAATGCTAATCACTGAAATTGTATTCCTATACTCGGTTAATATGAATAAAAAAACTAGCTTCCTTTTTTTCATATTCGCTAAAAGATCAATTGCATATTTTATAAACATTATCTTTGTAAATTAATACCAAGTCTTATCTCTGATCTTCATTGTTACAGGAACACGTTTCTCGTGATGACGACTTTGCTGGTCTGCCAATGTTCTGCCTTCTGGCACACGAAGGAAGACGACGAAAGCGACAAGCCTTCTCTGTTCAAACCCAAGCTCATCAGCGTCTTCTCTAAGCCAGCTCCAGATGCTGACAAGAATCCAACACTTGGAATCCTCCCCCACCTGGGGAACTTACTCCACGGCGGAACCATAGGCTTGAAATTAGAGACACGACCGCTCGGACTCTTGCATGACATCCTGGGACACGCGAAAAAGATCATTCCTGGAACACTGGACACAATAGGACATCCTAACCACGAGAAGCCCCCCAAAGACCTTTGGGAACAGGACGACGAGTGGGAATCGGAGAAACCAAAGAAGGAGGAGAACAAGAAATGGGAACAGCAAAAGAAACCTGAAGGACCATCGTGGGAGGATATAGGCGAAGAGCCCGAAACCTACAATACTGAGGTCCCCATAGAGGACATAATTCAGCCCCGAAACAGGCCCAAGAGGTTCATCGAGTCCAAGATTTACCATGTGCCACTTCTGTATAGGTCCAATGGGCGGCCGTACCAAGTTAAAATCAGAAGTAGAAATGATTTGGATGAAATGAAAGAGGACATCTAATAATCTTATGCCTACGTGTTTTCCATACGGCTGATAACTCAAATATCGAGTGTTGTTGCACAAGACTATATGAGACACTTAAAAACTGCATTGCCATTTTGGATGGGTTTCATCTTAGCATAACTAAATTTAATTCATAACACATGTCTGCCTGTGGGTTTCATTACGTTTTTTGAAGGTTAGAAGAATGCTGTACACTGGAACGAATGCAGCTATAATTTTTAATTTAACAAAGACACTCTTTCAAAAAATATTCTTGCGTTTTTTCTTCATGATGCCAAAATGATGATTGAGAATGATTTCGAACTAGGACTGGAACACTTTATAAAAATAAAGAAAAAAGCTATTTCAAGTCAGGGAATGTATCCAGCTATAAATTTGATAAGATTTTTTTACAATATGGTCATAAAAACCACAACATGTATAATATTAAAATTCACTGATAATTTTATGAATTTTTTGTTGATTTTTTTTAGTCCCAATCCCAAGACAAATTGGAATAAAAATATTTACCTATATTATATTCTATCATCCTTCATCACTTTATCTAACAAAATGTTCATGAATATTCCTATTAAATTACAGTACTTTTTTTTAAAAAAAATACTTTTTAGCAACGCTTAAAACATAATTTTAGAAATATATTATTTTTTATGAGAAGAATGAAAATATACAGTAACGCAACTTCAAATTTTAATTTGGAATGCATACTATATATTTCGTAAAACATATCAGCAATTCTGATATCCCAAAAAGAGAAAATTTGATTATATTTTACTTTCTTAGTTATAAGAAATTTAGTTTCTTAGTAATAAGAAGTTATTCGCGATCTACCTATCAAATTTGCAATGCTTCATAAATCCACACAAGGCGGAAACGAACGAATCGATTAATTATTAGGGGTGCAAGCAAACCATATGCAGCGCAGAACAATTTTGGAAGAAAAAAAAAAAGATTAACAATTAGCATGAAGTTTCCTTATCCAATTCTTCTCGTCATATTACATAATTAAAAAAAATTAATTTTATTTTTTATAATTATGTAATTTTTATTACAATTAAACTCCTCTGGAATGTCATTTATTTCCTATTATACCGCTGTTTTTGTATCCCTTTCACCATGCAACTTGCCAATTTTCCACCCGACAGCTGATCGGACTATATCCAATTGTTCACCACAGCTTCTATCGAAAGCAGCTTATATCTTCTCTGCTTTACTTAAGATCGATACAGAGCTTAAAATAGATATAGAGCTTTATAGGAAGAAACTATCGTCAAGTTCTTGGGGATTTCATCCAAATTATGAGCATCAGTTCTCTCACAAAGACGCCACGAAATATTACAAAAATTTTCGTAATTTTACCTCCATTTTCAATCCGATGATAGAATGTCCAGAAAGACTCAATTTCAATTGCAGAGTCATATTTTTCGAAAACTGGGTATTCGTGATTGCTGAAATAAAAAAAATGAGAGACGCATCTTGGTGATGAATTTAAGGTACAAGATTCCAAATAAAATGTAACAAGGACACTCGACTTGATTTCCTTGTTTGAGAAATTGTGAAGTGATCACCTTGGCATCATCCATTCCATTCATTAAGCACATTTGTTCAATTGAATTTTTGTAAATTTAAAAAATGTTTTTTTCTTTATTTTTAATTAAAAGATATTCGCAATTTTTAAAAAAGTATTTCCTAGAAACTGGTGCAGGGCGCCTTGGGAAAATGTGGATTCAAGGCCGGGTATCGAGATTTGGAAACAGTCTGGGAATCAATGCAAAATGCAACTCACAGTTAATGTTGAAGTAACTGTCAATTTACACAGTCGAGTCACATTAATGTGACCACCTGTCAAAAGCCAGAATATACACTCTTGTATATTCTGGCTTTAAGTGGAGTGTGGTATCAAGTGGAATTCTTTATAGACATTCCACTGCAATGTGCTGCCCCCTGCCTTTTGTGATGGGTTATTTCACATTGTCGTCGAAAGTAGGTGGTGGTCACATTAATGTGACTAGACTGTGTATATTGTTTTAAGATTCCATACATTACTTGTTTACAGCAATTACAGAATTATTTGTTCGTAGATTTTGCTATGCGTGTTTTTCTGAGTTTCTTCACTTGCAAAACACGGTGGATCATCAACGTTTTGTGTAAAATAACGTCACTGCAAAAATTAAAACACGCGGATCGGTTAAGTAACAGTGGTGAAATTTTTGATCCACAAATACAGTCGATCGATTCTCGTTAAACCGCCACTCTGATGTACAGGTGGGGGTTTAATGCAGGTCAACAGACAATGATAAAATATAGGATGTTATGTACAGTGGCAAAAAAAAAGAAAATTAAAAGTTTAATAAAGTATATTTGTAACATTTTGTAATGCTCTGTCACTGCTAATAATACAAAGAGTGCATGCATTTGGTATTTCAGTAAAGACTTTTTTTAAAGCTTATTGTTGTTAAAATCATTTTGACCACAAAGGTTGAATATTTTCCATGGTTAAAAATAAAAATTGAAATCAATTAAAAATGTTTATTTGGCTACTGTATATCATTTCTTTATTTTGAAATCTTTTAAAATAAATGTCGATGTGCTATAAAAGAAACATCTATATGACGTTTCGACATAAACTTTCCATAATTTGAATAAAAATATATTTCTATCAAATTATTCATACTATAATAATTCAAAACTAAAATTCAGTAGAAAATTAAATTGTTATTTGGAGTTTGTTTTAATAATAAGTGAAGCCTTCTTTTTTATTTTTGGATATTTTGTTTATTGCCATGTAAAAGAAGCAATTTTATATGAAATAAAATATTGTTGCATTTGAGTTACTCTTTATTATTGATGATAGAAATGATAACATAAATCAAATTCACAAACAAACCGCAAGCTAATGTATTACTTAACAATTATTTTAATAACTATTTTTCAATTTCAATGACATCAAAAAATGTATAATTTTCTAATCGCACTTTTTATTTAAAAAAAACTACTACTATATAATAAAATTTTTCACTGAATATATCAAATATTAAGTTAGAAAGTGAAAAAATTCAATAAAATCTTCATCGACTAAAAACAATTTTTAGTTCTTACTGAATCGTCTATTAATCAACAAATACCAAAAATAAAAATGCATTGAATCATTGTGAACTTTATACATTGGATCATCATTACACGTGAAAATTTGGCGAGATATTTATTAATATTTTGATTGAAAACTGGATAAGATTGAAAATATTAAGATTGATTCATTATTATCATATAAACAATACGTACAATATTTAATGAAAATGTTACAATAGTCTCTTGTTGTAAATAACGATTTAATCCATGTTATGGGGTTATTTTTGTGTATTATATTTCTGTTTGCATAAATATCATACACAATTTCCAAATGCACATTCTAATGAGGAGTGATATAACTTTATAGTAAGCGCTAATATTACACAGGTTTTAATATTTTTTTTAAACTTTCTAAGTTAATTAAAATAAAATTTCATATTCTGCATCCTATGTGGACAAAACCAGATATCTCGACCGCTTTGCAAGCAATTAATGAAGCACCAAATGGGAATCTTCTAACATTAAACGAGACAATTGTATGGTAAAATATTGTATTTAAAACACAATGCGTGTTAACATTACGTATGCATTTGGATATCAAAAAGACTTTCAAAATTGAAAGGCTTTATCAGTACAGAGCTCTTTAATTCTGTTTATGATTGAGTAATAATATTTTGCAGTCATAAATTAACCATCACCTTGTAAATAGTTACTAAAACGATGTGGGTGTAAATTTTGTTTGTCGCTCTACGGTCATCTTGTGCACACGAGGGCTAAACAGACCGAGACCTACAGTTTAAAGTGGATTCCGAATCACTCACAAACATCCATGCCACCACCAGGATTCGACCCTGAAGCTTGGGATACCAAATGCTAGAGCGCTAACCACTTGACCTCCAGACAGCATGTGGGTGAGGAATCTTTTCAGAAGAGTCGCTTTTACATACCGAACACTGACAAGCCAGCGGTGCTACTGTTGACAAAAGATCGAAGCATATCGTTTTTCTAAATAGTAATTATAGTTCATATCGCTGTTTTGTAAGCTCTAGGCATTGCATCATAAATGGGTAAAAAAAATAGTTCTAAACAGAATTTTGAAAACAAGTCGCCAGATATTATTGTCAAAAGATAATATATTTCCATCATATATTCCCCTTTCTTAGAAATCTTTATTGTAAAGTGGTGCATAGAACAGCTTTAAACACTGAATTGAAGTCATTAGAGTGAAACGTGCACTGAATTAGATCACCTCAATGTCTTCATGATGATGAAATGTCCTTGACAGTTCCGTTGGAAGGTCAACTACATAAGCTCACCGGTATCAACTGTCTCAGTTCATTGGACCTCATATAGATTGTGCAACTATAATCGAAAAACGTACGCTATGTTTAAACTCATCTATATTCACAGTAAAGAAGAATAAAATCAGATTAAGTGCAATGATTTTTTTTTTTTTAATTTAACATATTTCGTTTCGACGAAATTATTATTTTCCCTTTTCTTTTGAGAAAGCTTACTGAATTATAAACCAAACTTATCAACAAAATAAAGTTTATATTATAAAAATAAATAAAATAAGTTTATATTATAAAATGCTCACATATCTGAAATGTTTCCATTGTATCACGCATGCAGAAATAATGTCATACCGAAAAATAATAATAAACCTTAGGAGAAGTAGGTCTGTTTGACATGACGACGTATTATGGGATTATCAAAGAATTTGAAGGCTACCTCTAATTATTTACCGTTTTGTAAGAAAGGAGGTCTTTACCAAACCATTCTGTACACCGTCTTATGCATTTCTTGGTTTCTTTTCAAAGTTTTCATTTTTCTTACAATTTGCTGCTATTAGTTTGGCTCTGATCAAAATAGTGTCATTATAGAAATCACAATCATTAAAAGGAAATTTTATTTCACAGTTAGCAAACGTATTTTTGTAAACAAAGCATCCTCAGTCATTGGTGTATTTATTTCTTCTTTTCTTACTAATTCATTTTTTTTTTTTTTTTTTTTTTTGTATGAATCTTCTTTCCAATATTTTTCTTATTTTTATTTTAAATAGATGTATTACATTTTATCTATTCTAGTGTGCTTGATTGCAGAATATTTTTAACGTAATCAATATATATATATATATTTTTTTTTTTCCCCCAGTTGGAAATTTTCTCACGAGGTTAAATGTGAAAAATTTACGAAATTTGTGAAGAAAATGTCTTTTCAGAGTAATTAAAGAATATTTTATAAGATGGAAAATTACAGAGTTAATTGTCAAAAAAACTTCAATTTTATGAAATGCTTTTCTTCTCAACTAGTTTCTGTGAGGCCTTGATCTCAATGAAACCAAATTTATACGCAAAGTTGTACTTGCTCAATTTTCGTCAGTCCCATCTACCGCGTAACTACGGGACGTTTCTTTACATAAAGCCTTTTTCTAGTATAGAAAAAAAAAAAACCTGTCTGCAAGACTTTTGCGTTCTTCTTTCAATACGTTTACCTTTTATTAATGTTAGTAAAAAAAAAGTTCATAACACACATTCACTGAAACGGAAAGATAAAGTATAAGGAACAAATTTCGAATGGCGAGAAGCCAAATCCAAGAAAACAAGCGAGGCAATCTCCTTGGCAATATGAGGAAACAGATTTGTGACTAATAATAATATTGAAATTGTAGTTATTAATTACTAAGAATTTCGATTTTGCCTTTTTTTTTTTCAGGAATTGGACACTTCTTTTATTGGCGGCATGCATACAAACTTGTATGCCTTCGCAATTCAACAACGATCTATATGTGGAGGAGCCCAAGCACGTCCTAGTGCCGCGGAGCTTCAAGTTCTTTTCGAAAGGTCCTCATCCTGACAGTCCAAGGTACGAGGGGAGGCAAGTGTCACATCACTTCGACAACGTGATCCGGGGCGGCACCATCGGCGTCCAGATGGACATGGGCAAGCACATGGACAAGCTGGCCAAGTGGTGGGACAAAGTCCGGAAGTATCTGCCCAAGGTTCGAAATTTCGACAAGAGGTCCGAATTGCCCCTTCCTGAAGAAAGCAATGATGTGGAGATGCTGGATGAGGATAACCTCGTGGGTAGAGGCCTCATCAACCCCAGGGTCAAGCCCAAGGCGAGGTTTGCGGAAAGAGAGCGGGAGGATACTCTCATGCGAGTAAATGAACCTTGAATGCTTAATTGAATCGCAGAAATCTAAATTTTTAACTACATTCCTTAAAACACCAGGAACATCGAATTGCATTAACTTTTTTTTATATCTATTTTCTGTTAATAGTTATTCAAGTTACAATCACTTTCAAGTTCACTTGAAAAAAAATAAGTAAACAAATCATTTAAAACACTTTACCACTTGAAAAAAAATCGAAAATTGTAATCTGTTTAAGAATGGATGATAACAGTAATTATTAAATTAATAAATTAGTTTAAAGGATAGTTATATAAAAAAATTCTTTAAACAGAGAAGAATCTCTTTATCCTTTTCAAACTTAAATCTAATAAAATCCAATTTTAAACAGAATTCAAATAAATAAGTAACTTTAATAAATTCAAATATTTCTTGCATGATTCATGAAATGAATTCATGTTTCAATAGATGCACTTCCTTTAATCTTCTTTACTAATAATTAAATTAGTTTAAATTTGAAAAACTTTAGAAATTTAACAATTATTCATAATGATTAAATTTCACAAAAACTGCATTCTATTCATAATGGTAGGAAACTATAAAAAATACATGAAATGAATTCTCTTTTTAAATCTTCACAATAGTAAAATAACAAATCTTCTAATCATACATGAAAAGTAATATTCTTTCCCACCTCATAGCCTACTAAACACCACTGATGTATTATATAGAGCAAAAAACTTACTCATTCCATCTTTGTAATCATCAGTCATTGGAAAAAACCATTTAGGTGCAAACGTGTGCATAGTAAAAAACACACATTATAAAGCTTTAAATTTAAAAGTAACTAACAAATAACATGATTCTGTTGTTCACAAATGAATAAAAATTGCATTCACTCATTTTTATTGTTAGTTTCACAAACTTAAATAAAAAGTGTTATTCCTTTTTATAATAAAAATTAAAATCAGAAATAGGATTTCATTTTAATCATGCTGAATATGCTTTTCAAATGACCACCTTTTTACATTAGGATGAAAATTAGCATTTATTGACTACAAAAAGGTTTTCAACTGAATAAAAAAAAAAAAAAAAAAATTCAAAATTGACAAGATGGAATTGAGAAACTCTTTTATTGTATGAGATATAATTTCAAAATTATAACAATTAACAGAAATGACTATTTTGAAATTGCAAAATTGTTATGAATGGAATTAAATTGTCCTTTAATATGCATATTATATATATATATATATATATATATTATGGTACATAAATAAACACTGTTTAATGAATTAAAATATCAAACAAAAGATAACTTAATGAGATCCAGTCAAAAATCAATTGGCCTTCGACTAAGTTGAATATGAAGTCTGATGTTCCTCCTAAGCTTTTTCTTTGACAAAGGCCAAAAACTCTTGCAGATTATCCACTTCAATATCAAGAGATGAAAATTTCTCAAAAATATCAGAGTACCTGAATAAAACATTATAAATTTTAAAAAAGCAAATTTTTATGGTTTTTTTTAAACGACATTCTCAGCAAATGTCTTATGTTTTGATTAATATAGTAGGACTTTTTTTAATGAAATTTAAATAAATACCCTAAGTTTACATACATCAAGAAAATGATTTTTAATACTGAAAAAAAACTATACATATTTTATTTTCGTAATAAAATTTTAGCATTTTATGTGAAAAGTTTATTTTTTAAATTAAGAACATTACAAAATATCCAAACTATGGGGTGAAATATATTTCCTCATCACTGAAATGGTAAATATGATGTTAATGAAAATCACTATGATTGAGTAAATTTCTTTTTAAAAAACATCAAAATGATAACTTTTTGCAAAACATGGCTTAAACATGAATTACACATTTGAATAACAATTTTTGAAAAACTGAATTTTATTAATAGTCTTATATAATTTTTTTAAAAAAAAAAAAATCCAAGAAAAACAATTTCCTTCAAAGAACAATAAATATTTTAATTCATTAACATGAAATCCTAAATTAAATGATAAATTACAGAAAAAACTAGATTCGACATTAGAATAAGTGATTAACTGTAGCTTAAAATTTAATTATTTAAATGTTAATATAGTCATATAATATCATTATTTCTCAGAGAATCTATTAATAAAACACATGCTTTTTAGGAATATTCTATTGATAAATTCTATTCTATTAATTTTTTTTAAATAAAAAGCAAAAATAGAGCACATGAAAAAATAACAGAATTAACAAAAAAATGCATGCAATAAAAATAATAAACAAATAAATGTAAATGGGAAATCAATTAATTTCAATCAACCAATGGAAACTTACTAAATCACAAATAATATCAATTTTATTATTCTTTCAGAATAAGAAAACGTTTTAAAGATTTATTTGAACTTACTTTTTTAATCTGCCATGAACCCAAGAAGATTCTTCAGGTAAAACAGGTTCTCTAGCCTTCAAAGTTTCAGATATCTGAATTGAAAACAAATATTAATTCATTTAAACATACATAATCAATATATATTAACTATTTGACTGATTATAAGAATTTCTTAATATTTTGTATTATTGAGAAAAAGTTTAGTAAAAATTATATGGTAGTTGAGTTATACCATATGTGAAGAAAGATTGTTTGATGAAATAACACAGTTCCGTATCACAAAGTTAAATTGGGAGAAATTAATATTTACATATAATACACAAATAAATGAAATTATACATAACTCAATCATTGTAGAAATGAAAATGAAGCAAATAAGATGCTGCTAGTTGACATACACTCCATGAGATTATTATGAAACTTTGTCGTTCAGTTTATAAGTAGTTTTCCATTTTGCAATCCAAACACATCTGATTAAGGATTTATCCGCTAGACATCAGAATTTAAACACCACAAATACTTGAGTTAATGTTATTATATGCATTTGTTTACTTTATAACAAAATTCACGAGCTAAAAGTAGTACCAATGCTTGCTTATTGATGGCAGCTTTGAAACATTTCCTTCAAGTGGAAAAATCAGAAACCATTACCAATGTGCAAAACAAAACACATCAAGAGATACAAGCTCATAAAATATTATTAAAAATGGGATAATAAACTAAACAGTTTATGGTGTTCTTAAAGTACATTCTCCCAAATAAACAAAAACTGTTTTAATTTCCTTAATAATTAGCTTATTTAAATGTGATAGCTTTATTACAAAGCATATGCACACATTTATTTTACCTTTTCTTAATTTTTGTGCAAACATTTCGATTATAAACACAAAAATGATTTGCTTCATTTTCGTTAACTAAGTTTCCCAAATAGCCAAAATAGTTCAATCCTATTACTACACCATTATTGAATATTTTTACATAACTAATTGTAATATGAAACTTACTTGGAGATTTCGTCTGACTACTTTCTCGGGTAAACCAGCTTTCAGTGCTGCAAAAGAAGCAAAACTGGATGTTGCAACACCTTCCACTAATTGATAAAGAAATACTAAATCTTCATTTTCAATAATATCCATAGTCTGGAACAGAATTTTTATTGAATACAAAATGCATTAAATATCAATCAAACTGAAAATATACACAATAATATATTTAAAATTGTAAAAGTTTTGTTCTGTATGAAAACAGTATTTCAAATAAAATTCCATAATGGCAATATTGCAAGTAAAGGTTTTAATATATTAACATTAAAATTCTACATGACATCAATTTAATAATAGTTAATGCTTATAAATAAAATGCATTTGTACAATTAAATATATGCATCAATGGTAGAATTAATTCATTTATATATATTTAAGTTTCCAACTCATTCATATTATTTAAATAATTTTAAAAAAAAGAGAGAAAGAAAGAAGAGGATCTAAAGCAAATTATTAATGATACATAAATACTTTATTGAGGACAAATTAAAAATAAAATCCTAAATGAAGGAACTAATTATATTGCTAATATTAATGTTATTTATATGATTTTCAGCTTTTATTCTGTAAAAAAAATTTGTGAAATTCATTTTTAAAAATTCAAATATTGAGCAAAGCAAAATTAAAAAAAATGAATCCAATTTAATATTATACCTGGAATTTAATCAATGGGCATACAGGGAAAAAGGAATTCAATGATAAGAAATGAGTGGCCAAAAAAATATGAGGTGATGTAGATCCTTTTTGAATCCAGAAATTCAAGCTAGCTATCAGAAGAGCTAAGCCACTTTCCTAGAAATGTAGAATTACAATAAATTAAAAAATATATATTATTTTAATAATTAAATGTGCAGTATTGTGCATTATTTAACATCATAAAGTCAGCATATAACATAAATTAGATGCAACTCACGGAAATATGAACATTTTTTACCGATTCAGTATCTTTACCAAATTCATCAACAATCACAAGAGAATGGCCAGTTGCATTGTTTAAAGCATCAGAAAACTAGGTAATGTTTAAATAAGAAAATTAAACTACAGTAAATAAATGAAAAAAAAATAGGTATATATTAAAACAATTCATATTTGAATTTCATTTTTATATAAATATGTGCACATAATATAGTTTTAAAAAGAAAAATAAATAATTTTGGAAGAATTTTTAATGAGAAATATTAAAATTAATTTCATAACTAAGTATAAGAAAAAAAATAGGAAGAAAATATCAATTAGACATTTAATAATTTTCAATTTTCATACAAATAATAGAAAAAAATATTTAGCTTGTTTTACAAAGAATACTCATATAGCATAATACATTAAATTAGATTTTACCCTATTATAGTTCCCCCAGATCACATAAGTAATTTGCCGTAATTAATTACCAAAATAATATACCTGATTTAAAGAAATAAGAAAACCTGATAAGTTGACAGAAACAGATTCTGCAGCATACATGCAAGTGAATATTTTATCAATAGTTGGTATTTTGGCTTTCTGAGCAGGTACAAAACTTCCAATATGAGCCAAGTAAGTTATCAGAGCAACCTAAAATATAATTTTTTATACACAAGCTTATAACCTAATAAAAATTCTGAATCTGTATCAATTTTTAAAGCAGTAATTTATTTACTTTTTATTTTAAAATTTACCTGAGTAAGATAAATGCTTTTTCCGCTTGAGTTGGGTCCAGTCAAAATTTTAATTCTACTTTCGTAGCCACCGCTGTAGGTATCATTTGCTACAAAAGATGTCACACACATCTCTTGTAATGGATGTCTGATAGATAAAAATATAAAAAATGCAGTAACAATAAATAGCAGGAAAATAGAAAAATATAGTAACAGCTAACAAAATAATAAATAACACTTAAATTTTCGAAATTTGATAATTTTTATGAATCTGTTAAAATTTCATTAATTTAAGCAATTATTAAACTGATATTCATAACTTAACATTCCTTTTCTCTCTAAATTGTACCAGAGAAAAAAAAGGAAAGGAAGAGTAAAAAAAATAAATAAATAATCAGCTGGGCTGATATACAGGTTACCTATAAAATCTTGGATTTAGTGTAAGAACAAGATGCATAACAGTAATCTTAAACAATAAAAAATTATAAAAATTACAAGTAATTTTCTTTCCTTGTAAAATCTCATTTTCATTTTCAAATAAAATTTTACCATTTACATTATACCAAACCATTTTACATTATTTAATTATTACTTTGTGAAAGTAATTTAAATAAATGAGTAAGAATAGCTCGAGAAAAAAAATTAAAAAAAAAAATTAACCAATAAGAAAGGTTGGAAGTGATTAAGGGCACAAAAATTGATTAATGAAATGAAAACTCTGCTCTCGAAAACAATACTCATAATTTTATGGATAAAAAAAAAGAAAAACTATTTTATTGCTATGAATTCTTGCAAATATAAATTTCCACCATTGTATTGCTAGTAATATTTAAGTGGCTTTATTCTGTTTCTGGATACTACATTGAAAATTCATATTATTTAGGGTTTTTATCACATTTGTAAACTACTTTAATATTTTTTTCACACGTCTATATTAGTTATTAGAATAAGTGAATTTCTATTAGACAAATGTTTTTAAATTATCAAAAAGTGAACATTAATATGCAAATGTGTAAAAAACATTTTTCAATAAAACAAATATTTACTTTCATATTTTTTTTAGCAACTGTTTTGCATCTGTAATAGATTTAACAATGCTTATTGATTAAAGTAGTATACAAGAATAAAAGTATAAATTTATCAAAATTTCATCAAATCACTAGATTTTATTAAAAAAATATATAATTTAATAGTACCCAATTTTTATTTAGATTGTTATTTCATTTTCATAAAAATTTATAATAAATATTTTATTGGAAGAAATTTCTATTTAACAAACCAAACTATGATCACAACTTTGCAATTTTAATATAAATGCACACATATTTATTACCACAACTAATGTATTACAAACAGAATTAAACTTTAAAATGTAAATACATATTTTCATTTTACTTAGAAATTTTTTTCTCATTATTGATAGAATTATTTGCTTTACTAAAATATTATAATTATTTATGATATGAAAATTATTGTAAAAATAAAGCAATTTTAAATGCATTTCAAGACTTAAAACTTCATTTTTATTTGTATAAAGAGTCAGGAAGAAAAGTTAACATATTTATTGTATTTTAGTAAATTTCATTAACCATTTTTACTAACTACAAAAAGTTTAATTCAACCATTACATAAAAAAAACATACATTTGATAGAATTTTACAAGACACAAACCTTCCTTTAATAACAGTCAATTCTCCATCATTAGATATTTCAGGTTGAACCCAGTTGTTTTCTTTTGCAACTGCAGCAAGAGCAATCAGGCTTAACAATTGGAAATATATACATTTTACTCATTTCCATAATTTCATTAAAAACAAAAGGTTCAATATAACTCAACATAAAACACAACAACAAAAAAAATATTTTTTTATGGATAATTTGCTAATACCAATTTATTTATATTGACAAAAAGGCCGAAATTTATTTAATACAAGTCTTTAAACACAGTATTTATGTATATGGTTTCTATAGAACTATCATGTTTTACAAAAGTTCTAATAGTGATGCTTTAAAAAGAATTGCAAATTAATATATATGTACTGAGCAATAGTTTCTTAGTACTAAGAATGAAGCTTTATTTCATCCTATTAATAAGAATAAATCCCCTTTAAAACACAATTATAAAATAAAATAGTAGTTTATAATCAGAATACTAACAATTAAAATATATTAATGTGTATAATTTATAAATATATTCTATTTTAAAGCAGGTAGAAGACATACCAATCGAGTTTAGAAGCATATTCCATTACACCAACAAGAACCTCTTTCATTTCTAAAATAATATCTTGCAATTTGTGCATTATTTGTGTTTCTTTATCTGCAAAATAAATAATAATTTCAGGCAAAGACAAAATGGTTAAATGTTAATTTTTTTTTTAATTTCAGATAATACAGTTAAAAGAAAAAGATACAAAAATTTAATATTTTTGATGCATTTTCTGTTAATTTCATCCAATAATAAATCATGCTATTAAAATATCTATTTAATTCAATTTGTAAGTTGCAGTTGAATCTCCCATTAATTATAATTTAAATTTTTAAACTGATGTACAGCCATTATCATAATTTTGTATCCAATCTACAGCTTAGTATAAACCACAGTAAAAATAAATAAAAAATAATATAAAAGTAAAGAGCTATATAATTAAGAAAGTATAATTGACAATGAATCATGCATGATCATTTGTTCTTTTATTATGCCATACAGTAAAGAATTTACTTTTTTATACTAGACATTAAGATATTTTTATACAGTAGAGATTTAAGATAAACTTTTAAGTGATTTTATTGTCAAAATTACTTTAAAAAATAAATGTAAATTTATGATGTTGTAAATCAGGAATATATGCATATACTAAATATGGTAAAAATTCAAGAACAAGAACAGTTTTTAGCTGGCATATTTTAAGGAAACAAAACAACAAAATTTAATTTGTAAACAATTTTCATTTACAATCGACCTCCCAGCTAGAGAGAGATGAAACACACTGCAATTCTGACTGTTATTTTTGGCAAAAAAAAGAAAATTACATAACTTTTTTTCAAAAATAATTATGAGGGGGAAAAAGCTTATGGGCTGTAAGTGTAAGCAATTTACACTGAAAAATATTTACAGATTTTAAAATTTAATCTGCAGATTATAGCCTGAAATTAGAGCTAATTTTCAAATTTGTCCTTCGAAGTAGCCTTGTAAAGCAATTCGCAATAAAAGATTATTTAATAAGAATCATATATGTAATCTAAAATGATTAGTCCTTTGAAAAAATAATGACACAAATAATAATATATTATAAATATGCAATAAAAAAAATTAAAGTATTATATTTTGGTGAGTTTTCCTTAAAATTAAGGAATTGTTAGCCAATTTTCTTGCTGCAAATTTCTTTGGTCTAAAGAAAAAAGAAAAAGGGGGAAAAAATTCACATTTATGATGACCAAACTTGTAAAAAGTCATTGATTTACATAGACATTTTAAACAGTTTTACTTTAGTTAATGACATTTTAACAGTTTTTCATTTTTTTTGAAACACAAAAATGGGAAAAATTTTATAAAAAAAATCTAAAAGGAGAAACTAGCTTAAAGACATGATACAAAAACTAATCTACATTTAAGAAAAATCTTTTTTTTAATATATAATAAATATTCTTAATGGCATATTCTAATAACTAAGTAAAAGATTGTTGAAGAGATAAAATTTGATGACATGACAATGCTAACAAATTAAGTTCTAAAAACTTATTCTTAAATTCAGATGAATAGACAAGATTTTAGGTTTTTTTTTTTAATTTTTTTGTATGTTTTTAATTAATGTCAAGGAATGTTTTTAAGGAATTTATCCAATTATTTTTTATTTAATATAAAGTGTATAATTTATAAAATTATACCTAACAAATTATATTAATTAAATGTAAAATTATACTGCATACCATAAATATCACAAAGTGTATCCCCAAGAAGAGCATCCAATTCTAAAATAAAAGATTGAGTTCATATTGAAAACAATAGAAATTTTATGAATACACATTATATATAAATGTGAGACACCTATAAGAATAAATATTCTAAAAGCTTTGCATTGAAAGCCTTTCATAGAAATTGCATATAAGAGCAATTCTTTAAAACACAATAGTTAAAATGATTTTACATTTCAGTAATTAATTAATAAAACACAGAGGTAAGCCAGTATACATTCTTAAATAACTCCATATACCAAACAAGATGAATATATCAAACAAGTTTTTTGCATAAGCAATAAAGAAACAGTTAATGAATTTACACAGAAAAACCACAAATTACTCAATTCCTTGATACTTAAGTGTGGATTGTTCGCCGATTGGTAGCAACTGGTCTACTGAGGACCATAGTTTTATCTCAAGTAAGTATCAAAGTTTTATCTCAAGGTAATTATAGATAACATGCGATGTCATGACTTATTTTGATGCACATCAGCTGTATTCCAAATAAAAGTTTTACATGAACTAAACCCCCTCCTCCCATTTAAATAGGACATATGTAAGTTGGACTTATTCCAAAGCTGACAGATATTGTGGTACTATTGTATATAAGAATTTTGACAATTATATATATATATATATATATATAATATTTTTTAAATATCTACTTATAAAAATTTAAAAAATAAATAATTAAAAATTTTCTAAATATACAACAAAGTAAATAGTATTTTCATATGCATACTGCATGCAAAAACAACATATGAAAATTTGATTTTTTTTCTTCTTTTGAAACAAAGAGCTTATTTCAAATATTGCTAAAGAAATTTAACAGCTATATATATATATATATATATATATATATATATATATATATCAGAGAAAATACTAAAATACATTATCTTTTTATATAACTTGTCATTAGCATTATTTTATTACAAGTAAATATCTTTAAGAGAACAAAATTGAAATATCATGTTCTCATTTCGTTTGGCTTCTTTAAATTACGAAAAGCTCACATAAAATTTATTTTAATTATAACAATATCTATATATATATATATATATATAATTTAAGATTAGTATTGATTTCACTGGTATATAATAAACCTTAACAAATGAAACATATTCAATGAGAAGGGCACACTGCAGTTTCTAAATTATCCCCATTTCTCGAAAAGGACTGTTGCAGATAATGGAAACAAGGCACTTTCACTATAATCTTAAAGCAAAGTAGAAAAAGGAAAGATAATAATTTGCTATAAGATAAGGCAACAAGTCCCACCGAAAGCCAAAACAATGCTCATTGCATTATTCGACAGAAAGGATATTTATGACTTCTAAAATATTTATTCCGATAGGACAAACAATTACTGGTCAGCATTATTTAAATGTTTTGAATCATTTGATGGCTTGAATTTATCCCATTCTTTCAGAATATTAGGATGAAAACAGTTGGCATTTGTTGCATGTCAACGCACTCAAATACAATTCACTAGTTCAAAAATTTTTTGGAAAAAAAGTAACATCTGTGTTGAATCATGCACCATATTTGTCCAAAGAATTATTAAATCCATGTAACAAGCACAATGAAGCTGGAAGAACTTATTTTAAATTAAAAATCAATAATTAATGAGTTCTTTTCAATTTTAAGTAAGAAGTTATAAAAATACTTTGTCATGTGTATATATATAGAAAGTGAATTAAATTTTCTAAAGTAATTGATGTAGACATAGATAATGAATTCATTATATATTATATTTAAGAATTTAATGTTTATGTAGAAGCATACACACACATAGAAAAAAAAAACTCAAAATTCTCACTTTTTGTATTAGAACTTTTATAATGCACAATATCATTCACTATAAACTGAAATGAAAGACATAAAAGAATACATAAATCATGCAGAAAGAAATGTAGTTAAAGAGCAAAATGGAAGACAGATAAAGAGATAACATTTGATTTTTATACATTTTTTTTCTATTAAAAATTAAAAATAAATAAATAGATAGATAGATAAGAAAATAAAATAGAGAAAAAAGAAGTAAAATTAAAACAACATTATCTTTCTTTAATTATCAGGTTGTTCAGAATTTTTTTTTTTGTAAAAATGAAAGATGATTTTCTTATAGTGTATAAATATTTTATTGAATTATATATTTTATATTTTGGTTCAGTACCTTTTGCTATTTTTCTGGCAGTAGCATAATTCCATACTCATAAAACTTCTGATCTTTGCTGGCAAAAAATAATCCAAGTAATTTTTGATGTCCTCATTTTAAGTAAAAGTTTTCCCATCTAACAAATTTTGTAGAGACAAAAACAAGTAATAATCCAAAGGTGCTAGATCTGTAGAATATGGTGGGTGTAGTAGTACATCCCATCCAAGCTATCACAGCTGTTGGAGAGTCAGCAAATTTGTACCAAGGTCTTAGTGAAACACTATACCTTTTCTATTTATCAATTCTGGCCTTTTTTCTTTGAATGAATCCTTCAATTTGTCCTGTTGATGACAGTATACTTCAGAATTGATCGTGATATTTTCCGGGGGAAGTTCGAAAAAAAATGTCTAGTCTATTGCTTCAAGTTTTAAAATTAAACCAAGGCATTTCAACATGATCCTTAATGATCAAATTTGAATTTGGATAATTTAAAAAAACTTTAGATTAATTATTAGTGAGTATTATTTAAATATTTTGATTCATTAGATTGCCAGAATTTCTCCCAGTCTTTGAAAATATCACAATGAAATCTGATGAAGTTTGTTGAATGGACAATGCATCCAGTTACAATTCAAATGTAGATAGATTTTTGGTAAAAGAATAGCATCTGTGTGTTGAATCATATATTGTATTTATCTGATTTAGCACCTTCTGACTTTTCTTTATTCCTAACACTTAAACATATCATTTGATGATAATTCGTCCGAACAAACAAAGTTTTGTTAGTTATTCCACAATATAAACTGCAACAAGCATTCAAATCATTATTAAATCATTGTAACAAGTGTATTAAATCTGAAAGGGCTAATAATAAAAAAACTCATGATCATTATAATAAAAATCTTGTAAATAATCATTTATAAAAAAGCTTTAAATATATCACTGCTCTTGTTACATTCCAAATAGATAATTCTTAAAACGATTTAGCACACAAATATAATGAATAAGTTAGTAATAACAAAAGCCAAAAATTTAAAAATTTACTTACCATAAATCGAAGATTGGGAATAGAATAATTTTTGGTTTCCTTCATTTCATCAGTAGCAGGTATAGCTAGCAAGTAACCCAGCTAATCCAAAAGTAAATGCACAGTTATATAATATATATTATAATGACAACTTTTAATGCACAAGTTATAAATATTCAATATTATTTTATAATATGATGGCAAACTTCTAAAATAAAAATAAACAAATAAATTTGAACTATACAGATAAAAATTTACTTTTAGTTTTCAAGTAAAGTTCATATGAATTTAGAAGAAATATTGTTACCATTTTATTAGAGCACTTAAAATAGGCTCATATATTGTAACAATTCTTTTGAATACATTTCGACAAAAAATATATATATATATTAATACCAAGAACATATGCCACACATCAAATTAATATATAATGTGAGAAAATATGTTTTTTTATAAATTTCAAATTAAAACACATTGATGTAATGTTTCTTCATTTTTATTAGTATTGGTGTTCATTGCATTCATAACAATGTGTATACAAGATTTGAATGATAAACATTAGTTAATATCTATTTTTTGCATTTCTAGAAATTAAAAAAAAATAGTAATAACAAAAGAATTTAAAATGCTATTTTAGTTAAAAAAAATATATAAAAATAATAATAATTTAGATTATGCTTCATGAATTTTTTTAGTTTATTAAAAAAATGGAAAAAGTGAATGACTATCAACAAATCACATGAATAAAAGAAATTGACTGTAATTTTTTAAGGTTTAAAAAATAAAAATGATAATTTTATGCATACTGTCTTAAGATTAATTTAATGCAATTGGATATTAATCATGATGAAATTAAAATATTTTTAATGAAAGTGGAAATATTCATTTTCTAAAACACAAGTCGGGCTTATTGAAAAATCACAAATATAATCTAACTACCAGATGAAAAAAAAAAAAAGACATATAAATGAATGTAACCTGAGGGAGATATATGACACTACATTGCTGGATATCTGGATGGAGGTCTTGTAATTCTTGATAAGCCACTTGAGTCATAAAATCAGGAAGCCCATTGTATGTCCGTTTCACTGGAAAATGAAACTTTATCATTATATTCAACAATAAGTTTTGTTAAAAGTATAATTAACTGGAAAAATTAGCTAATAACAAGCACATATTTAAGGAAGCATTATGTGTGTTTAGCATAATAAAAAAAAAAAAAAAAAAAATAAACCTTATGTATTTCTAATTATTGAAGTTAAACAAGTTAATCTTTTTTTTTATTTAACTTTACAAAAGTTATTCATTATTTAGACAACTCTTTCTTCATTATTAATAACAAAGTACTTATCATATGTGGTGTAAAATGCATATTGGTAAATTCTATAAATATTTTACTTTTATCCAGTTCACTATCCACTCCAGGTTTCACAACAAAATGATTTTGTTTCGCATATTCCTCAAAATCAATCTAAGAAACAAATTTTCTTAAGAATTTATATTTATAACAATAAACAGTATATCATTATTATGAAATCACATATGCTGTAGAAAATTTTGGAAAATAACATTATATTTTATAGTAAAAAAAAAGTTTTTATCATTATAATAGTTATGTATTCATTCTTTTCTACCATTATTTGAATAAAATTTATAAGAATATTCTATTTCTGAAGTTCATTGTAAAACAGATTAATCAAATAAACGCATATTAGAAATTCAATTTTTAATGAATTTTTAATTCATTAAAAATTTTTAAAAGATTATATTTTTATCATAAATAAATCATAAGAAATAATTGAAGATAATCACGGCATATTGATATTTAAACATTATATTCTAATCGAAATTGCTAACAATTTAAATATTTTAAAACTAATCCAGAGTATTTAATTTATTACTTAAATTTTTACATTTATAAATTATTTATAATCCAATTTAACTTATTCATGAAAAAATTAAAGGATAGAACTATTTTAAATAGCACAAAATTACTTTATTATGCATAATATTTAAGGTATCATATTTTTAAATGCATACTAAGAGCTCACTTACTATTTTGTTCAACAAGCTAGCAATGCGAAACAAATCTGATGAAAAAGTCACGCTTATCTAAAAATGAAAAACAATTAATCAATATTTTCAACGGTATTATAATAATTTTAATTACAGAAATTGAAAACAATTTTAGAAGTTCAGGATGCAGATGAATGCACAATAAATACCTGGTTAAAAATCTCTAAGCTACTTGAACGTGAACGACATATCTCTCCAATCAACATGGCATGATAAACTGTCTGTAAAAGAATTAAATACATAAATACAATGTAAAAATAAATTAATATTTTTAATGTAGCAAAATCATAAAATATAGGATTAAATTAATCAGAAGATTTCTTGTAATTTAAAATGCTTTTCAGCAGATGTATCATATTAAATTACAAAATACAATAACCTTTCTTTAATTTGATGCATTCAGGACCATGACTGAGCTGGATGAGTAATTTTGCTGGATTATCAAGTGCCAATATAGTTTTAAATAATATCAAAGATAAATGATACATAAAAATTTAAATGATTAAAATATGTACATATTAAATATACATATGCTTAAAGTGACGTGTTTAATGAAAATGTGAGCAGCATTGTGTTACCATTGGGTCAACAAATGTCAGAATATACATGAAAACATCTGAAAAATGGAAATGAAATATCTTTGTTTCTCTGAAAGTATATAGAATATGACAAGCTATCGAATATCAGATTAAAGAGATTACTAAAATTTCGATCCTTTCATAGAATCCTTAACTTAAGATGCCCTTAACTTTAGATGTATATAAATTAATTACTAATTAAAATTTTAGATGTAATTTTCTCAGGAATATTATCCTAAATGTTACACAATATCTACTGTATGATAAAACAAAGAAAATAAGTACAACATCTTTGAATCTAGTTTTAAAACACTTATAATAATCACAAAAAAAGCATTAAAATTATTTTTTATACATTTTTAAAAAAATATATAAAACAGCTAAAATTCAGATAAAATGTTTAAAAAATTAATAAGAATATACAGTGGATGAAGAAATAAACTGACTAAAATTCTAGTTCCTAATAGCATTAATTTTTGAAATGTATTTCATTTTTTACAATAAAACAGTTCCTCAGTATTTGTCCAATGAAAAAAATTTTTTAAGATAAAAAAAAAGTTACCTTTTGCATTCTAAATCGCAAGTTAAAATAATTATGATTGAAATTCTTAATTTTTCATTTATAACGGTTTTACAATGAAATTCAATTAATTTAAAATGGGAACACTTTGAAATAAAATAAAATATTTAGAATTTATTTTTATAAAAATATATTAACTCAAGCGTATATATTTTTTTACGCTTGAGTTAATATATAAATAACAATAATTCTATCATCTTATTTGTTTTTCTCAAATTTGCATAAATATAATATAAAAAATTATGTTTTACACAGAGCATTTTAATTCATGGGAAAAAATGCATACACTTTTAGAACAATAAAATATGTATGCATAGTATTATCATGAATTACAAACTTAAAATACAATAATTAAAATTGAGAAAAGATAGGTACTAGGCTTTTAAAATAATCAAAAGTTTTATGTATTAAAATATAAGTAAAAAAATTTTGTGATGGAATTTCTATAACTGAATGATAAATCGCATAGAAAGAATTTTCAACACACTTTATATAAAGACTGCCAGTCATTCATTGATGCTTGGGCTGTTTTCATGCGACTAATAATTCTCTGAAAATGAGTGAAATTCAATTAAAAAATTAGTAAAATTTAATCATATTAATTCAAATTAGAAATAGAAAAATAAATAAAACAAAATATGTTACAGGCAAAAATTTTATGTGCTTTAAACTTCCTTGTAAAGTACTCATTACATCTGCATTTTTTGATGATATAAAGTACTTAACTGCAGCTTGCCGTTCTTTGAGCAAAGTTGGATCGTTACTTGGTAATAAAAACCAACGCCTAAAATAGTTACATTTACAATTCATTGAAAAATCACCAGTTATTTTATTCAGTTAAACTCTACAGCTAGAAATTAGAAAAAGAAATTTTACTTTAATTCTTTCTTCCCAATTGCCGATTTACATTTATTACAAATACCTGTAAATGAAAATTAACACATTTCAGTTAAATCTTTTTTTATTTGTAAAGATTAAGTGTATTTTTTTAAAAAAATTTATCTAATTTATGAATGATAGTTACTTGATTTTTATAAAACTCTGCCCAGTTTTCTTTTAGCATGTGCAATTTTAAAACAAATATTTTTATCAAATGATAAACAGATTTTTTGATTATTATATTTCATAAATTACAAGTTAAAAAGCATCAAAATTATTTTATGTTAAATTCATAAATCCATTTTTTATTTGTTTTTCTTTTATAAAAATATTAATTTATTAATTTCTTGATGTAATTTAGAAAACTGCACTGCAAGTAATTAAATTTTACATTACAAAATAAAGATAAACTAACAATTTAAAGTCACTTACTGTTAAATAAATTTAACCAAACTCAAAAATATCAAAAAATATATTATGTTTAAATTATATTTAAATACACATTTCACACTTTTCATAACAATTGGATCTATGATTAAATATCAGCATTAATATATATATAGATACACACGCACATATATATATATATATTAAATCATATCAAACATTTTTAAGTATTTTTTAACAAAATAGGAAGGAATTAAAAATAAATATATATATATACATAAGCATATACGCACATACATACTGACATATATATATATATACATATAAACACACATGCACATATATGCACATATAAACATTCACACACATATGCACATATAAACACACACACACATATGCACATATAAACACACACACATACAAACATACACACACATATGCACATATAAACACACACACATACAAACATACATACACACACATAAACATTCATACACACACATGCACATATACACACACATAAACATTCATACACACACATGCACATATACACACACATACAAACATACATACACACATAAACATACATATACACATGCACATATAAACATACAATACACACATGCACATATAAACATACATGCACATACACACACAAACATACATACACACACATACAAACATACATACAAACATATATACACACACACACACATGCAAACATACATACACATACAAACATACATACACATACAAACGTATAAATATATATATACACACACACGCATACTTATATAATAATAAATTATTTCATTTTTACTATAAAAGTATTATTCAAGTAGATCTACAAATGAAAAGCATTTTCACTATAAAAAAAAAAGAAAATTATTAAAAAAAAAATTCTCAGAATGCAATTCAGAATCAAATAAGATATGAATTTTCTATATATAAAAACAAAATCAAAAAATATTAATTTTCGATATTGAATTAATAATTAATAATAAATTAAATAATAGAAATTAAAATAATAATTAAATTTGAATTTCTCAATATTTCAGAAAATTAGATAAATACCATATAAGCTTAATCCTTCTTTAATTCCAGAACTACTCTTGTACACAGATGGGTGCCTTTCTTCCTGAAAAATTTGTAAAGCTCTGCAAGATAATTAGCCCATCTTACTTTGTAATACAATAGATAACTAGTGCAATGATGGTTTTAGTTCAAAAGCATAAAAAAATATTCCCCTTTACAATACATAATATACTATCGATCAATCTATTGGCACTAAAATGCATTGATGCAATCATTTGATTATCGATAAGCAATCTTATTTAATCTCTAAAGTTCACCAGTTACAAACATATTAATGCAATCAACATTAGAAAAAAGGTTTCTCAAAATTCTGCAATAGTTGCAATGCTTATAGTGCAGTGTATAAATTTGTTTAAATTTTTCAAATTCATCAAAAGGTACATTTTGAGTTTTAAACCAAAAAAAGTATGTTAGAGTAACTTATTTACATTTCATTGAAATATAAAAGAAATCGAAGAAAATATATTTTTTTCTTTTAAATTCGAGAACGAGCACCAAAACTTGCACTTTTATAGTCTAACTACCGATCGTGCGGAAAATTAGCAATCAGTAAACAGAGTAGATTCACAAAGAGCAGGGAAATAATGGTGGAAATGTAATTTAGAATGGATTTTAATTACAATAAAATAATTTCAATTTTTAAACAATTTTAGAACACACAGTATTAAAAAGAAAAACTAGATAAAAATCTATCTAGATCTGACTAGCACCCCTTACAAATCATTGATTCATCCATTTCTGCTATTAAACAGAATGTTTACCATTTCAACCAATTTGTGGTCAAATTATATGATACTTCACCATAAAGTTACACTAAATTGAATTAATAATTAAAAAAACTAGTACTTCTATTATTAATTCATTTTCAAATAAACCTTTCAATGCATAAGCATAAGCATTTCAATGAAATCTATTTTAAAATGAATAAAGATATTAAATTAAAAAACATTTTTAATAAAAAATATTTCATTATATGAATTTTATAATTATGCTATGCACCTCTAATCCATTTTAAAGTACTATTTAACCAATAAGTTAAAATGCATTTACAGCACAAAACATTACAGTGCATTTTTTTTCCTCCGAGAAGGCAAGGAAGATAGAATTCCTCCAATAATTTTCTCATTAAATGTTCTTCCCTTTTGAGCAGAAAAATTACACCTCAGAAAAATTAAGTGCAAATCCTCAGATGTAATTCTGTACAGAATGCCATTTTACCATGCATAAATACTTTGTTGAAATTAATTAACAATTAATTATCAAAGCTGTCTATGGCACATAACTAAAACAATAAAACAGGTATATTAGTTCTTTATTGGCCACCTTCCTAGCAAGATATAAAAAAAAAAATGATTTGTATTTTCAAATCATTAATAATCATTAAGTATAATAGAAAAGACTAGGCCTGAAATGCTAAAATGTTCATTATTAATTACAAATGACAATTATAAACAATGATGTTTATACTTAATAAGCATTTTTGTTTATAATGATGGATTTAATAAAAAAAATTATGATAAATCATAATATTCATATTACCTGAATGAATTTTCATCGATTTGAACAACATTTTTTCTGAAAGAGAGCAAAAATTATTTAAAAAATAAATGTTTTAAAAAATTAATTAGGGAATGTTAGATTTAATCTTTGCAAATAAACAAATTATTTACAGGTTTAATATTACAAATCAAATTTATGTGGTAAAGATAGACATTAAAATACGGTTTAAGTGCTACATTTTAAAATTTTTAATTCAACTAATGAAATGAATATTTTTTTTTCAATTGTATAGTTTTTTCCAATTTAATTATTCTCATTCTCTTTATGGAAATTAAAATGTTATCTTAACGTTAAAAGACCCCAAATAAGCATTTGATTATCGAGTTATTCTAGCAATAAAAAGAAAACAATTCAGTACAGTGTCAGAGTAGAAATGCTTGAAACTCTTTTTGATTCCATATCTAGACAGGGACCAAAAGGACTATTGTTAATGAATTTCAATAATCCACCAGCTGCTTTCACCTATAAAGTAAATCAAATTCATTAATGGAAAATGTTTTAACAATTAAAAAGGAACAAGATATTTTAAATTGCTTAATTTTTTCTATATAATATTTTTAATGTTTGTTATCAACTTCTATTCAATTCTTCAATATTTATTAATTTGAAAATAACTGAATAGTGATATCACGTTAACAAGTAAGTATACTAATATAAATAAAAATGAAAAAATAAATAATACAAGAGCATGAAACAATAATTTTTAACAAATTTTCTCCTACATTATTTTAGGGAAAATATTTTTTAGTAACAAAATAATAAATTAATAGTTAAATGATAAAAAAAAGGTTGAACCAATATTTTAAACATTATACTAAATTTTGAATTTACTTAAAAAATATAACATTTATTATTCTAAGTGTTGTGTAAAAATTTAGATGTATTAATAAAAAATAAATTTGTAGTTTGTACAATCATTACATTTACATTATTTTAATTGATAATTAGATGTTTGCTTTTAACCAGATGTTTTGATACAAATTATTTCATAAAAATATTTTAATAATATTAAATATTCAAAATTTTGCCACCATTTAAATAAACTTCAACATTAAGTATTATATGTATTGATACATAAAAGTATAAAACAGTTCTAAATTTTATTAATGATAATTTAAATTTTTAAAACTTGAAATTAATATTTATGAATTAAAAAATAATAAAACCACATAGTCATATAATGAATATTTTAATTACTAAAAATAAAATGCAACAAGCTGAATTGAAATAGTAAGTTATTTAAATATGGTTATATCCAATGAAATCAAATAGGAAAATAAGTACAAGTATATGTACCATGCACATGTTTGTGAAATCAATCAAAGATGAAAAGTAAATTTTTCTTTCCACATCATTCATATTTTTTGGCATGTTAGGCAGATCCAGATTTTGCAATCGGTGTCTGCAAGCTTCAAGAGCTGAAATAAAATATATTTATATAATAAATATTTTCAACCAGTATATATATACTTCTAAATGAACAACTTATAATTCAATTCTTGAAGTATAAAACTAATAATCCCAAATTATTTTACTTAAATTAAACATAAAATAGTAAGTTATAGATAATAATTATAAGCAAATAAAAGTATGAAAAATGTTATCTTGAAAAATTAACTCCATTTTGATTTTTCATGATAATATTTTTAAAAACATCATCGGAACATCTACAAAAATTTAATTAAAAATCTTCTTGGGGATAATAGGAAAAGGGAATTCTTTGGGAATAAATCTTATTTATAAATCAGTCTGAATTAACAAAAAATATTTTAGTTTCTCAAAGTCAATAGCTCACAGTGAATTTCTTTAATCAGATATTTAAATATAAATTAATAATAAAACTGTTTATTATTAGTAATTTAATAATGAAAAAAAAATAATCATTAAAATTTAAGTCTGCAAGAAATTAAAAAAAGATATATATATGCTTAATATCTACAATTGGAGAAGTAATCTCAATTAAAATAATTTTTAAATGCAGTGAAAAGTTTTTTTTTTTTCAATAACCATGGAATATTTTCAAATAATTTCATAAAAATATGTAATGGGAAAATAATGGACTTCTCATTTACCTCATTGTGATATTTCTATTTTTTATGGAAATAATTTCATGGAAAGTTCTATTATTTTTTCACATTAATGATAATTTTTTAACTGCACAAAGTTGAGAAAAAAAATGCTTTTTATTTAAAAAAAAAAAAAATGATGTATCTAGATATTTTAGTAAGTTTAGTTATTTTCCATAATAGTTAACTTCACTATTTTTATTATTAGATTATGATAATAAAAAAATATTATTTATTTAATATTTAAATTATTATTTTGCATGAATCAAATGAAAAAGGACAATATATAGTTAACTATTAGAAATTGTAATTTTACAATTATAAATTAGAGTTATTATATAAGTAAAAATAACTAATGAAATATTTTGTGATTTTATTATACAGTAAAAAAATGTATTCAAAGAAAAAGAATTGAATTCCAGCATCATGGTTTTTATTTTATAGAAAATATACACCAAAAGCTTTTATTTTATAACATATAGAAATTATAAAAAAATACTTCAGGATATATACATAAATATTTTAATTCATGCTTCCTAATAGTTATATTTATTTTTGAATTAAATAATTTAATAATTTTTAAAATGTTAAAACCTTTACAAACCAAAATCAATGCCAGGTAACAAATGAAGTTTGTCCTGTAGTGGAGGAGACATAAAAGAGATGTTGGTTGATTCTGAAGGTCTGCTCACATTATCTGTAAAGTTACAATTAAATTAAAGTATTATCAAAATAAAAATCAGTAATAAAATTTAAAATTAAATGCAAATAATAATAAATTATAATTATAAGCAATAATTGTATAAGAATAAAATTATAAATAAACAACTCACTAATTTGTTTCAAGATGCTAAGGATATTTTCATCTGTTCTGCAGCTGGTTACAATGGCACATGGTTCAGCTTGTTTAAGAACTAAAATAAGAAAAAAATTATTTTTATTTAAAATAAAATATAAGCCATCTATGTTTAATTTAATAAATGTAAATTTTACAAAAATATGCATTTTGATGCTATTGAATAAAGCTTTTACTAAAAAATAAAATACATGGATTGAATAATTATATATAAGGAATTTAATTGATAAAAGTTATGTTATTTTTGTGACATAAGCATTGGTATGTATCTACAAAATTATTCTTGAAGTTTAGATGCTATCCAATTAGTTTTAAATCCAATTATTACAAATTGCTCCAATCCAATTATTGCAACAATCCAATTAAACAATTGCTTAACAATCCAATTATTGCAAATTGCTTTCAAGAATCATAAATAATTGATATTTTTATTTATTTTTTTAAATTACAAATATATGCAGAATAATAAAAGTAATTCTATTAAAAGTATGGTAATTAATTGATAATTAACAATGAGTTTCACCAAAACATACGTAATCTGAGTATTGAATAAGATGCAGATGTTTCAACATGATCAGGAAGAAGATGTAAATGGCATTTGTCAAGGTCATAATAAGCTGCTCCCATTTTATGGCCTTGAAAAATGACACTAAGAACCACCTGGAAAAAAAAAAAACTAATAAAAATAAAACCATTTACATAAAAAAAATTAATAGTTTCAGATACAAAAACTAAAGTAATAATAACTAAAATTTGGAAAACAAAGATGCAGAGCATCAATTAAAAAAATATTGACAATCAGCTACTAATTTAAACTTAATAATAATAATAAATAAATAGACTAAGTAATATACGTTTTAAATTGGTTTTAATATTTACGTTATTATTTATAACAAAAATAGTTGGAATAAAGTAATATATTTAATTCAATTCAAATTTCCTGTTAAAAATAACATAAGCATTATTTATTTCTACTAACATGAATATGCACTTACTAAGGAAAACCATATTTTTTTAGTACCTATTGATTTTATGAAAGAATGCATTTCATATTCTAATAAGGAAGTAAAAAAATATATATATATTAAAGTAGCATAAACTTATCAACTATTAGATCAAAATTATTAATAGTACATTGTTTATTTTTTTACAATTTAAGTAATGGAAAAATTAAGTTCTTTCATAAGTCAAGCAGGTTGATTTTTTTTTTTTTTTATTTGTTAATATTCACGATTGAAAATTTAATTTTCACACTCAGACTTGCTTCATTTTCCTATTAAATTTGTGTTCTTCACTAAATTATTTATAATAATTCTTAGATGT
Source organism: Caerostris darwini (assembly GCA_021605075.1). Classification (NCBI taxonomy): domain Eukaryota; kingdom Metazoa; phylum Arthropoda; class Arachnida; order Araneae; family Araneidae; genus Caerostris; species Caerostris darwini. The sequence goes on from BPLQ01003326.1 coordinate 219,171, forward strand.
AGTTTATTGGCAAAAGTTTATTAATAAAGCATTATTAATTTAATTTAAAATTTAATAAGCAAACATTTATTAAATTTTATTCATTACAATTATTTAACAAGTTTTGATTGCCTTGGAAATTGTTAAGCTGAATTGGTATTAAGTGAATGTTTTCTTTAACAAAATGATATCTGCTGTATAAAACTAGCAATGATTTTATCTTAAAGAAACATAATTGTCTTGTTTGTTTGTCTTTGTTTATTTTAAACAAACATTGAAATATTGTATTAAATAAATAAATAATACCATTATATTAAACATTTAAGATAATTAAGCTAACAATAAAAAATTTGATTAAAAAAAAGATTTCTGCAAAGAGAATAACATACACATAAAGAAATGCTTTATTAAAACATAAACACTAAATAAATAAATATAAATATATAGATATATATATATATATAATGAAAAAAATATTACTGATAGCAACAACAAATGATATTCTCACCAAAGAGGTTACATCTTCATCAGCTTCGGTTGAAAAATCTGCATTGTTACTTTCTTTCGAATTCGAAGTATTATTTCTGAGACTATCGGATATTGATAAATACTTTTTATCTGAATTTGACATAGCATTTATCCTAAAATCGATTATAAATAAAATTATTGATAACAGTATTAATACTTTTTTTTATTTTTTATTTCAGAGAAGTGCATATTGACAGAAGAAAAGAACATTTTAATTTAAATTAAGATGTATAAAACCCTAAAACTAAAGGAAACCAAATTAATAAAATATTTTTAAAATTAATATTCTTTTTATAACATTTTACCTAGTGAAAAAAAGTGAATTTTGATCGTTTAAAAGTAATAAAATAAAATAGGAAAATTCGAAAAATGCGCTACAATAATTCTATATGGTACAAAACAAAACTAAAATTGTCTGCCTATTTTATTTCATTTCAGTTCATATAAAATATAGATATTTTTTTTAAAAAGTAATCGGAATTTATTTATTTGAATAAATTCACTTCATTCATTATACATTCACCTCATTGTCCACAAAAAGTTATTGGCGAATGTATAAAATTGCATTGTCAAAAGTAGAAATTAAGAAAAAATACACAATATCTCACATCAAGTTGTTAACCTATAGCGCTGGTCGTATTGGAAGGAAAAAGTAGTTTTGGGAAGCACAATGATTACTTCGATTAGATACAAGCTTTTGTTCAACAAATCCATCATTAAACTTATTTTTCTCTACTGCTGTCACATCTCACCTCGCTTAAAAACTAGAAATGACTAAAGATGTTTCAGAATAAACACCTAGCCATGATCACGGAAGCACTTTAGTCTGCGAGGAAGAAAATAATTTATATAGATTTCAATATTGATCCAATTCCATATTATATATTCATGAAAAGCGTTCAGAGATATATAATGAAAAGTGCTCAGGAATATGCCAATTTACCATCCTGGTGTTGCGAGATCCAAAATGCCCTCTCCTCCCCCCTCCAGGGACATCCATTATTTCACCTTCGAGTGATTACCTTGTGTGAATAGACATCAAAATTGTAATTTCGTTTGCGAGGTATTTACTTCGACGACTACTTGAATAATGTTATCGTATTGCATATATAAGAGCTTCTTTAATTTATACTTGCATTAAAAGCGAAGTAGGGTAATGGTTAAACAGCGTCCAGACGGAAGAGCGTGAGGGGATAGCTGTCAAACCGGTTTGTTGCAATATGCACTGCAGAAAAGTTTGAAGATCTGCAAAACAAATGACGGTCCCTTCTGAAATCTCTCAAAAAATATTAAAAATTCAAAACCAAAAAATCATCATCTTAATAGTACCATCTCCACTCCAATAAAAAAATTTTGATAAGTCTGAACTTATCGCACAAAAACTTGAAGAGCAATTTCAACTAAATCCACTTTTGATCCAGATCATGAAAATTCTGTCAAGCAAACCATTAAAATTACTCGGATGAAAAAATCACACTTGCAACCTGTTCAAGGTAGGGCCTGAATGACCCGGTGGCTAGCGGTCTGGCGCTCGGTACCGGGTTTCAGGTTCGAGTACCGGCGGTTCCATGGATGTTTGTAATGGTTCGGAATCCACTTTAAATCGTAGGTCTCGGTCTAATAGGATCGTACCGCATTGCGGGGGTATTGTCACTCCGCGTCCGTAGCTTATCTTCAAGCTACACGCACCTCCTGGGTAGTGCTAAGTGAGTAACATTGGTGCAGCGCTTGCCTTAAGGCATCCGAGACAACTGTCTAAGTGTTTGCCAGCTGCATTAGAACAAAAAAAAACCTCTCTTCAGGATATTGTAAATATCATCAAAAGCACGAAAATTAAAAAATCTCACTGTCTTGATTCGATCATATATAAACTATTCAAAAAAGTTCTTGACATTAAGTTCATCAAATTAAACCTTCTCGTCAATGTGATTCTGGAGCTAAACCATTTCCCATATTCCTGAAAGATTGCAGCAATTTTCCCAATTCTAAAACCGAATAGTTATAGACTGTCAAGATTATTTCTCTTCTTTTTTCTCTAAATAAAATTTAGGAATCCATCATGTTGTACAGACTAAATCAATGTGTGGAACCTAACAAAATCATTTGTAAAGACTAATTAGGATTTAGAAAAAGGCATATCATCGCACCCATCAATTCCTTAGATTTGTGGAATTCATTACGTTTGGGTTTTAAAACAAGGACAGGTGCAATTTTTCTGGACATTCAAAAGGCATTTGACGGAGTTTGGATTGAAGGACTCTTACTAGGTATGTTTATATTATTATATATATTATAATTATTCTATTAGGTATGATAAATGGAACATTGCATTAAACATTAATAAAAAAGAAGCCGTATTTTTCAGCAAGACTCAAATATAAAAAAACCAACCATTTTTCTTAAAATCCAATTTTGCTTTTAGGAAACTGAAACCAAATATCTTGGAATTCATCTTCAGCATTGAATTTGGAATTTTTATTTACTTGGAATTTTTAATTTAATTACGTATATGAAAAACAAAAGTACAGAAAAAAATAGTAAATTATATTCCATCATTGCTAAAGTTTCTTGTATGAATAGGAATAATAAAATTCTTATTTTCACCTCCATACTTCGTCCACTCCTTATTTATATATGCGCGGTAGGAGCTTATGCTGCAAATTATAATATTAAAATCCTGGAAGTACAGCAAAATATGTCTATAAGAAAGATTATTAATGCCAAAGGGTATATGAGGATGATATTCAAAATCAATCTCATTATTATCTCTTAAAGAATATTGGAAAAACTCTCAGTGAACTTCTTCAATAATCTGGACAATTACCAGAATCTGGCCATCCAAGAAATAGAATATTCAAATATTAAATATTAATTCAAATATTAAAAGATGTAAGAAAATTCTAATGTAACCTTGCATTTATGTCCTATTTTAGTTGATTTTTTTTCTGTCTTGCAATTCTATTCTAATATTTATTAATTCCTTTTTAAATCTGGCCATTGCTAACGTTTTTAATTTTGAATGTTTGCCATCAAAATAGATGTAGTCCCTGGCGGGGTTAGTATGATCCAACAACTTATCAACAAATTTCTTATCCAACTAAGAATTATAATTCACATTTTTATAATGATTAATTAAATTTTAATATAGTATTTCTTCAAACAAAGTTTCCTTTTAATTCGAAGTAAACTGATATTGTCCACAATCCTACATAAAAATAAATATTTCATCTTCAAATTTTTTTACAGTAATTCTGTTTTTCTTTTATGTTACATAATTAAAAATAATATGACTTTATTAAGTATGGATTTTTTTAATTATTTTGTGTTGCATAAAATTCTGTTGTTGCACTGAATTAAATTCTTAGAATATTAAATATGTTAGCCGATGGTTAGAAGCATAAATATACTTTTAGGTTTCTTTTAGTTACATAGTTTAGTTTATCATCTTCAGTTCTATTTTTCTAAGAATGTAATTTTTAATTTTTTAACAAAATTTAAAATGTGTGATTTTTTTCTTTTTGTCTTGTTTTTAAAATCTAATAAATGAAAAGCATGAAATTAGTGAAATGTTAGACATTGTTTTTGAGACTAAGGTTTTGATATTTGGTTCAATGTAAATAGCAATTCTCTGCGTGTTCTGAAGGTTAAAATGTGATATTTTGGTTCACATTTTACACTCATGTCCATAAATTAAGGATAATTCAGAATCACACAGAAATTGAACTCTAAAATAAAAATTTCACCTGTAGAATTATCACACACATCTTGAAGAAGAATATGCAAATTACAGGAAACCACCAGATGGCGCGGATAGTACGTCACAATGACGAGAGTGTAAGAGAGAGGTATATAAAGAATGGTGGCAAAGAAGTAAAATTGTTCACAAGCGCTTTAAAAGCCCTTCAGTGCAATAACCGCATAGTTATGGCACAAAGGAAGCATTTGGATGATGTTTTTTTAAGTGGTAGAATTATCGGACGACAGGAATGTGGACGTACCCAGCTGGAAGTGTCCGAGGAACTTGGAATCGCCCAGAGTGTCATCTTCAGGCTTTGGCAACGATTCCCAAGATGATGGTAATGTGAGTAGATGTTACAGCACAGGTCGCCCCCGAGTTACAACGCCGAATGAGGACCGGTATTTAGCAGTTGCTGCCAAAAGAAACAGACGGAGCACAGCATCAGACTTGTCTCGTCAGCTCTCTTCAGCTATCGGTACGACAGTTTCAAGGCAGACCGTGTACAGACGCTTAGGGCACATTGGTCTATATGCTCGTAGGCCTGTCAGATGTATTCCACTTAACGCAACTCACTGTCGCCTGCGATTAACCTGGAGTAGAGAGCATGCATTGTGGACACCGCAACAGTGGTCTTTGTGATGTTTTCCGACGAGTCCAGGTTTAGTTTGCAGCCTGATTCTCGCCGGACTTTCATATGGAGAGCGCCAGGTACCCGTTACCACCAAGAGAATACCACTGAGCGACACCGTTACGGTGGTGCAGGATGGCTCGTTTGGGGAGGAATTATTCTTGGTTCCAGAACTGACCTGCATGTTCAGAGTGTAACGATGACAGGCCACATCTATCGGGATGTCATTTTGGAACAACATGTACGTTTGTTTCGGGGCGCCATGGGTGCTGAATTTCTGTTTATGGAGGGCAACACCCGTCCTCACCGTGCAAACATTGTAGACGAATGCCTTCAATTGGAGGATATCACCCGTATGGAATGGCTAGCATACTCCCCGGACTTGAATCCAATAGAGCATGTGCGGGATATGCTTGGCCGACGAATTGCATCCCGTCAACCTCCTCCCACCTGTCCACCTCAACTTCGGAGGGCATTGTTTGATGAGTGGTGTAATATTCCCTAGGCGTTGTAAGGCCTGTATTGCATCGTCCGGGAGACATACTCCATATTAACCATCATACTAACCATGTTATACTGTTTTTTGTAAATAGGTTCTTTTTTGAAATTTGCTCCAGGGAGTAAAAATCGCAATTTTTATTAATTATGTCAAACATATAGCATCTTTTTTGCTCTTTACCTTTTGTTTAATAAATAGACTTTACAAATAAGTCAAATTTGTTTCACTTCTGTCTGTTTCTTTGCCTGAACTTCATTATCCTTAATTTATGGACATGAGTGTATTATTTGGGTGCCTTATGCTTGAAAACAGCTGTTCACAAATGTACTTGTTTCCAAATAGTTATAACATGAATAATTAAAGCTCGAGAATTATTTAAAGCTCGAGATATTTTCTTTCGTACAGATATCCCATAAAAGATCAATCAAGAACTATCACCAATTTATTTTTATTGAATGTCAGATTGCACTGTATTGTCAAGATTCTCTATGCATTCCATTTAAAAAGCGTTGAGAATATTATTATGTCCACTGAAAATGGGATCACAAGAATACCTAAAATAAATGATTTTGCAGGAAATTTTAAAACTTTTTTTTTTCATATTCCCATGGCAAATTAAACGAAAGGCTATATATTAAGGCTGACCATGTAAAGTCAACGGTTCAAATTGCATGCAATTCATAATGCATACAAAAAAAAAGTTTTTTTTTTTAAATTTTCCCAATTTTAATTTCTTTTCAAATGCTGTTATAGTTTGAAAATTGTATTGATTAGTCGATTTTTACCCTGAAGCATATTTAATTCATTTAAATGAAAGGTCAAGTCAACTAAAAATACCACATCAGTAAGTTTATTTCATTCGTCAAATACTGGCACAATTTTGTTTGTGATTCCCTAAGCGTCTTGGTTTCATTTCTCAAATCATAAGATTTTTCAATTTCTTTTTACCACGGCTTTACCATTATACCTCTAAAAAGTAAATGACGTCCCCATAATCTATATATTTATCCCTTAATCTATATTCCGGTTATTGGTGAGAATTAAACCCATTGACCTTATTGTGATCAAATCCCTTATGAAAATTACAATTACAGTCTTGATAGCACTCTGCAAGATATTATACTTAAAGATTTGTTGCGTATAAATTTTTCTTGGTATACTGTGAAGTGATGTTTCATGATATGTGAATTTTTGAAGTCAACGTCTTCTTTTAATTCACGTCTTCTTCTTTAATTTATCACCAACAGCAGCTACATCAAATATGTTCACAATGGTCAGTGAAAATTATTTTATATTGTTTGCTATAAACCTCTTGGTTTTCAGCAGCCTTAAAAAATATTTTATTCAGTGATATTTTCATCTTCAATATCTTTCATAAAATTTTCCAATTGACTTGTATTAATTGTATACTAAGTACTTTTGTCTCTCGTAAAAGCATAAAATTTAAAATTAGAAACTATACTCACCAAATTTTTTTTCTAATGGCATTCCTATTTTATAAATTCACTTTGCCGTTTTTAGTCAATATGGTCTGGTGAGACAAATTAATAATAATAATAAAAAAAATATATAAAAAAAACCTTCTTTTTATTAAGGTAAATCATATCTGCTAGCCCTTTCCATGCATTAATTAACTCACCAGCGGTGTAATATTATTTTAGTAAGTTTTGTAATCACTTAATTAAATTTTGCAGAATCCATGATGGCCATATTTTTTTCCGATCACTTCAATTTGAAATCTCATTTCATGAGCATTCACAAATTTTTTTATGTAGCCATCTATCCTTCTGACATTTATAACGAGAAATTCTAAACCAATTATCTGTTTGTCATAGTCAGATGTCTGCAAAATTGTTCCCTTTTTGTTTATTCATTTATTTTTCAACTTGTTATAAAGACATCACTAATGAATTACATGCAATGGTAAAGCCAAAAAGAGAGAGAGAGAGAGAGCAATGACTTAATTTCTAATCAGTATTTTTCTGCTGTAAGGTGCAAATACTTCATACAGATAAAAATTGAATCACTTTAAAATTAAAAACAATAATATGCGAAAATATTTTAATGAACACACATTTTCGTAATGGAGAAATGAACAGTTATTCTTTGATTGGTAAGGAATTCCAATTTTAAGTTTAAAAAAAACGAGATTTCTTTCATTGCAACTTATTAACTAATGAATTTAATTTTTAATTTGGCTATTATTCAGCCACTTTTAAAAAAAAAAAATTTTTTTTTGAAGAGGACATGCTGATTACGAAAACGAAAACCCTTTTCACCAAACATGATAGTTTTTATGACATTTAGTAGTGAAAAGAGGACAAAGGTACTGGTGAGACAAAATTTTCCCTTCCCAAAAGTAAAAAATCTGAGCACCACTGCGTTATACAGTATTTTGCATAATAATCGGAGTGTCAGATGATTTTTAATTCACATTTTATTCAAGAGTTACAATTCTAAAGAAACTCAAAATAAAGGGCGATGGAGTAGATGAATAAAGAAGGTTATATTAAATAATAATGAAATGTCTGTTCGCGAGCTTTGGCTGTAGGTGTGAGGAGAGCAATCCCTTTTCTCTCAAGTGGCGATGAAGTTGCTTCCCTCAGAGTCATAGTCGCAATCGACTTCGTTGCACGTGCCGTCATTCAGGGATGTGATGATTCCACGCACCCCCAGTTGCTCCAGCCAAGAGTCCTCCATTCTAAAAAAAAATATTTATTCTATAAACAACAACCAGAATTAAGCAACAGGGTGTAAAACGACTAGCTTTACAATTTATTCAGACCTTTTCACATGGGCTCATTTCATTACCTGCAGCATGAAGAAAACTACTGTTACCACTCAATAACGAATTCATCGCTGTACGCACATCCAACGTTTATCCCCCCGTATTTTAAAAGCATGAAGTATTTGATCGCCCATTTCATGGAAACTAATGACTTTCGGCTTATGACTTTTACCCCATGTAAATATGTTCTCCGAAGGCCATACACGTTGTTTGAGCAGCAAGGTCGGTTTGCTTCATGCTTAAAATAATGAAATCAACCCGTCTGAAGTAGCATCCAGACGTGAGTGCGAATGGTTCTCGTGGACCAATTACCACCCGATTGGTCTTAGTGTCAATGAAACCCTTGGAGTGAGTTAACTTCTCTCCTCGCTCCAGTCAGAGTTCGTTTTTCAGCACATTAAAGGGATTTTTCGCGAACACAATTTGCGATCAGCTGTCCCTCTCAGCGAGAGATAAGTGGTTTGTGACAAAAGGAGACACTTGGAGAGAGAGGTACTCGCTTGTCTCGAACTCTCGTCTGGACGCGGCTTGATATGCTTTAGGATTAAACCAACCTGATGGACAGCACATACAGTTTCCAAACTGAAAGTTTGGTTCAGTTTGTCGCTCTACGGTCATCTTGTGTACACTTTAGGCCAAACAGACCGGGACCTGGATTCCGAACCACTCACAAACATCCATGGCACCGTCAGAATTCGAACCTGAAGTCTATGGCACCAAAGGCCAGAGCGCCAGCTAATTGACCATCAGGCCGCTCATAACTGAAAGACCTTGATGATATCCAATTTATACGATATGATATCTAATTTATTTCAGCAAGTGAATCCTAAGCGAAAATTCTCCTGTTTATATGGGAAGGTGTAGAATTAATCTATTGAGGGAACTGTTCTTTAGGAGAATTCATGGAGAGGGGACTAAAGTGCGAACTTTCAGGTACCAAAATTATATGGAAAAAAATAATGTTTAACAGTTTTTTTTATTATTTATTTGTCTATTTTCCGCAGATGATAGTAAAAATTTAATTATACTAAAGTTGCTTCGAAATAAATATATTTTTAAAGAGGGCCTCCGAGATTTTTGTATAGTATTGAAAAATACTTTTGGGTTTCTTTGAAAAGAGTGGTCAGAAAAAATTACAAAAAGTTTCCATGATGGTTCTTTAAAAAAATTTCAATATCAAATGCTATTCAGTGTAAGGCAGGTAACTTACGAGTGAACCTCACAGTATAATGTCTGTTTAGCTGACATTGGCATTTTCATACATTGACATATTTATAAGTTATTTCATGTTTAAAAAGAAAACACTTCCGTTCTTTCTTTTTCTGCAATCTTAAAAGTTTCCTCTATATGACTCTAGTTTAATAAAAAATAAATTTAAATACTAGAAAAAATAATTAAATATTAGAATAATTATTATTTTATAATAACAATATCATTAAATATTATAACAATATATAGTATTTTCTAATTTATTGCAAACTATTCAGAATGAACGACCCATACATAGCTTATTTATTTCTTGCCCTAACATAAAGACTCTTAACTTTTCTGTTAATGGATGATGTTAACTATCAATACATTAGCCATTTACAAATTTTTGTTAAAGTCTCTTTTTACAATTGTGAATAAAAATATTCAAGATGAAAATTTAAAAAGTCGACCAGTAAAAGATACCTCATTTTCCAGGAAGTGGCTAAATGAATGGTTCAAACACTTTATTCAATTATATGACATGTGCTTTTAAACCCGGATATTTAGAATCAGTACTAAGAAAAAACGTTTTAACAATTGAATGACTAAATAAACGACCGAGTAAATAAATTGTTTGACTGAAATTTAATTTTATCAAATGACACGTGTAATTATCGTTAACATGTTGTGCTATTTATACCATGAATTTTTTAGATATTCCATTCCTTGCTCTTCAAAAGTTTCCCGTGATACTTTATAAGTCTTTCATCCATGATATTTTCTTAAAATACTCTGAATAAACGCCATATAAATTAGAATTCATCCACATATTCTGAAATATTCAGGATCCAAGTAGCATTACAAACTGTTTCTCGTTCATTATTGTCTTTATTTCAATTACAGACTCTAAAATTGCCCTGCTGAAGAACTTCTGAAGGAAAGTGGTCCATCTTTATAGAAATAATGACTATTTTTTCACTAATTACAATAAAAAGAAAGAATTCATTTTATTATACTCACGCCAAAGCAGCCAAATGAACTGCCTTCTGTACGACAGGCGAATCTGCCACAATGTTGTCCACAGCCAACTCACAAAACATCTTTCTGGCACATTGGGGCTTCTCCAGAGCTTTCATGCCAAACTCGCCAATGGCTTCTATGAAGGACGCCATCGATTCAGAGGCCTTCTGGGAGCGAGAGGCTGGTGCGTCGGTGGCCGTGCCCACAGCCGTCGTGGAGATCATGGGGATCATTGGGGCATCACCCTTCATGACCATCATCTTGTGCATCACAGAAGGAAGGGCGGCAGCTAGAATGAGACTGGCGGGGACAATGCCTGCCACCAGGACAGTGATGGGGTCCACGTGGGCCAGCTTGGTGAAGATGCCCGATATGCCACCTTTCTTCTCGGGCTCTGGGGGCATCATCATCATGGCCTTCATCATCATATCCATCATCATCTCATCTGTCATCTTCATTGTGTCCATGTCCATGGGCATGGACATCGGCATGGGCATAGGCATGCTGGTCGCTGGTGCGGGGGGCATGTCGCCTTTCCAGGGAGCTGCCTTCTTGAAGTAGTGGAAGTGCTTGTGGATGGAGACGGGGTGCTTCTCTTTTGGCTTCTTGGTAGTAGTAGTAGTGGTGGTGGTGGTGGGTGCCGGAGTGGTCGTGGTTGTCGTCGTTGTTGTGGTGGTGGTGGTAGTGGTTGTGGGAGGCATGGTACTGGGCTTGCTGTCATCCGCCTCGTCATCTTCCCAACCCTACGAAGAACAGAAATAAATAGCATGCACTTCTGTAAAATATAACGTTATTTGATAGCTAAATGTTAAACAACGCTATCTATTTGAACAGTTTAACTAAATTATAATATATATTTTTAAATTGCTTGCATTATAATATTTTTCTTGCTTAAGATATACGAATTTTAGTGAAACCGTTAAGATAGAAATAATATAAAATGTTATAATTTTATTTATATATTTTTTCTATCATTTGCAAGTGTATTTTCTATCGAAAGACAAATGCTAAGTTATAGAAAATAATTATTAGAAAATATATAATAATTAAAAAAAAAATCTTAATATAAAAAAATAAATGAAAAAAATTTAATAATTAGGAAATAAAATTCAATTTATTTGTTACTTACATAAGTTAAAATATTTTCTTTTTAGTTAAAATGAATGAAAAGCATAAAATTAAAATTTATTAACATAAATATTAAGAAATTTTCAACAATGATATTCAGAATTATGAAACGGGCTTAGAAAGTAAGATAATTAGAAATAATTATCATTTAGAATAATTATTCCAACAATTTATAGAAAGATCGTATTTGCAATTAATGCGTTATTCTTATTAATATTTTTTCTATTAGTTAAATATATATTCTGAGATAAATTGTGTTTCAGCACATTTATAAATAGTTTCAAGTTCTTTTTAATTCTTTCTAGTAACTTGCACTTCTGCATCTTGGCATTTGCATTTATAGTGAAATTGAATAAAAATGACACTTTCATAAGTTTCATAACAAATCTTTCAGAGACTACGTAATAATCTGATCTACTTTTCTTGTTTTGCACATGTTGAGAGACAAAGAGAAAACAAAATAAAATTGTCAATTTTATGTAGATCAGATGTATGCCTTTGGGCCGCATCAGGACGTAAAAAATGTCCAGGTAGAATTTAAAAAAAAAAAAAATGTCTTGGACCCCATAGAAAATTTAAACAGGGAATTGCCAAGTAAAAAGGAAATAAATGCATATTCTGGTATGTTCACCAGAATTTAAAAAAAATTGTGTGGTATGCTACTATTTTTGATTTTTTTTAATGTCACTTAACAAAAAACGAGACATTTTATCTTTGAAATGAACTTGAACTTTATTCTTTTTTCTTCTTTTTTTTTCTTTTTCTTTACTCTTTTTTCTTTGAACTTTATTGTTTTTTTAATATATTTTTAAGCTAACAGAATTTCAAACATAAAAACTAACGCATAAAACTTACTATTCATTAAATAAAAACTAATGAATAAAACTTCAATTATTTGAAGAAATTTAGAATTTTGTACTGAACCTCATTCTTAATCGTTTGCCAATCATGATCTAGATTCTTCTTCTTCTTCAAAGGCGCAACAGCCCCATGGTGGGCCAAGGCCGTCTGTCTACTGGCAGATTCCGAACATGACATGTTTTCTTTTTAAGGGGTAGGGCTGTCAGCCATGCGCCCAACGCTCAACAAACCTATTAGACCGGGACCTACGGTTTAAAGTGGATTCCGAACTATTACAAACATGTAGCAGGGCCTGATGGCCGAGTGGCTAGTGCTCTGGCGCTCGGTACCACAGGGTTCGAGTTCCGACGGGGACATGAATGTTTGTAGCGGTTTGGAATCCACAATAAACCGTAGGTTAGTGTTTAATAGGATCGTAGATCATTGTGAAGGTAGTGTTACTCGCGTCCGTAATCTATCTTCAATTTACACGTGCCCCCTGGGTAGTGCTAAATGAGTAACAGCGGTGCAGCCCTTGCTTATGGCATAAAGATTAGCTGTCTTTGTATTGCCAGCTGCATTAGAACAACACAAACATGGGGCACATAGCGCCAGAGCACAAATCACTCGACCGTCAAGCCCCTAGAAGTTCTTTAAAAAAAAAAATAGTATTTAGAATCATTAGATTAGTAAGAAAATATGTTCGGTTTTTTACTATGTATTTAAATGAGGAAAATCAAAATTATTTTCTTGCCAATCCAATGTAAAAAAGGCTTTGCAAGTAAATTTTATGATTTTATCGTAGAAAATTAGAATTACAGAATTATTCTGACTTGTTCCTACAGTTATTTCAATATATGTTTAAAAAAAATTGTTTTAAATCCTATTTGCGTGATTTTTTTTTTTTTTTTTTTTTTTGTTGAATCGTTAACTATTTGAATTTACTAGAGAGATTTTACGAAGATTTTATAAGAGATTTTACGAGATAAGAGATTAGAGATTTTACTAGAATACAAAGATTTTACGAAGAGATGTATATTTATTCTGCAGAAAAGTTACCTCGCTATCATCTGCTTCCCAGTAGCTCCAGGCTATCTTTGAGTCACTGGGGGATACTGGTCCCTTCGCATATTCTGGCCAGTACTTCCAGTTCTTGTTCTTCCTTTTATCTGCGCACACAAATAAACAACAACAATAGACAAATTAATGATTGTCAAGAAAAATCGTCAATGATAGATGGATGGGAGGATTGTATGACACTTAATGTCATAATCTTAAAGAATTTTAATACTGGTAATATATTATCCTCTTCTTAATAGCTTTCTTTTTATTTGTGAGAATTTATGATGCTAATCAGAAATACAATGTCAACAAACAAAATCACTTATGCTGCCATCATTTTAATTTGGAAAAAAATCTACTGAAGTGAGTATGCGAAGAAATTATTATTTAAAAAAAATTAGATATTTGTTATAAAATCTCGCGGATATTGTAAACAGACAAGCACGAATAGATTAACTGATAATAAGAGGATAAGACCAAGTAGATAAACTAACTCTTAATGTGAACTAACATTGAAATGAACTATAAGGAACTATGATGGAATAAAGTGAACTAACTAATTGGTAATGATGTTTTTTAATTATTTTTATTTATTGTTTGTTTGAAAAGGCTAAGAAAGTGAAACAATTCCTTTAATTTAAACCGCCTGACTCTATATTGAAATAAGAACTGTTCTTTCGAGTTATGGTGCATCGTAAGTGTAAAAAAACAGAAATCGTATTTTTTTCGTTACTTACAAAATACTACTCTTAATAAAATATTGATTAATTGTTGAAATTTGCAGCTAAGGATAAGATCAAGGATTTATTATTACCAGCATATTGGCCAGGGTGAATTTTTCTTGCCCTCAGTCTCCTTGATGTAGATGGATGTGCCACAGACATGTCATCATTTAGGATTCTTAAATTAGAAGATTTTTTATTTGGAAAACCAACTGTCACTTCATGTAGCAAGGCATCCTTTTCTTCCATGGATGTGAAGGTCCCTTTGGAGAGCGTCACGACGGTTCCTGGTCTGGTAGAGGGGACGTCATGTTTTTTAGATTTGATGTTCTGTGTCTTCTCTGAGGTCTCCGACAGGAGTTTAGAATATTCAAGTGAGTTAGACAAAGCACATATGAAATGGATCAAGCAAAGAATATTTAAGGGGCTCTTGAACATGATGAAAAGAGAATTCCAGGCTGAAATAGAGAAGATGTTTTCTCAACGAATTGAAATTTCATAACAAATTATGCAACAAGATGAAGTTTCTGAACAAGTTGCTTACAGTTGTTCAAAAACAATTTCTAAATAAGCTGTGCAAAGAGATGAAAAACAGAACTTAATGTAACAATTTATAATTAAATAAATCATCAAAGCTGTTCTACCAGAAATAAAATTGCCTTTTGGCTTTTATTTAATTTCTAAAATCGGCATGAATACTCTATTTTACTATATGATGATTTGCATGTGAATTTCTCATCACTGAATTTGAATCTTTTCTATTATTAATTATGTTTTAAATCACATATTCTTTGATTCAATCTTATTATTCTACTTTTCAAACTTTCTTAGTAGACACTGCTATTTTTCTGGGACGGATGTAATGCCAAAATCATTATGTTGTTCCACATGAAATAAACCTTTTGTGATTTGCTGATGTTCTATAATAGTATTAATTTAAACAAAAGTGTTACATAGAAATTTATAGTTTATTCTGTGCTAAGTCTGATTCTGTATGTTTTTCGCAAATAGGGGTCGAAAATTTTGGAAAATCTTAAACAAATAGAAACATAGAATCTATCTCAAATAGCAAATAACTTTTCTGTAAGGATATAAATCTGGACATTCTCCTACCCAAGCGACACGAAACATACGCATTTGGGAATGATATAAACGATAAAATGTTTCAATGAGAGGATTCAATTTTCTCAAAATAGCGGTAAAGGATGAGTTATGTTAATGAAAGTGAATAGAACCATCATTTAACGTTTATATATTCGAGTTCAGTTGCTAAAATAAATGCCGGATGAACAATAAATTCACACACGATAAACTGGTATTCGTACGTGATTTCGATTTTCTTTTATTTATTATTTTTTAATTGTTTTTTTAGTATGCTTGGGTATCGAAAACGTCATGCTAAATCAATATCACATTCAAATCATAAAAAAAAAAAAAAATCTTTACTATGGCAATTATGAGTTATCGGAGTTGAAGTGTGAAATTAGCCCCGAGAAATTTAAATTGAAAATGGGTCTTACTTTTTGGACACAGTAGTATATGTTGCTAAGCCTAAAGATTTGTCCAAGATCAAGTCTTATTCCATTTTGAGTTGCTTGGCTTTCGGAATGTAAATATATCGTATTGTTTAAATGTTCTCAAAATAGCGTCAAAGGGTGAGTTATGTTTATGAAAGTGAATTGAACCATCACTTGACATTTATATATTCGAGTTCAGTTGATGACATAAGTGTCGAATGAATAATAAATTCACACATGATAAATTGGTATTCGTAAATGATTTCAATAATAATTTCAGCATAATATATATTTAATAATTTCAATTTTAATGCTAAACATACTTTGTGGAACTCTAATAATATTAATACTAGGGGTAATAATCTTATTAAGATCTGTAATAATTTTCTGTTATTTATTATTTTTTTGTATGATTGAGAATCGAAAAATGTCTTGCTAGTGCAATTAAGAGTTATCGGGACTGAAGTGTGAATCGGCGATGGAAACAGATAGCTGTTAATGAAACGCTTTTGACCCTCGGACATCAACGTGGCACGTGGGGATCACGCGATCCAGAGGTCAGTAAACAATCTGAATAGTTTGGAGCGGAAAAGGGTTTCTTCTCGTTTCACAATAGAGCATGAAACGCTTCTTCAAATCTACTATAATCTCTCATTTCATGCGTTTTCGAGCGCTAAATGAGGACACACCTCCAAGTGACACCCGCCGAGTCAACAGCAAGAAGCGAATTTCAATCACAATAAAGTGATGAATATGAATGAGCGGTTTTGTCATTCATTTTCCAGCAGAGATTCATGGGTTGAGCTTTCATTTCCATGGGCACTTTCTCACGGTTATTACACATAATATGATTCATAAGTTCTGTTTAAGTATTCCTTGCACGAATAACAGATTGAGTTTAGAGCAAAATGATCGAAAGGGAAAAAGTACACTTACTACTGTGCCCAAAAAGTAAAACCAATTATTTTTTGTTTCAAAAACTCTTTATTTATTTTTACAAATTTATTTCATCGCCTTCAAAGGAATCCGCTCAGGACACAATGCATTTATGCCGACGTTTGTTCCCAATCCTCAATGCAAAAAAGTCCTTATGCTAAAAAGTCATCGGCAGGGATGGCCTTCAAAGCGCTCGCCGATTCACGTTGAATCTCTTCAATCGACTCAAAACGGTTTCCCCACAGTGGTCTTCAGAGTTTAGGGAATAGCCAGAAGTCGCACGGTGTGAATAGGGGGGTTGTGGAACGATATGGGTTTCATTTTTGGCGAAAAAGTCAGAAATTTCATAAGCCCCGGGAATTTTAATTTAAAAATTGGTCTTACTTTTTGGACATAGTAGTATAACGTATAGTTAAAACAAAAATCAACAATTTTTTAGGAAATAATTGGAACACATCTGAGAGGTGCCCTAAGCGTCTGTACACGGTCTGCCTTGAAACTGTCGTACCGGTAACTGAAGAGAGCTGACGAGACAGGTCTGATACTGTGCTCCGTCTGTTTATTTTGGTAGTAACTGCTAAATACCGGTCCTCATTCGGCGTTGTAACTCGGGGGCGACCTGTGCTGTAACATCTACTCACATTACCATCATCTTGGAATCATTGCCAATCAATCATTTTGGAGATGACACTCTGGGCGATTCCAAGTTCCTCGGATACTTCCAGCTGGGTTCGTCCACATTCCAGTCGTCCGATAATTCTACCACGTAAAAAATCATCCAAATGCTTCCTTTGTGCCATAACTATGCGGTTATTGCACTGAAAGGCTTTTAAAGCGCTTGTGAACAATTTTACTTCCTTGCCACCATTCCTCATATAAACCTCTCTTACACTCTCGTCATTGTGACGTACTATCCGCGCCATCTGGTGGTTTCCTGTAATTTGCATATTCTTCTTCAAGATGTGTGTGATAATTCTACAGGTGAAATTTTTATTTTAGAGTTCAATTTCTGTGTGATTCTGAATTATCCTTAATTTATGGACATGAGTGTAATATGCCATGAATAAAACGCAGTTCATTCATAGAATTGAAAACAAGGCCCATTACTATTTTATTTGCTGAAATACGAAATCTATAAAAATTAATTTATATTAAATTGCGATTCAATATTAATGAATTTTATAAATTCAGTAGGATTATTTTTATTCTTCTATAGAAATTAATTCTTGAAAGTGCACTTGCAAAAAGGAATCATCTATACGGTGTGTAAAGTATTAGTTTATTTTTTTTTTTTTTTTTTTTTTTTTTTTATTTTTTTTTTTTTTTTTTTTTTTTAACAAGACTTTTTGAAAAAAAAAAAAAAAAAAAAGCTGGATAATTAAAATTATCATTGATGTTACAAAAATCCCCATTTTGTTTAATTTTAGAAAACAGTTTTAAGAAGTTTTTTCTTCCATTCATACAATAATTAAATATATGTTTGTTAGACCTTGGAATGGATTGTAGTTAGTTGCAAATAAAAAGTTGTTATTTGTTTAAAAAAAGTTGTCGGTGTTAAAAAGTTGTAAATAAATTAGAATTTGTGTCGAATCTAAAGAAACTGAAATTAAATTTCAAATTGTTTTTTTTTTCATCAGATATTTTGACAGATACTAATAAGACAGTAAATACATAACCTGTTCAGAGAAATATTTCAAGCTTAAGAATCATAAGATTGTACTAAAATATATATATATATCAGTATTAAGTTAAATAAGAGTGTTGTACATAATTTTATTGTTTATGCTGTACTCAGTTTAACAATGAATTTTGTAGGCATATATGTATCTAGTTTTTAAAAAATCTTAAACAGTTAGAAGCAGTGAATCTTTCTGTATAAATATAAACTTGAACATTCAGTTAGCAAAGCAATATGAAACATCGATGATGCAATTTGGAATGATACAGCTAATATATCTACAGTGAGACGATTGTTTAAGGAGTTTAAATCAAAAGATATGAGCTTAGATAATTAATTCCGTTTAATAATTGAGAGCATCATTTATAATGATGTTTTGAAGGCAAAAGTTAAAGTTAACACTATAATAACAGTTACAGAACTTGCTTTTGAACTTGGAGTAAGCATAGCAATAGAGACTTCTTGCCGAACGTTGAAATGGAGAAAAAAACCTTACAAATGAGTTCCACACCAGCTAACAGATAGGCAGAAATTGCAAAGCTTACAGATTTGCAAATAATTGAGTATTTAGCAAAAAAATTGTTCCTTTTTGGACAGTATCCATATTTGTGATGAAAAGTGGATAACGTATGATGATTGTAAGAGATCATCAAAGTGGCCATATGCAAATGAAAAACCTAAACACGCACCAGAATCAAACTTAGAAATCACCAAAGAAGATAATAGTGACGGTTTGGTGCAATAAAAGTGGAGTCATCCATTACAATTTCTTAAGAATAGATCAAATATTTAATGCACAATATTACTGTCAGTAATTTATACTGTGTATTATAAACTGTTTTTATCAGAACAAGAGTTGATCAATCGAAAAGGTTTTATTCTTCACCATGATAATGCAGATCTCGCATTGCATACGTCACATTCCAAAAACTGAAAGAATTTAAATTTTAAGGATCTGCCTCTTCCACCATATTCATTACGCGTGTTGCTTACTGAAACTACTGCTTTTCAAACGAATAAGCGCATTGTCAACAGCTTTTACTGAATTTATTGATTTTAAATCAAAAGGGTTTTTTGAAACTGGCATAAAAAGATTTTGTAAATGATGGCAGAAGTGCATTAATGTAGAAGGCGCATATTTTTATTTTTTTATTTTCCCAAAATTACCCTGTTATCGATTGGAAATAAATACAATATTTCCTGTAGTGATTCAACTAAAGTAAAGACTGGAGATGTATTAGTGACAACACAAAATTAGAAAATATGTAAAAATTCGTAAAATATAAGAATGCCACTGCCGATTCTTCCCATTTCTGTTGGAACTTTCATTTGTCTAACCGTTGTTTTATCTCTTCCTACAATGGCTTTAAAATACTTTCATATTTATTTGTTCAACATATAACTTTACTTATATCATGGCATATTTTTTATTTAATTTTCCTTAACTTAACTGCTGTAATATTTTTAAGATGTCTTTGAGCATTTCACACAATGAATATAATTCAAATACTAGTGTGTAATACCTATCATATAAATGATGTTGTTTCCATAAAGGTTGTCAGAAGACATTGGCAAAAAAATTCATTTGCAAAAGACAACAAAAAATATTCCTAAAGACAATTTTTTTTTTTTTGTTGAAATTTTTCAGTTGTCATATAAATTTATTTTAACAAATCCTTGCACATCATGCTGAGAGAACCATCCATCATTGTATCTGTGGAAATTTTTTTATATCAATGGAACTTGCATTTCGTTAATGTATGCCACAATCAATCTGCACGACATTGCCGATTAAGAGGATTTTCATAGGCTAATGAACTACATTTTTGCGTCAAGCAGGAGAAAAATACCAGAAAACTCCTACCAAGTAGTTCGATTATGACGCGTGGCGTTTGCGTACTTGGCACAAAAACATTTAATCTCTCTTTCTGAAAACAATGAACGCAACGAAGTTCAGATTAGGCTAGTTATCGTTGGCTTACGCGTTAGTAAAGTGTCCATAAACATAGTAACAAAATATTTTATTTCAATATTTAAAATGATACAGAATCTACACCACTATCAGCTATTTATCTGATATCCAAAATAATTTGAAGTAAACAAATCAATTTGATATGTAATTAAAACATATTATAATTCCCATGTTTTAATTTATTAAAGAGAACCTTCATTTTTTTTAATAAATGATCCATTGCTGTCTGATTTCTGATTTTTGCATTAGCAAATTTTAGTAAAAGGTTTTGGTTTTGAAATAGCTAATTTTCCTTTCCAAGTTATATTAAAAAGAAAAACAAAATATTCAATAATTTATGTAGTTTTATTTTCCTATTTCAACACAATTTGGACAAAAAAAAAAAAAAATTGCGGAAAATCTATGTAAAACGATTAAAAAAAATTAAATTCCAAATATGAAATGTGAAATAAAATAAAAATACCTTAAATAAGTACATTCAATCTAAAAATAAATTTATGTACATATATCTATGAAAAATAAATGAAAAAATCACCCAACAAAATTATTAAATGTGAATTGGGAACTACGAAATGCACTTAACCGTTCGTTAATATTAAAAATAACAGTTAATATTTAATTAAAAAAGATTGGATTTTTCACTAGAAAATTTATGATTATGAAAACTTTTTATATTTTTTGGTAAAGCACCAGATTAAAAAAAATGACTGATTCAAGAAAAAAAAAACGATCTCTCATTTCAAAATAGTTGACAATTTCTGACCTATTTTGGAGGCAATATTTAAAAAGTAAACAAAAAAATTACAGAAAGATACAGTTGGTGATGTTTACAAGAGAATATTTCAACTTTTTTTTATATATTCAGTTTTTCTCGAGTTTGATTTGATAAAGAAAATCAACTTGACAAACTACGTTTCACTATTGTATTTTTCAGCACAGACTACTAAGTAGAACTTATGGAGTTAACTTATACAGATATAAGTCATCTGTCCTATTTTTCTATTTCCTATTTCTTGATGACACTGGCATATTGCAGACTATATGGCAAGAATTAGAATAGAAGCTTTGTATATTCATATAGAAGTAAAAGCATTACTAAATATTTTCATACAATTTGCACTTTTGAACTTTTTGATACCTTTTGTTTCAGAACATTACAAGACTATTCAATCACCTTTAATAGTCAAAGATAATAAAATGTTGCTTATTATTTAAGTAAAAAAAAAAAAAAAAAAAAATTGGCAACTTACCTGGTGTAAATAACTGTAGGAATGATGTCAAATCTTTTACAGAAAGATCAATTTCTTACTCTGAAAATTGAAAACTGCTAAACTTTTTAACTCGGAAGTTTTCAACAAAGTGGATGTTTTCTTCGGTGCCTGAGATGAGAAGATTCCCCTTGCATCCAATCCAAAAGCTGAATATACGATTGCATGCAGATATAAACTGCATTAAGGCTTTGGATTCACTAAAGCGAGAAAAATTATTCACCTTTCTTCTTTCCCCTCTAACACTTGCAGAAGAATAAAAAAATGCTCTCAGCTTTTATTCTCAAGTTCATGGAAAGGAAGATCGAATAATAAAATATGCAAATAAAAGAAAGTTAAGAAATTTTTTTTTTCTATCCGCCATATTTGTCCAGGAAAATTTTAATATTTAGTCTTGGATATGGCTGACATAACAATACAACTTTTTTTTGTTGTAAATGTATTGATCATTTTCGCCTTTAAAGATAAAAACAATTTTTTTTTGTGTGAATAAAATGTAGTTTCTTTGCATTTGATATATGAAACTGTTAACTTGTTATTTCACAATTGGAATGCTTTTCCATAATTTTAAATTGATAAATCAGAATTTTATAATTTCGATACTAGAGGTTATGGAATTTTACCAATAAAATGCTTTTCTGTAAAGGTTTTTTTTCTACATAATATTAATTTTTTTAGAACAAGAATCGCTGGATCAGAGTTTTAACCTGGCATTACTACAATTCAAGACAATAATCAACAGAAATGTTATCTCGTAGAAGATCATTTTACATTTAATAAAGGAGTTTGCAGAAGCTGCCTGTTTGAATTACTTGATTTTGAACTGTACTGTAATCAGTTCAGAGTCCCTATGTAATAACCACTGATCCAGTGGCACTGCAATCTGTGGGCGAGTTATCCTATACGATTTGAGCACAAATTAGGATATGCATATTACTTAGGCACAAATTGAATTTGAATTTATAAGCTTTCTTTCTTGAGTTACAATAAGAGTCAACTGGCCTCTAATACTGTAGTAATTTTAATTTAACAACCTGAAAAGGAGTCAGTCATTTTAGAAAATGGTATAGTTCATTAACATATTGTGTTAACTTGAGTCAATCAGTAAATCGTTTCAATTTAAATACTTATTTAATATTTACTTGTTTACTTATTTATTTTATTGCATAGTGATTCTTTTGCTGTTAGTTGATAGACTAGCACGAGTTTTCACGAAAAAGAATTTGTTTTCAATTATTTTAAATATAAAGCTAAAGTTTAACAATTTAAGCAGTCTTAGCACGAAATTAGCATTTAGAAGATATGACTTTATTGCAAAGCGAAAGATGTATTTTTAATAAATCACGTGAAAGAAGTTTTTTTTTTTTTAATTATTATTTAACATCGCTGGACTTAGTGTTCCACTGATGTGTGTCGCAAACAACCCATCGATTAACTGTGAGGGAAGAACATTTTCTTCAGAAAGTGCCTCCGGATTTGTATGTCGTATGGGTGAAAACCCACAAAACTTCCACCAAAACTTGGAAGCTTTATCGCTATCATCACTATTTATCACCGTAAAGCCTCCTCGTTTATAAAAGAAGGAGATAAATATACAGATTTGCCGAGTATCCGAAAGTTTCAGCAAACCACAAAAGGGCTTATAAAAAATTTTCGAAATAATTTTGTAATTTATAAGCAAATTATTTTTAAATAATACTACGATAATCATAAATAATTCGTATAATTATCTTATGTATAGAATTATCCTCGTTTTCAGTAGTTTTCTAATACGCTATCTGATTCTGCTTTTTTAAAAATCTACTTTTTTCAATTAGTTAACCATGAAACCTTAATTATCCCATTCTAAAACTTTTTACATCTCACATTAGTGTAAATTAATTCGTAGAATTACTTTCGTAAAATTAAAAACTTTTCCAAAACAAATATCTTTCTTTCTATAAATTTTTGTGCTGCATTTTTAAGAATGACTCTTTTGACTGTTAAACAATAAATTCTAAGAATTCTATGGCGATCCGAATCTATGCCAATAATGTAATTTGGGGACATTTTTCAAAAAGACTGCATATTTTTCAACAAAATCTTCTTATTTTGAATGAGAGCCAATTATCTTCTTTAGGAATGGCAGTTAGTGAGGTTAATTTTAATTCTTCATTCTAAGAAATGACCCTCTTTGAGTAAATCTGAATTAATTGAAACTCCTCATTTATATAAGAATCATTTCGAATACTGTATCAGATATGAATTTGGTAATTTTCAGCTGTTTTAAAACAGTAAATGGACTCATGGATACTTCTTCACCATTATAGCTATATTACTTAAATGTCACCAAAAGGTTCTCGTGACTTACGGACTATGAGTGATAATCGTTAGGACTTTGGCGTCATACGTTAACGATTTATTACTGGTCTATAATAATAAGGAAGTACATAATTTTGTCAACAAATGCAATTTAAACCAAAGTTGGAAAAAATTTAGCTACCGTTAATGAAATTGTACTTTATATTTGCTTTGTAATATTTTTATGATACAGATATAAAAAAAGTTACTATTGTTAACATTTTTTGGTTAAAATCTAGAATACCCCTGAGAAAGTCGCCAATCTTGCAACCCTGAATATTTCGCCAATTTTGCCAAAATTCTTTAGGGTTGCAATCCTGTAATTAGAGGAATTCGTAGCTTCATTTTCCGAACAATATAATGGCTATTTTATTGCTATTTCGACAATTAATTGCAGAATTCTTATTTGCAATAAATAAGAACAGAATATATATTCTTTTAAATAAGTATTCCGATAAATTATTGATTATTCCGAGCATATTCTTATAACATACGTGTGTCGCTGATACAGATTATAAACAATTTTATGATGTTGCCACTCACGAAAATAAGAAACAAACAAGAAAAACGATTTTTTATAGTGGTTCGGAATCCATTTTAAACTGTAGGTCCCGATCTGTTAGGCCCTCGTGAGACAGAAGATGACCGTAGAGAGACAAACCAAACCAAATGATTTTTTAATTCGTTAAAAATTTATTCTTAAACAATTAATTTCCTTTTTAAAGATGTTAGTTTAGTTAAGATTTTGTGGCAACCGTAATTAGAATTCGTACGGAATATTTGAAGCTTTAGCTTTTTAGAACGTTAGTTAACGTTGCAATTTAAAAGCGTTATTAACGCGACAACACAAATTTGGCATCCGTAAATTTTTTTATGATTTCACCGATGGTATAAAACGTTTGTTTCCACCACAGACGAAGGACATACCATAATAAAAGGTAAGTTATACTCCGGTTTCTTTTTCTCTTTTATTAATATTAATTTATTATTCGAATTCGCCTTCATAAAGACCATGACTTATTTTTTGGCATTAAAAAAAAAATTAGCGAATTAGCGAATAATTTTGGCGAAATTTTATCGTAACAGCGATTATTATTTTTGTCTAAACGATCCATTTTTGTGAGTTAGCAAAATAAAATTCCACAGAATAATTTGGCGTTAAAGCGATTTAATTTGGTGCAAAAGCAATTTAGGAATAAAATGTTGATAAAATAATGATATATTTTGGCGTTAAAGTGACAATAAGTGGCATAAAAAGAAAACATTAAAATTTTGCCATAATAGTGGAAACTTTTGGCGATAAAGCAAAATATAAATGGCGTTTGGCGGAGATATAAAAGGCAATTTAGACGTAATTTTTTGTCATATTAGAGAGTTTTTGCATACCGTATTTTTATCGTCCGATATATTTTTCTCCCTAGCGCGCATGTTCATAGGAAATTGCGCACGCGTATCTGTAATAATGTTTCCTATGAACATGCGCGCTAGGGAGAAAAAAATATCGGACGTTATAAATTCGGTATACAGAAACTCTCTAATATTTCTAAATTTTGATATAAAAGCGATAATATTTGGTGCAAAGGTATTCCAGAGATAAAATTTTTAAGTGATAAAAATTTGGCGATAAAGCATTAATTTTGGCGTAAAAGCAAAAAAAATTCGCTTAATGAAAAAATATGGCGATATATGTGGTTGGTAAAGCATTATGTTTTACCGTAAAAGCCCATCAAATAAATTAAAAAATTTGCTTAGTGAAAAAGTAATAAATGTTGACTATAAAGCATTTCAAAAATTAAAATTTTGTCAAGATAGGGATAATATTTGGCGTTAAAGCGGTAAATCTCGGCTTCAAAGCCTTTCATGAATAAACTCCGACGTAATAGCTATTTGGCTACTAATGTTGGCGTAATAGCACTGTTTGGTTATAAATTTTGGCGAAATAGTATTTTACAATGATACCGAACTTTGGCAGCCATTTTGTTTGTTTACTTGGCGATTTGGCAACCCAGTGAAAGTTTTTGGCGTAATATCATTTTACCGCTCAAACTAATTGGCTCATTCATTTCTATGCTTACCTACCGACTTGGCAACTTGGCAATGTGTTTAGCACAAAGGGTACAGGATTCTAGATTTTAACCCACTTTCTTTGCAACGTTGAGATTAATGACTTTAGATTATTATTTTTATTTTTCTTATTATTATTGTTCTTTTATTACGTTTTCCAATTTTATCGAAGCATTTTGAGGTTATTTAAATTCTTACAGCGATGATTTTGTTAATAACAAAGGTTGAATCCTACATTACTATTATCTTCTATCCTGTTTTACAATTGTAAATAAATAATTTTTATTGTTGTATTAACAGTAAAAATTTTTTTCTCTTTTATTATTTAATAAATTACTTTAAAAATGAATCACAAAGTGTGATATGTCAATATATGTTATATTTTTTAATTGTATAATAGGTAATACAATTAGAAAGAAATTTTCATATTTTGTCAAAAAATGGAAACATGGAGCATTCAGCTCTAGTATAAAAAAAGTTTCCAAAAATTATTTAATGTTTTTTAATTCAGTATAAACAATGCTCTTGGCTCGATTCAGAGTTTCCATATACATTATTTTTTCTGTCTTTCTATTGTACTCACAAATAGTAATTCCACATAGTACGTTCCCAATAGTAATAGTACATTCCCACAAAGCCACTAGAATCAGTTCTTTTGGCCATCAAGACGTCAGCTGTCGATGAATGTTTTTTTTCTCATAACTTCATTATGTATTTTATAGAATTGTCAAAAATATTGCCCCTTATAAAACTGCGTCAACAATAAAGTAAATGCAGTAATTACCAGATATTGCAAATTGTGTAAATTTGTGTTGTTGCTAATCCCTATGAAAGTCTACACCAGGTCCAATAGACCCCGTCACAGGGGATTGGTCCATAGCTAAGCGTAATATGCAGACAAGGGCTGAAGTCGCTCGACGGTCATATTAAACCAGGACCTACTGTTTAAAGTGGATTCCGAACCACTACGAACACCCATGATCCATCGACACCCGAATCTGAAACCTATGGTACCGAGCGCCAGAGCGCTAGCCACTCGGCCATTCAGGCCCCAAATGTATGTAAATTTGTTCTGATGAGGGTTGAAGCCTAGAATCCTATACCACCGAAGAAGTAACCAATGTTGTAACGGGGTATATTGCCAATTCCTTTAAGGTTACAGTAGTTAAACAGCATATGAAATGATTGTGACAGTTACACGTAAACGGTAACTGCAGCAGACATTTTGCTTGTTTACTTGACTATTTGGCAATTTGATGATCAATTTAACACAAGGAATACAGGATATAGACTTTTACTCGGATCAGCATATATTTATGAACTAATCTTCTCAATAGTGAATAAAAACCAATCAAAAAAATAAATACCACTCGAATAATTAGTTTTATGCTTAAGTATTACAAAAATTGAACGGATATTAAAACACTTATAAATCTATATAAATTTTTATGTCTCATTAAATGAAATTCTGCATTTACTTTTTATTTTAATTAAATTTATATTATTTACTTTTCATTATATTGTTGATGTCTAAAATCATAATAATTTTAATGTATGCACGCAAAGAAACATAGAGAAAGAAAAAAATATGTTCCAAAAGATTTTTTTTCGTATGTATGCAGCCAGCTCTCAAATTACAGTGAGTAAAATTTGATTTTGTTTGCCGCTCTACGATTCATTTTATGCACACTTCAGGCTAATTAGACTTGGACCTACAATTTAATGTAGATTTCGAGCCACTAACAAACATCCATGCCACCGCCAGGATTCGAACCTGAAGAATGTGGTACTAAGCCCAGAGCGCCAGCCAATTGGCCATCAATTGGCTAGCGCTCTAGTGACAGCACAGTGAGTAAGAAGACCTTGTTTTTAGTACTATTTTATAGTATTTAATATTCATACCGTTTTATAATATTCAATATTCATACCATTTTATACTATTCAATATTCATATCATTTTATAGTATTCAATACATTTTATAATTCCAAATTTTACTATGTAAATACCATTTTATAGTATTCAATACATTTTATAATTCCAAATTTTGTAAATAGTAAACAAATGTTTACAAAAGGGGTACCCATAGAACAATGCAATGAGTGATAGAAGGGGTACAGGTAGAAAAATATCATAGATAATAGAAGGGGTACTGGTAGAAAAATATCATAGATAATAGAAGGGGTACTGGTAGAACAATACATTAGATAATAGAAGGGGTACTGGTAGAACAATACATTAGATAATAGAAGGGGTACTGGTAGAACAATACATTAGATAATAGGAGGGGACAATGAAAGGGGTATCCACAAGAAGGGATGTTCATAGAACATTCAAGAAATATGTAAATCGTTTTCTAGATGTGCGGTGGTCAAAAATGTCTGAATTAAAAGCAGACTTCCGGTATGCATGCAAAAGAAATCGTTAACTATACACATTCAAGAGATTATAAATTTTGATGAGCGTTGTAAACTCACTTCCCGGCACGCTTCTGCACAATGCTTTATTTCCATCACACCCGCGTGAAGTTAGAAGAACTGACGTGGATTTAAAAGGATGTCGCATGCATTCGTTCTTTTTTACTGCTTTTATTGTTAAAACGAGTCTGTCTCCTGTTCATGCTTTCATTTCAGATTCTTATTTTGAAGCCGATCTAAGAATGTTTTTAAATATGTTTGATTTGGAAAATTTTCATACTTTTGGTGATAAAAATAAATCTTTCTATATGTTTCATATAGATCTCTCTATATGTTTCATATTCCAAAGTATTAAAAAAACCTGTGAATCATGGAATTGGGAGAGTATACAAGAACGATCAAATTGTAGGAAAGCGTCAATATTAAGATGATCGAGATTATGTTCTGACCAGCAGATGCTACGAATCATTGCGATGATCCAGCTGGAAAATCATAATGATCGCCCATCTATAGATCAAAGCTTTTCTAAAGTCTCGATCAAAACTTCCAGTTAAAATATGCAATTGTTAGCATGTATCAGTAGCGATCGCAAATTTCAATCACCAAAGGTATTGACTGGCGAAGTGCAGAAATGATTGGAGATTTTGTTAGCCTACTTGTGAGGATAAAAGTGCTACAGTAGCTGATGTGTTACCATTGATTTCAGTATTACCGGTGAGAGGGAATGCATTGCAACACAAAATGTTTTGCCGAGGTATAGTTTTATGGCCGAGTGGCTAGCGCTCTGGCGCTCGGTACCACAAGTTTCGGGTTCGAGTCCCGGAGGTGCCGCGGTTGTTTGTAGTGGTTCGGAATCCACTTTAAAAAGTAGGTCCCGGTCTAATAGGATCGTAGAGCGTTGCGGGGGCATTGTTACTCCGCGTCCGTGGCTTATCTTCAAGTGACACGCGCCCCCTGGGTGATACAAAGTGAGTACGTCTGTGTAGCACTTGCCTTAAGGCATCCAAGACCAAGCTGTCTGTATAGTAAAAAAAGGTATAGTTTTATTTGTGTACTTGTACTAATTGGTAGGCATCGATTAAAAACACATATTATAAACTAAGTTTTTTATTGGTCGTAATTAAATCTGATGCTTAAGATTTGTCTTTGTGTGCAGATCTGAATTTAAAAAAATGCAGTGTATTTTACTCAGATTAAATACACAGGTATGCAATTAGAATTCAGCTAAAATAAAGGTTTTTTCAACATGAAAACAAAAAACACAACAGAAATATTTTCATGACAAAAAAAAAATTTCAGATAATTAATAAAAATTTACATAATAAAATTCAGATTCTGCTTACTTTTGCTTCCTAAATAAATTTAAGAAATAATTTAACTGACATGATATTTGTATCATATCAGTGGTTATTTTTATGTTTAAATAAAATGATTAAAAATATTCTGAAACTGAAACTGTTGACAAAAAATATATTTATTTTTTAAAAAAAATTATATAGATCTAATTTTAGTTGCAATGCAACAGTCATTGACCTTTTAATTCCCACATAAATCTTGATCGACGTTTTAAGGATTACGCATCCATTTTTTTATCTTTTTTTTATTGGAAATCGACTTTCTGGAGTTTCATTTCATAGATATTTATTTTTAGTTTCCTGTAAAGTTGTTAAGATTTTTTAATTTTTTTTTCGGTAGTGATGGGGATTAATAGTTCTTACAGCTGAAAAAGCAAACCCAGAAAAGAAGAAGTACATCTTATGGTAAATCATGAATATAGAATAATTTTATACAGAAATTCGGATTGCTTGATTTAGTGGTTCTCAAATATTTCATCAGTGAGGATCCTTAAAAAATGAAATAATGTCGTGCTTTCTGTTCTTTAATGATATAATGTACTTTAATGATATAAAAAAGTAACCGATTACGATCTATCGCAATTTTCGTCAAAGATATAATTTTTTTTTGTTGTAATTATTTTATTTTAACAATGAGACCTTTATCTTTCGAAACCAGTTTTTAGTTTGTTTCTAGAGTCGAAATTCAACTGTTTCATCAAGACCTATTTCCATATTGAATTCATGCATTGAAAAAGCGTTTTATTGAATTTCTTAAAGACTATTTTTTATTATACTGCCGTACTATAACAATCATAACTGTTATAATTATTTTTAGAATTTGATGACATTTGAATTCTATATTTTGAACGATGTTATATTTGCATTGAATTAAAATGTTTTACATATATTCCTTGAGAGATGAGTTATTGCCATTTTTGTTAAAACCATTACTCTTGTATTTTTGTTCTCAATGATTATAATGAGTCATTGAGTGCGAAAACTCACTCAGCGTCATTGTATAGTATAATTTTTTAGTTCAATGCATACATAGTAGATATAGGTCTGCAAATATGCAAGTCAGTGTTATATGTTTCACACGTTCTTAGAAGTGGTGTGAAATTAGGAGTGTTTGTGTGATGCCAAAAAATACCTTTTTTTCAATTCCTTCCATTAGCTCACACTCTCCCTATATATATCTTGTTCAAATTTTCAATCGTTCATAAAATTTTTAGTGGATGTTCAAATGCACTGGATGACACTGGATGTTAATACAGTTTTGTCAAATATTAATTCAAAATTTTTTTCAAATAATATTCTTGTTAATGTATTATATATTTTTAATTTTAAATGGTCAAAAGGTTTTTAATTAAATTTGAACTATAGCCTAATATATTTGGTTTTATTATTTTTATCGTATGTATTTGCTTTTATTATATTTGCTTTTATTATTTTTACTTTTATTATTTTGCTATAATTAGAGATTGCTGTTCTTTTTTTTTTCAATTCCTTCTATTAGCTAACACTCTCCCTCTATATATCTTGTTCAAATTTTCAATCGTTCATAAAATACTTTTTATTCATCCACTCACGTTCAAATACATTTTTTTTTGAATTTGTAGTGTATGACACTGGATGTTAATAGAGTTTTTTTCAAATATTAATTCATTCATTAAATTTAGTTCACTAATTTTAGTTTTTTTTTAGATTTAAGTTGCATGTATCCACTAATAGATGGCGCCAGATAAACTTATACAAATGAATGAAAATTATTTATAAAGGACTTTCTGCAATAGAGTGAAAAATAAAGTAGGAATTTACTTTAAAAAAACATTTTTTTTATATTACTTTGTCAGTTTTTACCAAAATGTGGCAAACAATATTTATGTATAGATTTTATTTTATTTAACAACTGCATCAAAAAATAATATTTAAAAATTTTGGTTAACTACCTTAAATTAGATGTGATATTTTCCCCAATACTTAAAGCTCAATTCACGCTTCTAAACGTTATTCCATAAACTCCAGAAGCTGGTGCTTTGATCATTGATGTGTCAAAGTATCTCACTGATGGCACTATAATTTGAAATGAATACTCTGATATGTCGAATGTAAGAAATTCACTCTTTTTTCCTAACCTTTTTTTTTTATCTTTCGTGAGCATGAATGCGAAAGATTATTTTATTTGCCTTTAATTACTGCATTTTCTTCGCTTTACAAAAATTATTGCCATTGCCATAAATATTTATTAGAGCTGTATTAGGTATAAGTTCATATGTGTATGATTCTCTCGGCATGAGCATTTGCTTCATGCCGAGAAAAATCGATTAATGTTCAATTACCGCTTGTGTGGAAAATGGGCAAGTTGCCGAAAATGCTAGATTAAATATTAATAAAAAATATTCATACAATTAAGTTTCATTTTTTATTTAAGCTAAGTAATATGGTAGACCATAAATATAAAATGAGCAAAACATTGAAAAATATTTATTTCATTTAAAATTGTTCATCATACATATTTGAAACAAAGTATATTCATTTCGATCTACATCAAAATATATCAACAAAAAAATTGACAATCAAATAAAAGAATGTAACATTAAAGGATTTTAAAAAACCTTTATATGAATGATAGCATACCAAGTACTCTCCACCAAAACATAACCGAATAATAATAAAAAGTTTTTCATTTTGAGAATAATGAATTTCAATAATTGAAATCAATGCCAGTGGAGCACAAGCGAAAACACTGCGCTTGATAGAAAAAAAAAAAAACATGGAAAAAATGTTTTGTCTATGAGAATCCTGAAATCTTTCAACACTCTCCATGTGGTATAGGAAGTACAAAATGTTGGAAAAGTCCATGTTGTTGAGAACCTCTCATTTCGTGATGGCAGATCCGTGTTATTCGGCCAGGTGGTCGCAGAAAGAGAGCAGGGTCTCGGTGTCGCACGGTGACGAACAGCACCTCTCGGCCAGGGCCTGGGAGAACTTGGGTTCGGTGAACGCTGCTTTGGTGTCAAACTGACCTGCAAACAAAATTGGATTCAACGTTTTCATTCTAAGCATAGTATCAATAAGAGATGCTGATTCTATAGAGTGATTGTTTTTCTTGTCAATAGTTTATTTATAGCAGTTTAATTAGATAATTCAATTTTAATAAGCAAATCGATTTGATAACTACTGTAGCATGTTTCCCACAGGAAGAGTTGGGACGTTTCTTTCCCAGCAGAGAGGAATGTATGTTCTTTGACAAGTATATAATAACAATCTATCACTCAAATTTGGCAGCAGATAAGCAGAGTTGTTTACAGACAGGCAATTAGTGTTTTGTACTAATGAGAACAACCTGTCACTCAAATCTGATAGAAGATATCCGATATCATGTATAATGAGTAAAAATGTATGTGCGACCAAACAATTACAGATGGAATATGGACTACACCATGAGTTGTTGTATCGTGATTAGTGATAGACCATGAGCTGAGAAAATGTCTACTCCGCTGACACCCACCCCTCTTGTTGACCGATTTTTTTAAAGGAAGGTTTTTTGGAGAAGAAAGAAGAGAATTCTACGACTAGTCGACAAAGAGTATCGATTTTCTCTTTTGCTCTGAAGTGACTAAACAGGCCGGAGTTTGCGCCTGTTTCCAAAATGAGCCCCTTGTGGTTTTGTGTATCACATCGTTTGATAATAGAGGTCTGTGGCAGACAATTATACACAGACAATTCGTCGTAAACTCTAGTACTCTGAAAATCTCTGTCCTTGGATTGAATGGCACTTGAATCAAATTTAAATCTTTAATTTTCATTTTATTTTGTAAATAAAAAAATTTATTAACCAAGAGTTCTGCATATATGTATAATGCTTGTAAATAAAAATTAAAGTGAATCTAAAAGTGGCTGAATTCTCGTGAATCTGAAAGTGGCCTTTTCCTGAAGTCGTTATAGGTCTAGAATAGACCGAGACGTTACACTACTCAGAATTGCACCAGATATTCAGACGAATGGTAAATACGTTGAAAGGCCGAATATATTACTTGTTAAACAAGCTATTCATAAATAATTTAATTCATAATAATGACTGAATTATATATGAATAAATAATTTCATATATAATTTCATTCATAATGACAATTTGGTAGAAATGAACTTTATTAGTTATTGTGGAAATTTTAGAAGGATGTCATAAAATATAACAAAACCATGTGCAAATATTTGAACACATGGAATAAAAATTACTCAAAAATACCTTTTAAAATTACTTTCTCCTCTAATACAGGCGTGTGATTCTGTCTGACTTGGCCGCTTGCTAATTTTTCACCTTTTAACTGTTCGCACAGTAATTTATATAGAAAAGGACTCAAGTAAAATTTTTGTTAATCGCTATGACCATTTGTCAACGATGAAGATAGAAGGGTTGTCTATGGAGATTTAGATTGCCAGAATTACTCAGTGATTTATTTTGTTCATTGCAAGATGCCTTTATATACAAATGAGACTATACTTGTCGTTTTTATGTATCCTTCCCGTTGTTCCCAAACATAGTTTCAGGATCCCAAAATGTGCAGTTTTTTTGAAAGAGAGAAACTCACGAAAACATTTTTTAAGGGAGTTAAAAATAAAAAAAAATAATAAATTCGATTTGTCGCTCCACTACTAGAGCCTTGTAGTAAGGCGATGGCGATATGCGCATTACTTCTCATCGGTCAGAAGCCTATAAGCCTCCAATTATAATGGTGGAAAGCAAAGAATATATTAAAACTATATCTTCTGTGTTCTTTAAAACTAAAAAAGGATATTAGGAATTGTTGACGAATTAGAAATATTTGTATGGGGGAATATAACTTACATGGAAAAAAAATGCGAAGTTTAAAAGATGTATTGATTGAAAAGGAATTTTTCTCCATAATCTTTGTTACTAAAATGCAGAAGTATTTCATGTGTATTCGCATTTAGATTTTTGAACATATGATAATACATCGCTTAAGTTTTTCTCCAAATCTTTGATTTAGATCCACAGTGAACATATGATTGATGATTCCTCTTCTGCTAACAGGAATACGCTTAAGTTTTTCTCCATAATCTTTGCATTTAGATCCACAGTTTTGTTTTTTCACCATTAGCATATGATTAGCATAAGATTCCTCTTCTGCTAACAGCAATACGCTTAAGTTTTTCTCCATAATCTTTGTAGTTAGGTCCAAGTTTTTTTCTCCATAAGTTTTGTTTTTTTTTCACCATTAGCATATGATTAGCATATTCCTCTTCTGATTCTTAAGTTTTTCTCCTTCTTTGCATTTAGATCCACAGCAATTAGCATATGATTGGTATAAGTTTTTCTCCATAATCTTTGCATTTAGATCCACAGTTTTGTTTTTTCACCATTAGCATTAGCATAAGATTAGAATATAAGATTCCTCTTCTGATCCACAGTTTTGTTTTTAACATGATTGGTATAAGATTCCTCTTCCACAGCATATACGCTTAAGTTTTTCTCCATAATCTTTGCATTTAGATCCACAGTTTTGTTTTTTCACCATTAGCATATGATTGTATAAGAACAGGAATACGCTTAAGTTTTTCTCCATAATCTTTGCATTTAGATCCACAGTTTTGTTTTTCACCATTAGCATATGATTAGCATAAGATTCCTCTTCTGCTAACAGGAATACGCTTAAGTTTTTCTCCATAATCTTTGCATTTAGATCCACAGTTTTGTTTTTTCACCATTAGCATATGATTAGCATAAGATTCCTCTTCTGCTAACAGGAATACGCTTAAGTTTTTCTCCATAATCTTTGCATTTAGATCCACAGTTTTGTTTTTTCACCATTAGCATATGATTGGTATAAGATTCCTCTTCTGATAACAGCAATACGCTTAAGTTTTTCTCCATAATCTTTGCATTTAGATCCACAGTTTTGTTTTTTCACCATTAGCATATGATTAGCATAAGATTCCTCTTCTGCTAAAGGGGTATGATTAGCCTAAGATTCCTCTTAAATTTTTTTTTCAAATACTTGATAAGGTCATTCTATTGCATTTAAATAGTTTTGCAGCTAATAATGCAATAGCACCTTTCTACAACTTTTCTTTTGCTGCTTTTCATGCAGAACTGCAACTCGATTTTTGTTTGAAAATTCTTTTTCTTCAATTTACTTTTACAATGGCTTGATATTCAACAGAAATAAAACTATTGGTGTCGATTATCGAATGAAATTAGAAAAATAATCGTTATTTGTAGTAATTAGGTTAATTTAAAAATTGAAAGACGTATCAAAACAAACGTCATGAAACATTAATTTTGATTGAAGGCTTCACAATTTTGACTACAACATAACTTACATTCGTCAACAATTTCAGTTTAGGTATTTACTTGCTATCATTATTGTGGGACAGAGTGAGTATTGACTTCGAAAGTGTCTATATTTTATTTCTCTATCTCAAGAAATGGGCGAATGGCCGACTGGCTCTGGCGCTCGGTACCACTTTGTCGGTTTTGGGAGCGAGTCCCGGCGGTGTCATGGATGTTTGTAGTGGTTCGGAATCCACATTAAGCCGTAGGTCCCGTTCTAATATGACTGTTGGGCGTAGGGGTGACAATCCTATCCCGTAAAAAGACAACATCTCATGTCTCGAAATCTGCCAGCAGGCAGACGGCCTTGGCACAACATGGGGCTTTTGCGCCGTTGATGATCTCAAGAAATAATCGTGAGAAAATCTCAAATATTCAGCTTTCACTTTTACATTGAACATCCGCATGAAAAGCGATCAATAGAACTTTTTATGCTTTTGGAGAAGTATATCCTGGTGTGAGACGCTTCTCATGCGAAAGAATAATGAGACGCATTCTCCTTAAACTTTCAGCTACTCACCTTTGCAAAACAAGTTGACTGTGGCCGGCAGTTCGTCTCCGCACAATTTCTGATCCCTGAGGCTGACAGAACAGCAGCACACCAGACAGGCTAGCAGGAAGATGGCGATCTGAAAGGAGGCACCTTCGTATAATTACAGCTTAAAAAAAAATATTAGAAATACATTTATTGGAGGGATTTTAAGAAACAATAAAAAAAGATTCTTAATATTTTGTCTATTTTTGATACTGCAGATTAGCGAGCGCTGAAGTTTTATGGCTTCTCCTTTCTTTTAGATACAGAAGGTTTGAATAGCTTTGTATTTGTATTACCTACATCTGATATAGCGCAATGCCGTTTGGATTCCAAGAGCTGCGAAAAATGACATATGTACTACAGAACATATGTACTACAATAGTAACAATAATATTCACTGCTGGCAAATTATAATGTGCATACCCCAATCCCCCCCCCCCCTCAAATTACATAAAAAAAATATATCACCATTTGCTGTAAAATCCCTGTAGTTCTTCACATTCATACATATATATATATAGTTCAGGATGAATGGAATTAATATGGAAAAGGGAGCAAATATGGAACAAATTAAAAGTCAATTGTCTACACATTTAAAAATTTGAATACTGAATTTTGTAGCCCATTTATAGATCTTCCTGACATTGTAAGAGCGTTTCAATGGGTCATGAACCCATTTGCTGAAAAAGTAAAAACAGATCCTCCTTCGATTGCAGATAAAGACAGTTCATTGAGATGCGAGAGAAAGAACAACGTTACAATCCGAATCGAAAGAAAAATCTCTTCGTGAGTTGCATGGGTTTGAAAACTGAATATGTAGATTTAGTAGCTACAGCAAAGAATGCAGTTTTACCATTAGGTTCTACATACCTGTATGTAGTAGTGTTTTCTGTCATAAAAATAAATAAAACCAAGTACAGAAATAAATTAAAATTGGGACTAAATCTGCGAATTTCATTCACAAAAAGCATCCAATCAGATTTGTCCGATATGACTGAACAAATGCAGTCCCATGCCTCACATTCAATTCTAATTGAAAATTTAAACCTTATCATTTAATTTAAATGTATCTATATTGTTCAAAATAAATAAATAATAAACAATTCTGCTTTTAACTACATGTGTGTGTGTTCAAAAATCAAATTATTTATTATTCATTTATTTTGTGTATTATTATATATATATATATATATTATATGGGATAGAACTTTTAATCATTCTTATCTTAGGGTTACGTCCTCAAAAAAGTTTAGAAATCACTGCTCTAGAGAATGAATTGTAGTGGATTTCTATGAAATGGAAACTAAAAACTTCCTTGAAATCGTGTATTTTGCAACCTTTAAAAAAAAAAAAATAGATCGTATGAAAAACGATCATATGATGGACATCTCATGAACTCATAACCATGGAACATAAGGAACCATGTGAGGGAGGGGGGGGAGTGGCTTTCACGAAAGCTTTTCACATCGGTTTGTTCGAATCTAAGCTCAGCTCCATTCGCTATTCAGCTACGATGTGCATTTTAATTCATTTTGCCGACCACAATTAGGTTTATTTTTTACCCCTTTTTTTTCGTAGAAAATGAAAGGATTAGACTATAAAACTATCAAAGAATGAATAGATATACATATAATTAAAATAAAATAACAGGACTTTTGATCAGAGAACGGTCTTTTTTTTGGACGGGGGGATTATTAATGCTTTTACCTTACAAATTCATCGTTACGGCCAGACGTTCAGAAATCTGAATTTTTAATCTCAAACTAATATGTTGGCATCTATAACTGGTCCCTAATTGTACTGAATTTTTAATTTAAATTCTTTTATTTTTAATTTTAAACTATTTATTTTTTATCTTACTTTTATTTATTTTTAATATTTTTAATTTTTTTTTAGAGTACCGTTTTTAAAATTTTTAGAAATTTTATTGGGGGTGAAGGGGAGGGGGGTCAAGCTTCCCTCCCTTTTCATTGGAGTAGACCTTTCTCATCTCGTGGTCTATCATCCGTCACGATGGAATAACTCATAGTATATCATATTCAATCTGTAGTTTCTTCTTATCCATGATACCGAATATCTGCTATCAGATTTGAATGATAGACAGTTCTCATTAGAAAAAGCACTAATTTTATTTCATTTAACTATCCGCAATAAAGATCGCTTGCCGTCAAATTTGAATGATGAGTTTATTTTATATTTTTCAAATAACATACATTCCTATGTCCTGGGAATGAAATACCGAAACTGTTCTCGTGAGAAAGAGAAATGAAATGTCTCGTGAGAAAAAAAAAATGTTACACCTCCTAAAAAGAATAAGTTTACCTTGAGGTACGGGATGATAGAATATACGAGGATTATTAGAGTTGAAAAATAAACGACTAATTGAGATTATCATTAAGTGTTTCGCTCGTTTATTTCTTTGAACCACACAAATAAATAAATAAATAATTATAACAGTTATAAAAAATAGAAAACAGCTGTCGGTGTTATGCGGAAGACTCATCATTTCACTCGCCAATCCCAGATAACATTCCGGGATATTATTGTAGCTTTTTTTTTCTGTCAGGTGCTGATTTTCGGAGCGGTCAGCTCCAACAAGCACTGATAAACGAACCAATTAACAGATGGTATCTCTTGTTGTTGACAGAGGGACGGCTTCTCGTTCTGCCATCGAACAAGAGATTGTGTTCGATCCGATAAGATTAGAGCCCGAACCCGAAAACAAACCTGTTTTTCCCCTTCGCCCGAGATTTTTCGGTGCGTGTGAAAATGCGCCGTTCAACGAAATTTGATCTTTGCTCTCGTATGAAAAATCGAAGCGGCAACTAAAATGGTTAGTAACAGTCTCGAACTGTGGTTGATTCGTCTCTTTTTTTTTCTTTGGCATGCAAGGGTTGTATAGTTTATGGATGATTACATTGGGGAAAACTACACCTTGCGTCAAATTACAAAAATTAATTAACGGACAATCGTAGGATTAGTCGTATGACAAAAAATGTTAAGAGAAATCGTAATTTATGCTCATCAAGCCTGTTCCAGCCTCCCACGACACACGAAAAATAAATTATTTTGTGTGCCGTGCCCCGTATTTCGCTTCTTTGCCAAAGCAAAGGTTACATAGTTTAAGCCAGGCGTGGCCAACCCAAATGATCTTGCGGGACACTTTAGAAATGAATCCTAACTCCGCGGGCCGCATATGAAATTATATACCCCCATATTAGATTTAGACCCACTATGGACATATTTTTGGAATGAAAGATTGAAACACAATGAGTTACTGTTATTGTGTTTACTATTATTCTCCCAAGTAAACATAGGTAATAAAATAATAATCATACTAAACGCACAGTGTAAAGAAATGTGTAACACTCAAAATGAAATATAAAATAGTAAATGAAATTTAAAAAAGGAAATCATTAAAAAATATTTATCGCGCATCATGAGTTCCCATAATATAATTTAATTAATCTGCGAACTCATAAATAAAGCAGGCAATATCTGTCCTATAATCGCAAGAATATTATTTTAAAATAAAAGCTAATTTTTTCTCATCATTTCGATACTTAATTTTTGAATATATTAACATATAATATGTATATTTTTTAATACGTTGTTTTTCACTACTTTGGCCATTATAAAATAAATATATTTCGTAAAAGTGTGTTGAATCTCACGGGCCGGAAAATTGTTCAAGGCGGGTCGCGGGTTGGCCACCCCTGACATAAATGTTAAGTCATAGTTCAATTCCCTTTCATAAACAGAACTCATGAACTTTTGAGAAAATTAAAACCATATGTTTACATTCTGAAAGTCAAACCGCTCAAAGTTTAATACAGAACATGAGACTCGATCTTGGGCAAATCTTTAGCCTTAGCAACACATAATTCATCTGAATTTTAAAGCCCACATATTTGAAATCGCACCATAAATAAGCTTTTATTTTAAATGAAGATTTTGGAAATGAAATCGTTTCGTAATGCTCGAAGGAAAAAAAAAATTTTAAATAATAACTTATACTCCATTCCGCAGGCGGCATGTTGCCCCCCCCTGTTCAAGAGCCATATTTTTGTGTGGACACCAGCCGGGACGTCCTTTTATTCCACAGGTCCGAAGACTCCTTTCCAAAAATCAGCGGTTGCGCAAATTGATAGCTGGTGTTGACGAAGGATCTCGATTCGCACGTCTTCG
This sequence comes from Caerostris darwini, assembly GCA_021605075.1. Classification (NCBI taxonomy): domain Eukaryota; kingdom Metazoa; phylum Arthropoda; class Arachnida; order Araneae; family Araneidae; genus Caerostris; species Caerostris darwini. The sequence goes on from BPLQ01003326.1 coordinate 259,900, forward strand.
AAGAGCACCCTTCTTCGCATCCAAAAATCGTTCTAAAGGTCAAGAAAATGCCTCCCTCCATTTTCGGCCGCGGCACCGAAGGAGGCAAAGATTCCAATTTTTGCACCAAGTTCGTCTCACGATCGTTCGGTGTTTATGATCGAACAACTGATGCGCCACACCGGGCGAGGTCGAGAGGTGTTTTTCTTATTTTTGTAAACTGCGAAAGGATTCTAAAATTTAGCCATGGCTGAAATGTGGACACTGTTATATAAACACAATAAGGCGCAAAACATCTGCGATATCAAGGTTAACTCCTTCATTCATTTAGTTTACAATAGGCCACGCTTTGAGTGAATGATGGGGTATTACCGGTGGAAAATGGCATGCAAAAAGTGAAACGAAACTTGCAACGATTCTGTCCTGATACATCTTTTGTATGTCTGTTACATGTTAATGCAGCTGAATTACGGTGTCTAAAACGAATATTCGGGCCTGAATGGCCGAATGTCTAGCACGCTGGCGCTCGGTGCCATAGGTTTCGGGTTCGAGTCGCGGCGGTGCCATGAATATAGAAAGTGATTCGGAATCCACGTAGTGGTTCGGAATCCACTTTAAACCGTAGATCCTGGTCTAATAGGATCTTAGATAGTCGTCTTGGGGTTTAGTCACTCTTCAGCCCTCATGGTTCCTGGCTAAAGTGGAGCTGCATATTACCCTTAGTCATGGCCCAGTCACCTGCAACGGGGTCGCCTGGACTTGGTGTAGGTTTTTCTGCCCCAAAGGGCTTAGTAACAACTGCGAAACCAATATCCAACTTAAAAACATAGAGCAGTCATATAACAAAGCGGTAATCGGGACTATTGACAATTGACGATTGTGGAGCTATTTAGCACCTGAAGGCTCTATCTCCGATATAACCTTTGAAAACATTTGAATATTTTCCAGTATAATTTTACAAAATCATAAAACAATTTACAGAAACATTCAAAAAGAAAAACAGAAAATTTCACGCGGCCTTTTAAGAACATTATTAGTAATGCATGATTCAATCTCCTGGATTGTCATAAAATGCATTAAAGAATATATTTTAGAAAAATAAAATATTTAAGTAAATCATACAAAGAAGGAATATTAATAGCTTTAATAAGATCAGAATTACGTTTAAACCATTTAGAAGAGGTTATTTGGCGGATAGTGATGTTTTGTAAGGTTCCAATAGTTTCAAGATTAGATTTAGCTGCATAAGACCAAATAGGGCAAGCGTATGTTAAGGTAGGACGAAAATAAAATATAAAAGAAGTTCATTATTCCTGATCATAGTTGAATTTCTATTAACAAGAGTTTACAGAAAGCAGTATGAAATTTGTTTTAGTATGCAAGAAATGTTGTTTCTAAGTTAAATAGAGACTAACGCCAAAATATTTAGTCTGAGTATTCCAAAGAATTATAACATTGCTGATTCTGATCACAGGCTTCTTAAGCTTGTTAACAGCAGAAAAAAGAAACAATTGGGATTGCCAGTTTCGGACAAACATAATCCTCACGTGATCAAGCACCTCACGGGATTTTACTTTGTATTTTAACATGTGCAATGATAACTTGGCAATTTTCGTCAAATAATATGTTGTCTATTAGGCTGTTGACACGAAAGGTGAAGAAGATTTACTAGCTTGCAACGATTTTCAAAAGAAATGTTATCCTGTTTTAAGCACTAATGACTTTAGTTCAAAGTGCTTAGCATTTTAAAATACTAGCTTAATATTCTAAACGTATACATCAATTAAAAGTGTAAGAATTTTGCTTTTAAATGTCAGTAGAATGAAAGTAGAACATAAAACTAATAAAAGCTCAAAAGTAAAAATAAAAATATACAAAAAAGTGAAAAATGGCATTAACACTCTGTTAGTCATTTGATAACTAATAGAGCTTATTTCTTTGATGAATAGTACTTAAATTGATGATTAGATTGAAAAGTAAAAATTAGAGTGATAGTAATTTGTTGTTGAATAGCGGTCGGGTTCATGTTTCACACGTGTCTGCTTTGAACAGCCTGCTGATGACGGGCGACAAAGATGTACTGATAAAAAGCTGTTCAAATATAAATAGCTATTCATTCTTTTATGCATTATGAATATATTTTAAGGTTTTATATTATTTATTATCATGTGTTAACATAATGTTGTTCTAGTTAGGAGTCCGTGACGTTATCCGAATATGATGGTCAAGCAAATAAAATTCAATTGCAAATTTTGGCGAAAAATGGTACTTTGGGCCTCTTAACCCTTGAAATGATTCATGAATATCATTAATTCTCAGGAATTTTCTGGAGAATTTGGCTTTTGCTTGAAGTGTTTTGTAGTATGGTTTTGAAGCACTTTTCACATTTTGGGTTGAGATTTTGAACATTTGTATATCCAATGGCTATAAGTACTCGTAGTGCTTTGATCAATTCCTTCTTTTTGAAGTTTCATATTTAGCACTTTTGGCGTTTTCACATACCTATTGAGCTGTATAGTGCTTCTTGGATATCTTATTTAGTATACTTCATTATTCATTTACGACTAGAATTTTCAAACTTTGATATATTCTTTTGGATATTTTATGTGATAACGTTTCTTGTAGAATTTGGAATACTTCATTCTTCATTTACGACTACATTTATCTTACTTTTGTATATTCTTTTTAGAGCTTCTTGAACAATTTATTCTTTATGAAGTTCTTGATCTATTCAACATTGCTATATCCATGGGACTATTGAATTTGGCCATGCATGTAGTATTTCAATCAATTGCTTCATGTACCTCTTGCATTATTAAACATTGTTATATTCCTGAGTTTATTCATCCGTTCTCGAAAGTTCACACATGATAAGTTGAAATTTGCCGAGCAGATTTCATTTTCATTTTTATTTAATTTAATTTTTTTATTTGTATAATTTATTTTTTGTTATATTTTACAACTTATTTTATTCTAGTAAAGCAAAATTCCAGCATTCCTCACACGTTAAATAAAGTAAAAAATTAATCATCCAAGTTACTTTGATATTTAATGATGTAAAAGGCATTGAAGTTAGATCGAAGTTGAAAAGCATTGACAGCAATGATTTTTGATATGGTGGATTCCCCAAATTTTCCATTTTAGTAGCTCTTACGTAACTACCATGTTTCTGAACGAAAAGGGGAATACCAGAAGAAGACGTGAAAATTATTACATAGAAAAAAGGAAGAGAATTAAAATTCCTCTTAATTGACTGAGCATGCACTTTTGGAATAGTTGAGCTAGGCTATATTAAGGAAATGCTTGTTAATTCCAGACTTCGAGGTTGGGCAAATCGCCTCTTATCTGTTTATCTCTGTTTACTTTGCAGCCATAAGTAGAAAACATGCAAGAAATGACCCCAAATTAGACTTCCGCCTTTCAGAGCTTCTATTAATATCTCAAGACCAATCACTTATTTCGTTGAATAATTTTTGATACTTCTTTCTTCATGAATTCGTCATTATTAGAAATTTTCCCATTTTTCATTTTGATACGTTACAGATTATTATTTTCTGTTTTAGAAGCTTTTTAACTTAGTCGAAGATTCAATGGAATTTCTTTATAGAAAATCTTAAGCATATTTAAAAAAAAAAAAATATTTTAAAAAGTGCAAAAACAGTAAACACAGTTTAATAACATTTGATAGAGGGGGATTCAAAAATTTTAATGTATAGTGTATAGTGGAATGAAAATTATCATCATATTAATAATATTAATATAATTGTCACAATTATAATAATATGTACTGGATAATATGTATATTTTTAATGACTTTCACATAATCGCGTTAGCATTTGAAAATTATCAAGCCTATATAATGATCTATAAACCACATTATTTATCCCTGGTTTTCACGTAATCATATTTGCAGCAGGAAAATTATGAAATTATTATTATTATAATCGATTGCGGGTCGGAAATTTTTAATTGTTAAATTTCCTCAGTTATAACGTTAATTTACTAGTCATCGATTAGTAAACCACTCATATTCAATTTGCATTGAAATAGCTATCCCTCAACGTGACCTAAATTTGTGAACATTATTATAAATGTGAAAGTACACAACATTAGTTTTGTAATCTCTACTACTTGTCATCAGTTTCGATATCAAGTTTCCCTCTCTTTAATACACAAACACACTTTTCACAATTTCTCATGACGAAATAAAGGCCTTAAATCAATATTTTTAAATATCCAAAAAACTGGAGCAAATTATATAGAGAAAAGGATTGATTTTTACACTTTAACATGGAAATTTTCACTTTTTATTGTGCAAAATTTAAAAAATTTTTTAAATAATCTCTTCTATATAAAAAAAAAATTAGCAACATATCTGACATGTTTATCAAGTGGAACTTTCAAAGGTTTTTAAAAATTGTTTTATGGTTTTCCAATAAAGCAATAAATTATGTTGGGGTTTGATGGCTGAGTGGCTAGCGCGCGGTACCACAAGTTTCGGCTCCGAGTCCCAGCGATACCATGGATATTCGTGGGGTTCGGAATCCACTTTAAAGCCGTAGGTCTCGTAGTATGATCGTAGAGCGTTGTGGGAGTAGTGTTATTCGCGTCCGTATCATGCCTTTAAGGCTCGTTCTCACCGAGGCGAGAGACGTGAAGATTCAAGAGGCAAGCGACAAAATTTTTTCGACCCCTTCACAGCGAAACGTCAGAAATAGCATTACGCCTAGTGAAAAACCGCTTCGAGTTGAAAGTTGGGCAACTCCAAGCGGCGGACTTCAAACCGGTTTCAGGCGACTGCGGTGAGGCTAGTGATTGGTCAAATTTTTTCGCTTGCATCTTCTCGCCTTGGTGAGCACGAGCCTTTAAGGTACGCGCGCTCCCTGGGTAGTGCCTGCTGCATTAGAACAACATATTATACAAGTCACATTATTTATCATGAATTTTCCTACAATCGCTTTAGTGGACTATTACTTTTTTGCAGAGAAATTTATTCGGGTATGATGCAATTTTTCTATCGCTTCAAATAAAAAACAGCCATTGATTTTAGACAGAGAAGAAAAAATTATATAATTATTTCAAATCTGTATTCGACATGGGCAGTATACGAAGGATGCATTTTATAGCTATTTCCCTTCGACCAAATGGCGTTTTGGAATTTGGGAATATTTGTTTCTTTTGTTTCTTTTTTTTTTTTAAGATTGGGCCATAGTATAAAAGAGGAAGGTCTAAAACGTTTAAAAGAACACAATGAGGTCGGTCCTTATTATGCTACAAAGAAAATAATGAGAATTAGAATCCAGGCTTCATATCTTCAGTTGATGTTCGAAAATCTTTTCTTTCAAATATTACTAATCACAAACGTTTATCTTTCATACTATATTTTTAAATTGTTTCTTTCTTTATGAATAAATCAATCTGCTATTAAAATAAAATTGCATACATTTTTGGTTTTATAACTATAATATATGATAATTATTATTATTGTTTTACATATTTTCTTTTTCCAATGTAACAAATTAATACTTGAGTAAATTCATACCGTACTCCTTCGATTCTTTTAACGTAGAGTGTGTTTTATAAATAGACTAACTGGTTGAAGAGCAATGAAGCAAGAGATACTTTTCTGCTCACGTTTTCACTTTAACATTTTTCATTGTACTGTTCAAAATAGCTGAAGCTTATCCTGGAAATTGGCTTTCACTTAAAGTATTTATAATGGCTAATTAACTGAAATTACACGCAAAATTAAAAGTAATTATCTAATTGAAAGTAAATGCTCAATATTGGCAATTCAAATTTTTTTCAACATAACTATGATTATTTTTCTGTAAGATATAATGTTTTCAATCTAAAATCGATGGAAGCAGGAGCGTTGAAGTCAATTCAATAATGTTACTGTAATACATAATTAAAAGCCTCTTCCTCCTTTCTATGGATAACAAATTACTTGTGCCAACGGCCGTACCATGCTGAATATACCGGTTCTCGTTAGATCACCGAAGTCAAGCATCATTGGGCGCGGGCAGTACTTGGGTGGGTGACCACCTGGGAACACCGCGTGCCGTTGGCAAATTTGGGACCTGAATGGCCGAGTGTCTAGCGCTCTGGCGCTCGGTGCCACAGGTTTCGGGTTCGATTCCCGGCGGTGCCATGGATGTTTGTAGTGGTTCGGAATCCACTTTAAGCCGTAGGTCCCGGTCTTCTATGACTGTAAGAGCGTCACGGAGCAAAAGTCAGGTTTCTACCTACGGGTGCTCCATCGCAACAGAAGCTGCTTCCTTCCCCTTCAACCATGAGTACGTATGGGCTCGTGGGCTTGGCCAGCCAAGTGGGATGAGAAACAACAACAACAACAACAAATTACTAATTTACATGTATTGCATATGCTTGCCCAGTTTTGGATTCATCTGCGCAAACATGAATTAACAATATCCAAAAAATAAAGGGCTACGAGTAATCACGTTCCTTTCCTACGTTGGATTCCTTTTAAATTATGACATTCGCCATTATTATTGAAATACATTAATAATGAATTACATTTTCTGAATGAATTATTAGTGTAAAATACTTCATTCAGAACATTTTTACCTATTGCTTTATAATCTGAGTAACTTCTCAAATTTAAAATTAAGGTGTCTGATGTCCGAGTGACTAGCGCTCTGGCACTCGGTGCCCCAGGTTTCGGGTTCGAGTCCCGGAGGTCCAATGGTTGTTTGTAGTGGTTCGGAATTATCTTTAAACCATAGGCCCCAGTCTCATTTGATCGTAGAACGCTATGGGAGTAGTGTTTCTCGCATCCGTAGCATATCTTCAAGCTACACTTTCCCTTTGGGTAGTGCTAAATGAGTAACAGCGTTAGTCGGTGCATCCCACATGAGATGCTTTCTTTAAGGCTAGTTTTTATTACGCTGCTCACAGAGAAATAGTCAGAGATCTCGACGTAATAAAAAAAAAAATTCAAAACTTTCCCTTTTTATAATCTTCCTTCAGAATTCAAACGCCCCCGAGCTTCTCTAAATATGAATCTTCATTATTCCTGAGTTATCGTCACTGCCTGGCAGCAGTTACTACGTCTTGGTTTAAATTTCCTAATCCCATCTTAAGTATTAACTTTATTATATTAAATTTTTTTTTACTTCTATTTGCGCATTTAGCTTAGGAACGAATGTGGACCTGTTTCTTCAATTCTTTTGATTTTTTTCATATACCACCGTATTCTTTAAGTACATCTTGAAATCTTGTTTTAGGCCCTGAGGGGCCAAAGCAGTTTAAGGAACTCAAGAATCACAGAGAATACGTTAATTTGAATTTGTTGTTATCTCTGAATCATTTTCAATTTAAGAAGAAACTGCCATAAAAACAACACATATTCAATAGTTGTATATTATTATTACATATATTATTATTATTATAATATATATAGTAATAATACAAAACTATTGAATTTACGTTGAATACAACTATTGAATTATCAATTATTTATTATTTTCGATGATATCGGGTTTTCTTCCTTTTTATTACAATTAATATAAAAATTTGTAAATTTTGCTACTACTTGTAGTTAACAAATAAAAACATTTCGCTTCATAGAATTATACATATATAATTTACTAACTACGTGACACAGAAATCACCCTTATTAGTATATTGCTTAATGGCAGCAAAACAAGTAAAAAAGTGTCATGAGTGCACAGTACATTTGTAAGTCACCATTTTTCGACTTGGTTGTTTGGTTCGATTTTGATCCTAAAATAGAAGACATTCCAGGCTACATATTTAGAACTCAACATAAATACGGAAGATTTGAGTTCGTCTCAAACATTCGTATGTCCAATTTCTTTAAGGGTATTTGAATATTTTTGCATTTTAAAATTTAAATGAATTCAGTTAACACATGAGCTACATATATCTGACGAAGGATTGTTACAATCAATTATTTATTCAGAAAATGTCAATTAGCCATCGATTTTAAATCAAAATTTCAATGAGATGAATTCATCTGTTTCTATGTTTGACTTTGTTTCGGTCAGTGCAACTCTTTTTTTATAGAATATAATAAGGAAAACGCTCATGCATTATTGGATGGGGAATCAGCACTCTTAGAGCCATCTTTGTAACATTGGAATAGCATAATGTTATTTTTAGCAAATAATAATTTTTTTATAATAGCAAAATTTCTTCTTAATTTCAGTTTAAATGACAATACTAAGAAAATTAATTTAATTAATCAGTTAAAAACCATATTAAATAGGCCTATTAATTAAGATAATAAAACACACGTGGTATTAATAGCATCATTTGAGAAGAAAATTTTACCAAGAAGAGGGAGAAAAAAAAAAAAAAAAAAAAAACGAAATATGGCAATAATCGCAAATAGCCCAAAATTTCAACTTAACGATCCCTTTAGATTTATTAATTTTTGGTTTTGGTTTGCCGCTGTACGGTCATTTTGTGCACACATAGACCGGGACCTACATTTTAACGTGGATTCTGAACTACTAACAAGGATTCCTGCCACCTCAAAAATTTGAAACTGAAGCCTGTGGTTTAGGATTATTAGAGAACATAAAAGGCATTTGCTATTGTTAGTTTCACAAGCAGTGGTCGAGAGAACCTTCATGTCCGATAAAGATGAGACTGAAGACAAATGTGGTTGCTAAAACTTACAGCAGCTATTTCTCCAGAATCCAGAGCAACTGATATATTCTTGAAGAGACCTGTTGTCTGAAATCTCCAAAACCAGCAAATGATTCGTTTTCAAAATCTTTTTTTATATATTTCACCATGATGCATATAATTTAACTGCATGGAATTTGATCATAGGTATTGGACCATTTTTTTGTATAATTATTGCATTATTTTGTCTAAAAAATTGTCTCGTTCATTTCCTGGTCCTCGCAACATGTGCAAATATCCATTGGAGAAATTATGTTGGGTGAACAATCCAAAAATGAATTTGCATTCACGAATTCATATGTAGTTGCTTTATGGTGGCAGAAATACTGAACTCTATTCTAAATACATAAGTGCATTTGTAAAAGATGGATGCGAAGTAAGTTGAACGAAAATTTTTGTTCACCTTCCTTGCAGTGTATAATTTAACGTTAATATCAATGATTTAATCAAATTTAAGGAAAAGGTTAAGAGGAAACTACTCTGAAGGAAAGTGGCCTTATGGCTAATTGGCTAACACTCTAGCCTTTGGTACCACAGGTTTCAGATCGGAATTCCAGGCGGTGGCATGGATGTTTGTGGGGGGTTCAGAATCCACTTTAAATTGTAGGTCCCGGTATAATTAGCCTAAAATGTGCACAAAATGACCGTAGAGCGATAAACCAAACCTCTGAATGAAAAATATCAATCCTACAACTTTGATTTTGCTTTTATCACATTGCTTCTATTCTGAGTTTTAAGATTACAGTCATCATTAATTGCCGGATGAGAACATCTGAAAGAAATGTAATTATGATTGAAAAGTTAAAACTCAGAATAGAGGCACAATTCATACAGTGGGAAAAAAGCAAGACAAAAACTTTAGAATTGGTATTCTTCATTCAGAGGAGTTCCTTTGAACTTTTCCTTGAATTTTGTAAATTGCCAGATGAACACTCTCAAAAGTCTGGATAAAAAACACCAATTCTACAGTTTTTGTCTTTCTTTCTCACATGGCCTCCATTATGAGTTTTGAGATTTCAGTCACCATTACATTTCTTTAGGATTCTTTGCCTGGCAATCTACGAAATTCAAGGAAGAGAAAGTTCAGAGAATTGGAGATTTGGTCCAGAGGAAACTCCTCTGCATGAAAAATTCCAATTCTACAGTTTTTGTTTTGCTTTTCTCACACTGTCTATTGTGAATTTTAAGATTTCAAAATTATGTAAATTGCCAGATGAGAAAAAAAAATCCATCTATGAAATATATCCATCTTTAATATATACATATAAATTTTATAAAATATAACATATATCCATCTATAAATGATCTATCTGTAAAATATATTTAATGTACATGTTTGAAGTAACCTAATTAAATGAAGTCAAGGTTGGGCAGTCCGCCAAAATATATTAGACTCTTGAATATAATCATTGAATTTCTTCACAATCATCTGATAATTTACAAAATTCAAGTTTAAAGGAACTACTCTGAATGAAAAATACCAATTCTACAGATTTTGTCTTGCTTTTCTCACACTGTCTCCATTATGAATTTTAAAATTTCAGTCATCATTAAATTTTTCAGTAACCCTAATCTGGTAATTTATGAAATTTTGACACAATATCTGGCCATTTTCTTAAACTAACTTATTAAGAAGTTGGATGACTAGGATAAGAGCGGATTTAATTGTTCAGAAATAATACGCGAAACCTAGTTTTGTGAAGTTTCGTAGGGTGAATACAATTTTTTGGCGCTTAAAACATTATCTTCTATTGGTTCAATTTTGAGGAATATAAAATAGACATGTGCTGTTTTCTGAATGATGCCAAATACGATGGGACTTTATCAAAATTTTGGGATTTTGGTTTCGGTTTTCGCTCTATGGCCATCTTGTGGAAACGAGGACTAAACAGACCGAGGCATACAGCTTAAAGTGGATTCCGAACTACTCACAAACACCCATGCCACCTCCAGGATTCGAACCTGAAGCCTGTGATACCAAAAGCCAGAGCACTAGCCAATTCTCCCTCAGGCCGCCAAATTTTTGTGAAGGATTTCGAAATATAACTTCATTTATTCTTCTAAGTAAGTTTATTTTGACAGAATGTAGCATTTATTTCATTGTGAATTATTCTATATTTATAATCTTACTTCAAAATGAAAATTTCATAAATATTATTCAATAATTTTTATAAACGGTGCAACAGTAGATATCTTTGTATTTCATGGCTTTTCATTTAAAACCAATCACCCAAACCAATCTTTTCGCTTTAATTCATCTATAAAATGTATTCAATGTACATGCTTGAAGTAGCATAATTAAATGAAGGTAGGGGTTGACGATCTGTCAAAATATTTTCCACTCCTGAGTAGAACCTTTTTATACCGGCTCCAGATTCTCAACTCACGAATTTTGGTTTTTGAACTAGGATCTTTATTAATGAATTTAAAAATTTTTTTGGAAATAAACTTAACTACTTCTGTTGAATTTGCATATTTGTAAAAACATAACAATGTATTATTTTACAATTTTATGAGTGTAATATTTGCACTCACTTAAGAGACATTTTTGTACTCTAGATTTGATTACTAATATATATATATATATATATATATCCTATAGAAAAAACACTACTAAATTAGCAAGCCTCAAAGTACTGTAACTGAGTAAAGTACTAAAACTGAGGAAAAGTGAAAGAAAATTGTATATTTTAATCACAAAGTTCCTCTATTTGCAATACCTTAAATCTTATTTATTTCTTAAAAATAAAATGGCTTCTATAAGAACTCTTTTTCAATGCTAACCCAAGATAGTTTTATAGAAGCTTCAGTGTTGAGGGTAGTCTGAGAACATTTACTTGCTGCCAAAACCGTAACTGTCTTTGCTTAGTGATTGTCTTATTGAAAGATACAATTGAATTGCCTCCTGAACATTTTATTTTAACAGTATTTCTTGGAACAAAAATTATTTTTGTAAAAGTGAGATTTTTATGCCGACTGCGACTCTTGAAAATTTTAAGAATGCTCCTTGTATAAAAAATATTCAGCTACTTTATACATCACGTTGTAGAAAACAAACAGATTTGTATTGAAAGAGGACTTTTGTCGTATAATTTAATATTATAACATAATATCTACAGCTAAAGTCAATGGAAACGTTGAAATACTGTCTTATTTATTTTTAATTCATTGTTGTGATTTATAATAATTAGGAATAAAACTAGTATGTTTGAACATTCAAGATCTTTAAAAAAGTTTTAAACATTTTTAGATATATTTAAACTTATTTTAAATATTTTTTAGAAATTAGTTTTAATATTCGAAAAATATATATATATGTATTTTTTAATTTAAAGCTATAATATATTTTATAATTTTTCACGCCTTACAATTTTAATTTTAAATTAGCTAATATATTATAAAATAATTAATTTTCTTTGTGAAATTTCATACGTTATTTAAAAATAGGGTTAAGACTTTAAATCTTCAGTTTATTTCAAAGACAAGAATTTCATAAAAGATTCGCTTCTTTCAGTTTAGAGAGGAATTTGTGGAATTTTTAAATCATTATATAAATAATATAAAGATTCTATGTCATTTATCACATCATCATATAAATAAATAATTGAACACTATAAAGAAGTATTATACTATTGTATATTATTTAAAGTAAATTAGTTTATTTCTGTTTATAATTTAATAAAAAATTTTAATAAGTTTAAATTTTTGTTTGTAATTAATTGAAAAAATTTCTTAAATAATAAGTATAATTTTTGTTTTTAATGCAATGAATTGAATCAGATGTTTTCAGCTTATTATTTAATTTTGAAATTAATTTATTATTATTTATTTTTCAGCTTATTATTAACTTTTTCAATAATCATCGAAATTTTGTTTTACTGTGCACATTTTGAAGAATCAGTTAATAATTAGCTGTTAATGTAGTTCAAGCTTTGAGTTTTCTGAAAAAATTATTGAGTAAAAAAATTCTAGATTCTAGATATTGTAATAGAAAGTAATTCTTTTTTTTAAATTTAATTTAGACAATTTTCAACAAAATTAATTTATTATTTTATCATTTCAAATTAGTATTCTTTTTTTAAATAAAATTTATTTATTATTTTCTTTTATAATTTCAAATTGTTATTTATCATTTCAATCATAATTATTATTATTTCTAATATCAGTCTTTAGCATAGCTATCACTTTTGTTAGGTTATGATAGTTATTTTTTATTTATCAAAAATTATTTCACACAATTTATCACAATTATTTCTAGAAATTTTTATTTAATCATGAATTATTTCTTTCTGCAGTAATATCATATACCTTTGTTCTATCTGCATATTTAAGAAAAATTGCGCTTATCAGAATTTTACTTCTAATTAAAAATTAATTAAATTGGAAAAAAACTGAAAAATTGGAAGTTGACTTAAACTTATCATTAAACAAATTATGTCTTAAATTTCCATACAATACTTTTTCAATAATTAAATATTTGTTTTCTTAATTCAATGATTATAAAATAAATAACTGAACATTTAAATTCGTATTTACTTGTTTTTAAATAATTGTGGAAATATTTTTTTAAATAAATTTTCCCATTGAATTGCAAACACAGTAAATAATAATAATAATCTTTATTTTAAGATTAATAAATGAATAGATTTTTATAGATTAATATAGATAAAATATTATTATAGATCAATAGATTATCATTAATAATGAATTATTATTATTATTTGTATAATATATCACTTGAACAGAATTTTACATTAAAATAAATGTTAGCATTACGCTTTTTTAAGATATGCACGTTTTAAACAAATAATTTCTAAAATATTTGGTAATTTTTTATACTAAAGAATACTTTTAAATTCTAATACTTAAGATTTATTTTAACAACAAGATATTATAATACTTAAGATTAATTTTAACAAGATATCATAATAATATAAAAACAATTATTAAGAATGTTTAGCATCCTAATTAGATTTTTTTTCTTGATTCATTAAATTCTCGCATCTTTTTTTTTTTATTTTTTTACAATGAAATTATTACTATAAGTAAAAACTTAAGGAATTCATCATGATCAAAATGATAAAAAAAAATTCATTGTAAGAGAAAGAAAAAAAAAATATTTTAGCCATGCAAGGGAAAAAAAATTTTTGTAAATTCAACTCAATAAATCGTTTGTTGCTAGGATAGAAACTGATGCACTCAACTCCGCTAACTAATTATTTTTATTCTAAGTTAATTCTGTGTTAATTTTTATTCTATTATTTACTTTTATTCTAAGGTAATTCTGAATTATTATTTTTTTTTATAATTTATTTTATTCTAAGTTATTCTGCGTTAATTTTTATTCTATTATTTATTTTTATTCTAAGTTAATTCTGAGTTAATTTTTATACCATTATTTATTTTTATTCAAAGTTAATTCTGAGTTTATTTTTATTTTTAAGTTAGTTCTGAGTTGATTTTAATTCTATTATTTATTAAGTGATTCTTATTCTTCCATATATGCCGCATGCTGCTTACCTTATACATGGTCAATGTGGATCAGGCAGGTTGGAAGACGTTCGAAACTGATGATGTAAGAAAAGAACTTGGAGGATTTCGCGCCTTCGACAGCTCTTTAATAGATTTCTGTAGGTTGATAGTTGAAAAAGAAAACTCGTGATTGGCCGGTCTATTTTTGTGATCAGTTCGCTTGAAGTGCGGGGAGGGAGGGAGGATCGAGATGTGTATTTTTAAAACTAGATAGATGCCGATAGAGCTATCTGATGGGAAAGGACGTGTTTACAGCGCGCCAAGATAGCCCGCGAGTGGTAAACAAGATGCACCTGCGTGGGAATTTAGCATGGTATTTGCGGCGAGGGACTCTCCATTGAAATTAATGACAATGCTTGTAGTTCATGCTCTCTCCCTTCAAAAGATGCCTCACGCAAAAAAGGTATTGTTATGGATTAATCTGGTTTGGATTGCGCATGCAATTTGTAAAGAAGAACAGCAACTTCAAAAAAAAAAAATTTCTGTTATTCTGTTTATTATAGTTCTGAAGATAAAAATAGAAACGACCAAAATATTTCTGACTCACCGTTATTTGAGGTGAATTTTTTTATACTGACGTAATTTTATGAACTACAATTTTTACTAAAGAGGCCTGAAGGCCGAGTGGCTACGCTCTGGGGCTCTGTACCGCAGGTTTCGGATACGTGTCCCGGCGGTGCCAGGGATGTTTGCAGTGGTTCTGAATCCACTTTAAACTAATCCGGTAGGTCCCGGATCGTAGAGTGTTGCGGGGGTAGTGTTACTCCACTTCCATAGCTTATCTTCAAGCTACACGTACCTCCTGTGTAGTGAGTAACGTCGGTGCAGTGCTTGCGTTAAGGCATCCAAGACAACTGTCTAAGTGTTTGCCAGATGCATTATAAAGAAAAAGATTTCTATATATGTATTTAAAAAAATGTGTGAAATGAAGTTAATAATTAATTTAACATGGTATTTACGGCGAGGGACTCTCCATTGAAAATAATGACTATGGTTGTAGTTCATGATCTCCCTTCAAAAGATGCCTCCTGCAAAAAAGCATTGTTGTGGATTAATCTGGTTTAGATTGCATATGAAATTTGTAAGACTTCGAAAGGAAAATTCTAATTTTTTTTTAATTTTATTTTATTTTTTGTTTTTGTTTATAATAGTTCTTATCCGGAAAATGGAGATTACCAGAATATTTCAGATTCCTTCTCTCCGCAATTTGAGTTAAATTTTTTTTATACTCATGTAATTTTATGAATTACGATTGTTACTAATGTATTTAAAAAATGTGTGAAATGAATTTAATAAATTTAAAAGAAATTGTAATCGGCTGGGCCGATACCCAATCTATTTTAAATAATCATTTAAAAATTAATTGGGAGTTAAAAGTGCGCAACTTTGTTTAAAAAAAAGATCCTTAAATCGGTGACTGGAACAGAAATTCAGTGATGGAATTTGGAACAATTTTTCTTAACTGAGATTTTTTTTTTTTTTTGTAGAGAAACTGACAAAAATATGTCATTGCCATATAACAAAAATATTCGAAAATAACTCAGTGTATTTATATATATTTTCCATAGCTGGCAAACCGGTAAAAATATTTCCCCAAAAAGTATAATTTGACCCGGACGTGATTTGAACACGCAACCTTCTGATCTGGAGTCAGACGCGCTACCGTTGCGCCACCAGGCCTTGGATGACAGTAAATATTGCAAAATTTTGTGTAAAATATATAGTTTCCTTATTAAAAATACTAACATAAACAGAAATAAAGGAACAAATGAAAATTATATTGAAGAAAAATAAATAAAATAAAATTTAATCGGCTGAGCCGATATGCAGGTTACCCATAAAATTTAGAATGTAATGTAAAAACAACACACATACCAGCAATCTTAAATGAACAAAGTGTCAATAAATCATATTCAGGAAATAAATTATGCTCATCAGTTATCGTTCAAAATTGAAAAAAAAAAAGTAAACAGATTAAAAAATATAAAAAACTATAGATTTGAAAGCAATTTTATAAAAAAACACGTAAAAGAAATTTAAATAAACCAATAAAATATCTGAAAGAAATTTAAAAAAAGAAAGAAAGAAACCAATAAGAAATAACGAAAAACTGATCAAGGACACGAAAAATCCCGCTATCCAAAAGAATACCCATAATTTTACGGGTAATAACTTTTATTGAACTCATACATTTTGGGGTTTTTTTATGCCTCAGCAAAATATTTTTTACAATTTTAAAGATTTATTATTTGTATCCTCTTAAAAGATATCCTTGTACTCTAAATATTCTGTCAAAAAAATGTACTTATCCTATAAAAATAACAGGTAGCGAAGTATTATAGAATAATTGAAGACTAGTAAAAAAAAATGTACATTTTAATCCAAAATGTGCTGGATTTGTAATATATTCAATCTTATTTCTTTTTAATAGTAGAATAGCATCTATAATATTTTTCATTGTGGATCCAAGATAGGTTTTATATAAGCCTCAGTGCTGAAAAAGTCTCCCAACATTTATTTTGTTCTCTTTCAAAGAAGTTGTTGTCTTTGTTAGTAGTTATATTATTGAAAGATTAATTGAATTACCTCCTTAACATTTAATTGTAACGCCAATTCTCATAATTTCGAAAAGATAAAAATATTTTTTATAATAAAGCCAAAACTAGAATTTTTAGTAGCCAAGAGTTGAAATTTTTGACTCCAACTCTTTCCAAAATGCTCTACTCTCGACTTCTCATCTCTTCTTTTAAGTGTGCACTTAAAGCACCTAAGTAAGCACCTCTACCAGCGAATGATATTACCCTATATTCTACTTTTCACGGTATATACTACAGTACTACAAGAACGGCACTACAGGTACTACAGGTTTCATGTTCGAAACCTGGTAGTGGCATGGATGTTTGTGAGTGATTCAGAATCCACGTTAAACTGTAGGTCCCGGTCTAGTTAGCCCAAAATGTTCAAAAAATGACCAACCCATCCAGACCTATTGTTGAATATGAGTATAGATATGGATTAAATAAATACAATTGAAACTCTATATCTATTTCTTGATTGAATTAAAAGTGTATGTATTGAAATCTGTGTGCTGATTCTTTGGTTTATCCGTTGTTGTTACGTTTTTAATATTTTTTACCATCTTCTTCAGTTTGTTAAATAATTTTGTTGCGCATGAGAATCCAATTTTCCTTCATAATCTTTTTGCATCGGAAGTAACAATCGAAATGTGAACAATTTCAATCTTCACGTAACACTATAAAAAAAAAACAGCGCCACCTATCAGATTTCGTTCAAATCACTCTCTAATTATTTCTGTCACTAATAAGTACAAACAGGTTGAAAAAGGATGAGTAGTGAACATTAATTGTTTGTTTATATAGATTAAGTTCCCAAGGTGGATATTTTAGCTGTTTATATTTCTTCTTCTTTAACTCAAAAAAAGCCGAAAGGATTTGCCTCTCTCCAGTTTAAATATGGAATACTTCAGTTTGACTCACTTGCTGTGTTTCGAACTTTTGGTTCAGATGACAAATAGAACAATCTTTCGCAAAATTAATATGAATTAAAAAAAAAAAGTTCACTCTGAGAATGAATCTATTTATAGCATAGAGGAAATCAAATTATAGAACATTAAATTTTTACTGTACAATATATTTTGAACATGCACCGTTGAGTAAATAAATGAAAAATTCAAATTATATGCCCATTTAAAGATCTGCAACAAGAAATATAATGCTTTTTTTAAAATTTTGTATGCATTTATCTTCTTTCAGTTTATAAAATTATTTCACTAATACATACAGTTCACTTATAGCATTTGGCAATCGAAACTCATGCACTCATGCAATAAAATAAGTAAAACATTTATGCAAATTTTCCTTTAATTCCATAGATATTGCAAACATGCTTTTAAATAATATGTGAAAGCAATTATATTTTTTCATTTAATTTATCTTTACTTACATAATTTACATTTTTAATGTATACTTTTTAAACTTTTAAAGTGTACCTTTTAAAATATCTAACTATATTTTGTTTGTTTATCGATATTTTTATATATTTGTTTATCGATATTTTTATATCTTTGTTTATCGATATTCTTGTATGTTTGTTTATCGATATATTTATATCTTTGTTTTCGATTTATTTATATTTTTGTTTATCGATATTTTTATATCTTTGTTTATCTATATGTTTATAAGAATTATTTGAATTATTTTTGAATGGTACACAATCAGAATTTTTATGCATAAAATATCAGTATAAGAAACGAAAAAAATCAAGACGAACCAATGCACTCCGAGTACGATATTTTGAATGAAAATTGATTTTTGATGATATAATTAAACATAAGGTATTGATATGTATTGCATATGAATAATAGTGTTTTAAATAATAAAGTTCTATTCAAACTTATTATTTCAACCCTAAATTTCTAGCAGGCTTGATGAAATAAAACATTTCGAATTATTTGATACTAATGAATGCATTATTTTAATTATTATCTTTGCATATATAATTCTTCTGTACATGTGTTTGCCACTGAACTTCTAAACGGCTGAACCAATTTTGATGAAACTTTTTGTGTGTTTGACAAAACATGAAGAATGTTTTTATGCTATTCCCTTTGTTGTAAGTTGCCACCAGACTTCTCTAATATGCATTTGAGTATCCCGCTATCCACTTTAGTGTTAATTGCCATCATATGGTGTTGCAGCATTTCATCTTATAGATCGTTTCATCAATAACCATGAAAATGAGTATGCACATATATTGGAACAGTTAGAATATATTCGCAAAATTTAATTTTCTACAATGCATTTATTTATTTATTTTTTGGCTGAGCAACGTATGCCTGGTTCTGCTAGTATCATATAAAATTTAGATTTTTATCAAGGAATATAGATTATTGTTATATCGCGAAATTGGATATTTGGCCTAAGTTATTCACCAATAGAAATACAGGTAAGCATTAGGTGGCTTCGTTGCATTCGCATTTTGCCACTATAATCTGGAGGATTCACATCGTCTTGACCTCCTTCTAGACTCCAAGGGAGGGGCATTACAGCCAACGCCATCATGTCAGTAGCAAGGGCTGCACCTATGATACTCATTTAGCACTAGCCAGTGGGCCCATGTAGCTCGAAGATATGCTGCGGACGCGAGTGACACTACACTCACAACTTTCTACGATCATATGACACGGGGACATACGATTTAAAGGGGATTTCGAGCCACTACAACCATCCATGGCACAGCCGGGACTCGAGTCTGAAACTATGGTACCGAGCGCCAGAGTGCTAACCACTCGGTCATCAGGCTTCTTTATTGTGACAATGCAACACCAATGTCAGTCTCTTCAAATTTCATAACCATCTTCTTCAAACCATTCCTTGACATTGGGCCCTTTTCGCAATCCCTTTACATAATGATATTCACGCAGTGAAGCTAAGCTATTGCTGCAGTTCTGACAAACCAGTGTTACCAGTAAAGCTCCATCTTTCTTCTGTAAGGGCATGATTAATGGTTACAGAGGCATGCAAAATAATTTTCTGGCTTTGACTGTAAATTCTTTTTATAGGTTTGACTAATTGGCATAAAGAATTTTTGAAATTGCCCCCTTGTTTATTTATTGCAGAAATCTGAATTATTTTTTTATTGTAGAAATCTTTTTCCCATGGTCCATATATCGTATATATTTTCATCAAAATCCGCTGGACAGAACCTTGTTCTAGAGGGGCTTGAATAGGGCCACTTTAATTATAACCACCCTGTATTTGAAACAGTATGTCCACGATGTATTGATATAAAATGAAAAAATACACCGATTAGAATGATGTGATAATTTTTTGAATAAAAGTTCGATAAAAAAAAAACCTTCACATTACTTTGTAAATATCTAATCTATCCAATGTTTGCAAATTTTCAACTATCACAGATATCACTTGTCATTGTAATTTACCTCAACGATTGTCCTATCACAATCTGTACGATGCAAAAATTGCTTAATATCTCCTCCCTAGCGATAGCAGAATGTTCCAAATCACAAAAAGAAACGTTGTATTTCAGATCAAAGAGCTAAAGAGGTGACAGAAAAATAGTGTTCGATGATAAGCTGATGGCGTTACGCAATACACTAATGAGGAAGCTTACGGTAGTATTCCCAATATGACAACAACATACTGGGGAAAAAAAGCCATTTTTTTTCCGACATCGCAGTAACGAAATTCGAGAACCTAAAAATTTAGTCGTTTGAGATTAATCTTTCAACCATCTTATTTAAAAAGGAAGAAAAAAAAATCTGTTCATATTTTTTCTTTCTTGACGATCTATAAAAACTCGGTACTCGGTCAACGAACTCTGGGAAGTAGATATTTTCGTGGTTATAGCGTTAACAGATATGAAATTGATCTTCCAAGTTGGAAAAGTAAACTTGTATACCTTATTTTGTATAAAGTATGAGGAGTGGATTTAAAAGTTCAATTTTGTTTAAACTATTATTGTTATCTTCAAAGGCAACAAAAATTAAAATAATACTTTTACATTATGATAAGGAAAGTTAAAAATTATTCAATTTTAAATAATTGACATAATATGCCCTTAATTTCACAAATGGGAAATGTGAGATAAGATTAAATAAGATTCATAATATAAACAATAGAAAAAAATATTAACACGTTTGAACACGTTGTTCTGTTAGGAGTTACGGGCGTCCACAAAAAATGCATGGAAAGAAAATAAAAAAAGTTTAAAAATCGTTATCTAAATCTCTTCTAGCACCATCCGAAACTTTTTTATTTTCAAAGTAACATGGAATGCTACTGTGCCCAAAAAGTTAAGACAAATTATTTTTTTTTTCAAAAACTCTTTATTTATTCTTCCAAATTTATTTCATCGCCTTCAAAGTCATCTCTTCCAGACACAATGTACTTATGCCAACTTTTTTTCCAATCCTCAATGCATGCTAAAAAGTCATCGGCAGGGATGGCCTTCAAAGCGTGCGCCGATTCACGTCGAATCTCTTCAATTAACTCTAAACGGTGTCCCCGGAGTTGTCTATCTTTTGAGTTTAGGGAATAGCCAGAAGTCGCACGGTCTGAATACGGTGATTGTGGAACGATATGGGTTTCATTTTTGGTGAAAAAGTCACGAAGAATCAATGCAGTGGGAGTTGGAGCATTCAGTGTTTTCGGTAAAAATCGAGATTTGACGCGTTGGAGGCCCAAAATGGAATTGACTGATACTTTTGAAATTCCAACATCAGCAGCTAGATCTCTAATTGTAAATTGACGGTTTCTAAACACCAAATCTTTAATTTTTTGGACGTGACTTTCGTCGGTTGAAGTTGATGGTCGTCCAGAGGACTCTTTGTCTTCAGCGCGTTCTCTGCCTTCTTTGAACTGTTTATACCACTTGTAAACATTTCTTTCCGATATAGGAATGCTCACCGAATGCCTTCTGCAACATTCTATACGTTTCCGCAAACAAAATTGAATGCAAGTTCTTTGCTCAATGAATTCAGACATTTCAAAAATCGCCGGAATCAGTTTTAGCGTCTCACAAAGCCAAGCGTAACTCAAACACTCATGAATATTTTGACGTCAAATTTCCCACAGATGTCAAGGACAGTGCCAGCTACATAAAAAAGGAAAAAAAATTGAAATTGCATAAGCTCCTGGAATTTTAAATTGAAAATGGGTCTTACTTTTTGGACACAGTAGTATAACATAAATAATTCAAAAAAAATATATCAACGTGTATGAACATGCTGTTGTGGTAGGAATTCTGGATGTCCACAAAAACGTATGGGAAGAAAATAAGAAAAGTGCAAAAGTCGTTATCTAAAACAGATTCATCACCTCTCGTGCATCAACGGAAACTCTTTCATTTGATATTAACACTCACCGTCTCGTGATGGTATGAAATAGATATGGAATATGTGCTGGTAAGACTAATGATTTGACAATATCAAATCAGTATGCTCTCTCTGCCTTTCATTTTGAATTGTTTGACTTTCAGGATATTGTTTTAATTTTCTTAGATTAGTGTTCTAAGAATGAATTATGATTAGGAAAGGGAATTTTAGCATCACTTAAAATATTATATTCAAGTTCTTGGTTAAGAAAACAAGTTATATGTGCCCATTAAAAGCACAGGATCGAATTTGCTGGAGATGTGCTGTGTAGTCCCTGTTTTCAGAAATCAGGAAACTCGATGGCAATTATGACAGCACAGTGAGAATATCTCGTAAAACAATCCTGTTGCTTGGTGATAATTTATTGTATTCTCGCCAGTATTCTGAATGTGATGCCTGAATAGCTACGTGTCTAGCGCTCTGGTGTTCACTGCCACAGATTCGGGTTCGAGTTTCGGCGGTGCGGTGGATGTTTGTAGTGGTTCGGAATCCACTTTAAACCGTAGGTTACGATCTCATATGACTGTAAGAGCGTCACAGAATCCAATCAGATTTTTCCCCCACGTCATTCCCAAACTCAGCTCCAGGCACAGTGGTGTGGTGTGGTAATGCAGTAGTAGCAGTGTGGTGTCTTGTCTTTCGTTATCTAAACGAACACCTATTAACTTGCCATTCCGGCGCTAGACTTTTTTTGTATTATTGAGCTGGCAAAGAAAGTGCGTTCGGGTTTTACTTGTACTTAAATGTTTTTGGTCGTTTTTTAAACGTTTTGATCGTGTTTTTTTTTTTTTTTTTCGTCGTTTTTGAAACAGCGTCTACAACAACGTCACTAGCGGTTTGAACCTCAGCCCTAATGCTCAACAGCGGTGCATATTACAACTAAGTGCCACGAGTCATGCACTTAAATATTATAAACCAACCTAGTTGCGGTAAATGAAAAAATACACTGGTTATATGACGATCTTGCATTATTAATTCCGAGCGCTATTGCTAAATCTAAGTATATTCAAAATAATTATATACAAACTCTAACAGGGGGACTGAAAAGTTCATAGGCTGACACATAGATGGCGCTACTAGTATTAAATCCATATGATTTTTAGTTAGCGCTAACCTTCAAAAGACACGTGTATAAATTTGACTGCTGTTGCACTATTAGTATGTAAGTTATAGCATTTTTAAGGATGCAACTTTTGTTAGTTTGAAAAAATGGATAAAAGGGAATTTCATGTGTTAATAAAGCATTGCTTTTTGGAGAAAAAAAATACTATTGAAGCCAAGGCTTGGCTTGATAAACATTATTTGGACTTTGCATCAGGAAAATCAACCGTATAGAAGTGGTTTGCTAAATTTAAACGAGGCGAAATGAGCACCGAGGACTATGCACGCAGTGGACGCCTTAAAGAGGCTGTTACCGAGGAAAACATAAAAAAAGTCCACAAAATAATTTCTGATAACCGTAGAGTAAAGTTGATTGAGATAGCTGAGACCCTAAAGATATCAAAGTAACGTGTTGGACATATCGTGAATGAATATTTGGATATGCGAAAGCTCTGTTCAAAGTGGGTGCCGCGCGAGCTCACAATCGACCAAAAACAACAACGAATGGATGATTCTAAGCAGTGTTTGGAGCATTCAATCGTAATAAACCCGAATTTTTGCGTCGATGTGTGACAATGGATGAAACATGGCTCCATCATTTCACACCGGAGTCCAATCGGCAGTCAGCCGCGTGGACTGCACGTGGTGAACACTAAAAATGCTATAACTCACATACTAATAGTGCAACAGCTGTCAAATTTATACACGTGTCTTTTGCAGGTTAGGTCTAACTAAAAATCATATGGATTTAATACTAGTAGCGCTATCTATGTGTCAGCCTACGAACTTTTCAACCCAATTGTTATATATATATAAATGCTATTGAAGTTCTATATTCTTTTCCTTTCTTATTATGAATTGAATTGCGCATAATATTCCATTTTGTTTCCGTATTACATTGCTGGTTATTTTTATATTTTTCTTTATTGTTCAGCTTGTTATATTATTGGATTATCATGGGAATCAAATTTTGTTGTGTTTACCTCTTTAGCATTTTGTAATCACTTTTTCGGGAGTACTATTTATCATTTGTGAACATTATGTTGTCCTAGCTAGAGGTCCGTGGGATCTCCAAAAAAAAATAAAGTTATAAACATACAACAACATACGTGCAAACATACGTGCAACACGAGAAACTTTCATTTCAAAAATTGTTTATTTAAAATAATCGCTGATTGTCACTTGATTTTATTCTTGTGTGTTTTAAAACTGCCATGAAATATGTGTTGCTAAAGATAACGATCGACATATATCACGTTAAGGGCTCTGTAATTCATTTTGAATTGTGTGGCGCTTTTAAAGTATAAACAGATTATTGTTTCGATATCCACAAAATAGTGTCTAAGGATCAGTTTATCTTTATAAAAGTTAATTTAAACATCACTTTATAAACTTTTTTTTCTGAATTGGAGGGTGCTGCTTGTAGTACTTGAACAATGACTTCTTCATAAAGCTCTAGAGTTCTGTAATTTTGTTATATTCCTATCGCTAATGAATTGGATTGTTCTTGCGGGGATTCTGAATTTTAAGGTTCCGATTTCGCCCAGTTTCTGTTCTGTATCAAATAAAGTCGTCGAAACCACGGTATTTTGTAAACGCATTCTGCACTTATCCCCTTTCATCTGCATTTATTACTGTGTCCACAAAGTAAGACCGATTTTAAATTTAAAATCCCCGGTTCGTATGGAATTTAATTTTTTTTTTTTCATTATGTTGCTCTCCTTGACATCTGTGTGGATTTGACGTCAAAATATTCATGAGTGTTTGAGTTACGCTTGACTTTGTGAGACGCTAAAAGTGATTCCGGCGATTTTTGAAATGTCAGAATTAATTTGTCTGAATAATTGTTTCTGAATATAAAGATTGGCTTATATCATGTCAAGGGATCTGTGGTTCATTTTGAAACGTGTGGCTTTTAAAATATAAATAGATGTGTTGTTTCGATATCCACAAAATAGCGTCTAAGGATTAATTTATCTTTATAAAAGTTAATTTAACCATCACTTTACAGACTTCTCTGTCGGAATTGAGTAGTGCTTCTTGTAGTACTTGAACAATGACTTCTTCATAAAGCTCTAGAGTTCTGAAATTTTGTTATATTCCTGTTGGTATCGAATTGGGTAGTTCTTGTGGGGATTCTGCATTTTAGGGTCCCGATTTGCTAAGTCTCTTTTCTGCACCAAATGAAAGCACAGTATTTTGTAAACGCAGTCTGCCCTTATCCCCTTATATCTACACTAATCCCAGATAGCTCAGTGTCCATGGGTTGAGAGTGCAGTTCTTGAACCACCTCTAATTCTCTAATCTTATAGTTTCTGAATCATCTCCATCTAGTCGTCATTTCTTCCATGCAGCAAACACTCCCCATCTTTTAGTAGCTAACATTTTTTCTTTTTTTCATTTTTTATTATTAATTTAAAAATATTATAATTACTATTTTTTTTTCTTTTTTAATCTCTAATTTTAATTTCTTGCCTAGCATAAATTTATTTTAAACATTTTTTGTGTACTTTATTTCGATTGCAGCATTTTCCTGCTACTCCCCTGTATCCATCATGTTTTTTGTCTCCCCGTAATGTTTATTACTTTATTTAATATTTATTATTTTTTTAAATCACTGTTAAAAGCACAAAATACATTTTACGCCTGTTTACTTTACTACTGTGTCCAAATAGTAAGACCAATTTTCAATTTAAAATTCCCGGGATTTAAGGAATTTTAATTTTTTTTTTCTTTTTTAGGTTGCTGGCACATTCCTTGACATCTGTGCGAAATTTGACATCAAAATATTCATTAGTGTTTGAGTTACACTTGAGTTGAGACAGGCAGAAGGCATTCCTATATCGGAAAGAAATGTTTAGAAGTGGTATAAACAGTTGAATAAAGACAGAGAACACGTTGAAGACGAAGAGCCCTCTGGTCGACCATCAACCACAACCGACGAAGCTCACGCCCAAAAAATTAAAGATTTGTAAAACCGTCGATTTACAATTAGAGACCTCGCTGATGATGTTGGAATTTCAAAAGGATCGGTCCATTCCGTTTTGGGCCTCAACGCGTCCAATCTGGATGGTACCGAACACACTGAATGCACCAGCTCACACTGCCTTTATTCTTTGTCATTTTTTCGTCAAAAATGAAATCCATATCTTTCCACAACCACCGTTTTCACACCGTGCGACTTCTGGCTATTCCCTAAACTCAAAAGACCACTCCGGGGACACCGTTTTGAGTCGATTGAAGAGAATTCAATGTGAATCGGCGTGCGTTTTGAAGGTCATCCCTGCCGATGACATTTTAGCATGCATTGAGGATAGGAAAAAACGTTGGCATAAGTGCATTGTGTCCGGAGAAGATTACTTTGAAGGCGATGAAACAAATTTGGAAGAATAAATAAAGAGCTTTGGAAAAACAATAATAATTCTTACATTTTGGGCACAGTAATATGTATCAAATATATATCTGTGATATCTTTATTCATATATATATATATATATATATATTCTTTCTAATGCAGCTGGCAAACAGACACCTTGGTGTTGGATGCCTTAAGGCAAGTGCTACACAGACGTACTCACTTTGCATTACCCAGGGGGCGCGTGTAACTTGAAGATATATATATATATATGTGTGTGTGTGTGTGTGTGTGTATGTAGACTGCTTTGTATGTCGAATCTAAATTTATTCTCACAATTCAACCAATGTATTAAGATAATTTTACTTTAAATTTGGTTTCCTGTTTTAAAGATCAACTGGTGAAGTTTTTTAGACTTTCAATGCCCCCCACCCCCTTAATTTCATTTACATCTTTTTTTAATCTTTTATTTTTATTAATTATAACCAATTATTTTCGGTATTTAAATTTTCACTTTCTTCTGATCCGTGCTGCATCTTGCTTTTTCACTAGCTGCATACACCTGTATGGACCTATTCTGATTATAATCTGCCTGCCATGTTTTTTACTTTTCAGTCATGCCTCCTACTTTACAAGACAAAAGAGTCTAAACCCTACCGGACCAACGTATTCTGTGAACCTAAGAAAGATCGTTATGAAAGAGGCTTTGGGTTAGAACAGTGGTTTCGAAAGTGGATACGCAAAGTGATGGTTGGTGGTACGCCAAAGATGTAGTATCTTGAGAGTATCTCAACAGTGAGAAGTTCTCACGAGGGTCGCTATGTCTGATTTTAGTAGTGTATGAAAAACTCAAAATCATAAAAGCATACTAATCACAGCAACGAATTTAATCTACACACCTAGTATGTGAAGTTTGCAATGGCAATAACTAAAACAGAAATAAAAGAGAATTACAACCCGATCTTCGGACTACATCCACAGAGGGCATTAGACCAGATTTTTCCGATATAACTAATTAAATCCCATGGTTTACATTCAATTCTAATTAAAATTGTCAATTTGTAATTTGTAATTAACTGTATGTATATTCTTTAAAATAAATGAATAATTTGATTTTTGGCTACATATATATATATCAGTGAGTGCACCTTTTATCTTACTAATGTCTTGTAAGGTTGGAGGTACTATACCTGCAGACGTAACGTTATACTGTATTATATGGGGATACAACTTTTAATTATTTTCGTCTTTCTCCAACTTTTAATGATTTCTTAGACGTCATTTAAAAAATTTGGGGATAGCTGAACTAGAGAATGCATCTGTCAGTGGCAAATTCTGAAGAATTGTGCATTCATCTTTTGTGAGAAAATATGAGATCACTTGAAGATTTCAGTCTTTACCTTTTTTCCCCTTTTCCTTTTTGGATTGCTCATAAGCAAGGAAATGGGAGTTATGTTTACTCAATTTGGCCAGTAAAACGAAAGATCATTAGTGTTCATAAAGATATTTAGTGTAATTTTATTAGTGTTCATAAAGGAAAAAAAAATATTGATTCATCTTATGATCACTATGGCAAATCTGAACTCGTGAGAAAAATGTATGATTCAAACACTATTTTGTTGCAAAAATATGAGTTAAAAACATTTTTTTTTCATACAACCCCCCAAAAAACTTAGTTTTCAGTTTAATTTGTAATATGCGAATTTTTATATTTGTTTGATAAAATTTCCTTCATTTTGTAGTGATAATTCATCGTGCCACAGAAAAACGTTAAATAACTGAATTAATATAATGCTACATCAGTAATGTTCATGGTAAATTACGAATATAAACATTTCATGCATGCAGAGCATGAACGCATTTTTGGTGCTTGGACAGAAATTGTCTTACAGTGTACAATATCTTAGAGACTATCTTTCAGTTTTATTATTTTTTTCTCGTGAATATAGTATGTTACAATGCTTACTGAACATTGTAATTGTGTGATACAAAATATTATCAAGGCAGACAGACGGTGACATTTTAGTTTACCTTATGGAAGCCTTTCTTTTTTTTTTATACTCCAAAAACCTTTTTCTTCATTTATGATATTATTAATTTCATAAATCATATGTGCCAGTGTTTCCGAGGATGCTAAAGTTTACGCACGCAAAGAAACGTAGTAAGTAATAAATGCGAATAGTAAAGAACAATATAGTACTTAATTAAGATTTAATGTTGTAATTTTTATCATAGATTTTTTTTTTTTTTTTTTTCATTTTGCTGAATAATTACGTTATATAGTAAATTAACTTATAGATTGTTTTATTAGAAGCATTAATTATCGATTGTTTAAAAAATCGATAGATAATTATAATTGAAGAAATAATCGATAAAAATAAAAATCGATAAAATCAATAAAAAATAAAATATCGATAAAAAATCAATATCAATAATATCAATCGATATCAATAAAAAATCGATTGATAATTATAATTGAAAAAATAATCGATAAAATCAATAAAAAATAAAATATCGATAAAAAATCAATATCAATCGATATCAATAAAAAATCGATAAACTAATAATAAGAATGATAAATTCGATAAGCTGATAATAAAAATGATAAAATCGATAAATTGATAATAAAAACGATACAAAAAAAAACTGATGCATTTTTAAGGTTTAGTTATTATTAGATAGACACGAGAGGTCGCCATTGTGGCCAGTAACTGGTACCTTAACTGTATGAACTGGTACATGCGGTGAGATTTTGAATAGACGAGGAGAACGCTTAGGAGCGTCTGAGCGATTAAGACGGTCAGGCACCGCATGTAATATGCTTACGGTTCTTAACTATTAATGCTATTGTAGAAGAGGAACGGGATGCCATGTGTATGTAGTATTGTTAATATGGTGTATGATAATATTGTAATACAATAAAGAAAGAGATGGGTCTTACATCCTGACACAACTAGTCGCTGGCAAGCAGACAACAATTTAATAATTAATAAATCGATAAATTAATAATAAAAATTCTAAATTCAATAAGTTATAGTAAAAATGATAAAATCGATAAGTTGATAATAAAAACGACAAAATTGATAATTTAATAATTAATAAATAGATAAAAATCGATAAATCGATAATTAATAATAAAATAATTTTAAAAATCGATAGTATTAACATAAAGTCATTTTGCTACAGAACAGTATTTTGGATTTGATTTTTACATAATTTTATATGCATATTTAAAGTATGTATTTTTGCATTATTTTTAGAAGTGTTTCATTAAAATATAGTTTCTGAAAAGATTAATTTTTTATAATGATTTTTTTAAAGTCATGTGTGTGCAAAATGAATACGCCTGTTTTTCAATTGCATCTTTATTTACTGTTACATATAATACTTGAAAGTGCTTCTACAATGAGGATAATAGAATGTTTGTGCGATGTAGCAGCTATAGGTTTGTTTCAAGTCTACCGAGGGGCAGCTTCCATTTTGGATTTAGGGGGGAAGGGGGTCATCAAAAACCCTGTTCTAGGAAAAAAAATCTAGAATTTTCTGTCCATAACATATCTTTTTTCAATTCCTACTATTAGTTCACACTTTCCCTATATATATCTTGTTCAAATTTTCAATCGTTAATGAAATATTTTTTATTCCTTCATTCAAGTTCAAATACATTTTTTTCGAACTTGTAGTGGATGATACTTGATGTTAATACAGTTTTTTCAAATATTAATTCATTCATTAAATTTAATTAATTCATTTTAGTTTTTTTTAGATTTAAGTTGCATAGATCTACCAATAGATGGCACCAGATGTAAGAGGAAAATTTCAACTTAATTATTTATTATAACTAGTTTGGAGTGGCAGATTACACATTCGTTGAAAACTTTTACAAATAAACTAATAATAATAGTTTCTAAAGTCAAGATAAGAAATTTATATTTTTGCCTGTTTCAGTCAGCACAAATGACTTTTTTTTTTAACTATTTGAGTTCACAATTTTTTAACGTATATAAATCATTAAATAATGGCTAGCGAAAGAAACACCTGAAGAATTATCAAAATTGGTTTCTTTAATTTAAAAAAAAAAAGCCTGCTTCTCATAATGTACACTCTTAATTTTTTATAGATTATCTGATAATTTGGAAAGTGTGTCATCGGTTAATAGTGTATTTTAATGCTAATTGATACCGTTGAAGCAAAAATATGCAGTTACTTAAACATTCTCCTTCTTGCTGATTCAAATTGTCTCTATGCTGTCTCAAAATCCCAATCAATTAAAGAACAAAACCCGATTGCAATTCTGAAAGATAATTTATGAGCACATATTATCTTTGGATGTTCTCTTAACTCTTCGCTTGTTACTAAACTCTTGCACTCTTGGAAACATAATTTCCAATGTCTATCTCTCAGTTCTACGACTATGTTCCTAATCACTAACTAACTTTTACGACTATGTTCCTAATCAATAACATATCTTTCAATTTACATAAGTTTTAAATATACAGGACGTTACTACGACTTACTTCTATTATTAAGATCTAATTATTTTACAATGTGGCATTTTTTCTTGCACACGAGCTCATAACTACCCATGGCTCATAACTATCTATATTATTTGGCTCATAATTTTTTACACTATTTTTTTTACAGTCAAAACTATGTGAAATTGGTACCACGTGATAATAATACAAGTTGAGACACGCGAAGCACCAATATCACAAATATATAGTATTTCGTAAAAGATATAGTATTGTACAGTAAATGATGTTGATTAGATATTATGAATAGAATAATTAAACTCTAGGATGGTTCGGTTTGTACAAATGGGCTCGTTGTACAATGGGTTTCAGTTCGAGGTCATTGTATCGATTTGTACGATGGACCCGAACCATCCACATTCAGTCTTAAGATGGTCTACTCTAAGCTACATCTACAACAGAGAAAGAACCACCGACTCACTTAATACAACAAATGCCAAAAGCTAATGTCTCTCAAACAATGGGAGACAGAAATTCTACGACTCAAAATACAATAGAAAAGAAGCAAAAGATAAACATAGAGCAACTTTTTCAATGATTATAAGTGGAAATCTAATCATTAAAACCATAAATATCAAAATGAATGAGTATTAATTATTTTATTTCAAATTGCCTAAGAAATTACTTCTTTCATATTAATGTTTGTATGAATAACTGGCATGTTTACCTCAGCTGCTACGAAATCATAATTCAAATCTAACTATTTTTGAAGAATTTAGAAAGATCTAACTGACATTCCATTTATTAAAAAAATTTTAGCAGGGCCAACCATTATATTGGTAACTTATTTCAGAGAAAAAAAATTCAACTTAGTCAATTACCATTAAATTTTAACCACAGAGATACTTTTATTCTAAATCTTTCGATTTCTGTGTAACAATCTAGCTATTTTTTAATGTTTGCCGACAGAAAATAAACTGAATCCTAACAAACTTAAAAATCCAATGACTTGTTTTAATAAGAAAAGAGTGGTTGCGAGGACAATAAAAGACACAAAAGTAAACAGATTTTAAGTACCGCTGCCTTAAGCAAACTATCTTAAGACTAGAAAAACGGTTATACATGAAGGTGTACACTAATAACTAGTTCTGAATTTGTATTCCCAACTGGTGTTTTTCCGCACGTTGGTTTTCAACTGGTGTTCACCAAAAAACAATCCTCAACGTCGAAAAACATTCAGTGGGAAATATCAGAAGAAAGCACCATTTTCAACGTGCATGTATATCACATATTGTGGAAGAGTATGTACATATATACAATAAAATATTTTCAGTTCAAAACCAGATTCATAAAGCCAAACCCTATTCATTTCTTAAATTCTAAGACGACTATTTTCCTCAAAGACAGCTCCTATTCAATATGTATCTTTCATGTAACTGCTTTATACCTGATCGTAACTTAAATATCTGATCTGTCCATGATGCCAATCTTGTTCAATGGCCAGTGTCCGTTCAGGTCTTAACACCATGTTCAGTAATCACGAGTCATATATTGTGGAAGAATATGTACATATATACAAATAGACATTCTTATTTCCCAACCAGATTCAGTAATCATAAAGCCAAATCCTGATTCGACTATTTTTCTCAAGAGGCCAAATCCTATTCAATCTGTGTATTTTTATATCTCATTGTATCTTAAATGCCTGATCTGCCAAACTTGCCAATTATCAATGTACATTCAGTACAATCATCTACAAGCATCAATAACATATTGCGGAAGAGTATGTACATAGATACAATAAGACATCTCAAGCTCAAAACCAGGTCCAGAAATCACAAAGTCAATCTCTATTCAAGTCTTAAATTCTAATTCAACTATTTTGCTCAAGAGACCATCTTCTATTCAAAGAGTGTATCTTTCTTGTAATTGATTTATATCCGATCATAACTCAAATACCTGATCTGTCAATAATTCCAATCTTGTCAATGACCAGTGTCCATTCAATATCACCAATGTATTGAATTATGCATTGATTTCATGGGGTTCTCTTTTACCTTTGCTATTCATGGAGACAACATATTTTTGCAAAACTTTTACAATATTTTACATCCAGCTGACGAAAACATCATTAACGTTAAAACTGGCATAACATAAAGTTTAATTAAATACTGGTTTAAATAAAATTCTTTTTGTATCCTTGAATTTTAATTATCAACGTTAATAATTTCAAGTATTAATTTAAGCACAGTAACAGTAAACTGATAGTTTTACTTCAGTATCAATTATAAGATTTTTATAATATCTATTATAAAAATCTGTTACTACTTCACTATTAATGAGAAATTTTTATTCGATAGCAATAAAAAATAATTTAAATTCCACAATTAATTTAATTCCATGTTGTAATTGAGAGTAACAGATTTAATAAAATAAATTTCAGTATTGTGTACATATTGTTTCATATTTTCTCCATATAAATCCTACAAATTCACGATGCTACTGGTATTTTGTTAGAGATACACCTGTTTACGTTGCTTTTAAATAAAACTATAAATATTAGAAGAAAAGATATATGAAAAATAGGGAAATTTATATTGAATATAAGATGGCATCTTAATTTTGAATTGAAGCAAATTATTATAAATATGCTCCACATTAATATTTTAGGTTATATATAAATATACAGATTGAAAAATTGAAAAAAAAAAAAAAAAAATTAAGCACGTTAAAACTTATTCCTTTCTGAAATTTTTTATAAAATTAATATTCAATTATTTCATGTGCAAAAGATTTAGGGTGAACATGTAAAAAAAGTAAATGGTTTTTAATTAATGTAGTTAAATTTAAATATTGTAAAGTTTTGTTTATTAAATTTAATAGCATTTCTGAAGAGGAATTAATTGCAATCGATTAAATGTCTAATCTAAAACAAATTAAGTGTACTTTTTAAATTTGTCAATTTATGAAACTTAGCGTAATTCATTTCAAATTTATATCAGAAAATTTATTTTTTCCAATTTTACAATCCTTAATTTTTCTTACTTTTCTTTCTGTAAGACTAATTTTTACAGAAAAAAAAATAGATTAGCATTCATATTTCCTGTTTCGATTAAATGTAACCCATTTCTGTTTAATTAACCCATTTCTGATTGAAATATCAATATTTCCGTTACCTTTTCTTATTATTACTCTTTTCATCAACAACCTTAAAATCAAATTTATGTTTCATTTGTGCCTGTGAAATTTAAAAGAAACACTACAAAGTATATAAAAAAAATTAGAGAATCTCAAAATAAAATGATTGATAAATTTAATTAAATTTGCTCAAAGTATTTCATTCAGTATTTACATATATTTTTTAAATATAAACATAACGCAGTGGTAAGATCTTTGTGTTACCTAAAGATTACCATAAATGAATTTGATTCTTTTGAGCATTTCCTTTGTGAGGAAATTTCACAAACTGCTGACTGAACTGTCATTTTTTTTAAATTTATATTAAAAGAAGGGGACATTTGAGTGGAAGCTGCACCTTGGATGACTTAAACGGAGGTTAAAGTCCAGGGTCGAGTCCGTTTGTCAGTCCGGGGTGATTCTGCGTGGTAGGTCTCACTCGACTCGCCTGCAGTAGGAGAGTAGGGTGCTGGGGGAGCAGGCCTTTCTGCAGCACTCGTCGACCACTCCTGCCTGAAACCGTTTGTAGAGTTGGGGCGTGGCAAGCTGGTCCGGAACAGATTGGAACCCGGCCTCGTTGCGGTCTTGGGAGGACAGAGCGACGGCGATCCAGTTCTGGAAGGGATCTGAAACAGAGAGACAAGTATGGACTTGGTGGTTTCTTTGTAAGACACAAAGAGCGTTTTTTTTTTCTTTCATGGTAAATACAATATGTTCCATGTTAAATACAAATATGGTAATAAGAATATTTTCCATGGTAAATACAAATTTTTCAGTAATTTTCAAAAATTTCATTTATATCAGTAACTAGGATTACGAATGGTCTTTATATGTTTGTCCATAACAAGGATTGCAGCTGTTTTACATATTTATCTGTAGCAAGGATTGCAAGGGATTCTATACCTTTAACTGTATCAAGAATTACAAGGGGGCTTTATATGTTTTTCTGTAACAAGGATTGTAATGGGATCTTATGTGTTTAACATTAGCAAGGATTTCAAAAGGTTCTATATGTTTATTTGTAGAAAGGATTGCAAGAGGCGCTATATTTTTAAGAGTAACAAGGATTACAAGGGATTTATATGTTTATCAGTAGCAATGATCACAAGGGTTTTATTTGTTTATCTGTAGCAAAGATTACAAGGGGCTTTATATGTTTATCTGTAACTATTGCAATGGGTTCTATATGTAGTATCGTCAGCAAGGATTTCAAATGGTTCTATAGGTTTACCTGTAGAAAGGATTGCAAAGGACGCTATATGTTAGTCAGTAGCAATGTTTGGATGATATTGCTGCAACTTGGAATGATTATACTTAGTGATTATATGACTGACCGTCATATGAAATAATTTTTCGTCTGCACATGTCCATCCCTGACATAGACAGGAACTTGCGGTTTGGTTTCGAACCAAATTCGTTCAGTTCGGAAGTCTGATGAACTGTCCCTGAAGGCAACTTCAAATCGCTTTTTTACTAAATAAGTAGTCTCGTCGTAAAAAAAAAAAAAATTCTTAAACGGTCAGTTTTCAAAGTCTGCCTATTTCAAAACCAGAATGGTAACAAAAGAAGAAAATTCTAATTTTAGCTCCCATAGGCAAGTTATTTATCACGTGATATATAGACAAGTTATTTATCACTTTTAATTGGTCTAGCCCTAATCTTATATTTTTAAAATAATTTTTGTGGTGCTGCCATCTAGCGTAAAAAATTAGCTTTATAAGCAGGATGTTTTTAGCTGGTGGATGTAATGAAAACTATTGCCTGATTCGTGGCCTATAGGTGCTAAATGTATGCAGCTAGAGTGTTGGAAGTATCAGATTTGAATTCACTGGTGTTGTGTGTTGCAATTATTTTTTTAAAAAAAGGGTAAACTTGATTTGATGACTGTTGCAATAACGTGCATCAAAGTCTCAACAACATCAGAGTACTTGATGGGAGTTTTCACACATACATCTCCAATAATAAAAATGAGAAATATTTACCCTTGAAAGTCTTTTTGGAAAATGAATATTTTCCTGTCAATATCAATATCAATATTATCCTATCATCATACGTTACATTTATATACATATGTATGTCATTATATTGTTAATGGCATAAATAGATATATAAATGTAACACGAGGTTCACAGATGTAAAAAAAAAAAAAAAAAGTTCGTTAATTTACAGAAAAATAATGTCGCAGAACATTTGGTGAAAAGGAAAAGATGTTCACTTTCAATTGTTTCCTTCGATTTTTTTCATATCTTTTTAATTTGAAGTATATTTGAAAAACATGTATGATAATCCAAAAAATAATCTATAACTACTAACTTCACTGTACAATAACAACAACAACACTAAAAGAGAAACAAATTAAACAGCAACGAAATGAAAATTCTTGATAACATACAATTCCAAGTATTCCATTTTTGAACAGATCGAATAATAATAAAATCAAAAATGTTAAACTGAATCTAGAAACGGAATCTCATTTATGTATCTGGTATATAAAATAAAATTTTTTATAGAATATGCTTTATTTAATTATGACGCCTTAAACTAAAAAAGGTATAAAATTATAATTAAAAATTATAGTTAATATACTCTTTTAAATGCAATTTAATTAACTTCAAAAAGTTTGTTTTAACAGTGTTTACATAGAATATAATTTAAATATATTAATAGAGAAATAATGAAAAAGATGTATAAATATTCAATTAAATTTAAATTCATCCATTTGTCACAATCGTAATAAGAAATCTCTTTTATACTAAGTTGTGTCTTGCATCAAACGAACTAATGCATTTATAAAGCATATTCTAAAGATATAAAACTTATTGAGATGACACCTCTATAAAACATATTGAGATGATACTCTATAAAACATATTGAGAAGATACCTTTATAAAACATATTGAGATGATGCTTCTATAAAACATATTGAGATGGTATATCTAGAAAACATAATGAGGTGATGTATTTATAAAACATTATGTCCTATTGGAGATATATTTTCTCTTTTTTTGTAAATGTGTATTTACACGAAAAGGCTGAGAGTCAATAGAAAGCCTGATTTTATTCTGAAAGCATGATGTGTTCCGCTTGCCTTTGAAAGCAAGAGGCAGCTAACATCGTCGGCGAAAGTTCTCAAAACCAGTTTGTTTCAGCGTGGACGGAAAACGCAAAGCATGTGAGAAAGTTTGCTAACACTCATTGCGAGAAATTCTCTCCAGATAGAGTCGAATTCTGGTTAAAAAAAATTTAAGACCTTCCGAAACACGATTGGAGGCCCACCGGTAAGGTGGATTATGTTTTACGCTAAAGAATATTACTCTAGTGTAAAAGGGGTTACACGATTCGATATTAGCGGCTCACGCATTCAAATATAAACGTAGCTTTAAATTTCGTCCGATTTTTTGCCAGGCGATTTGATATAATTGACTCTTGAGTCAATAAGTAATTTTAAGCTCCTTATTTCTGAAAGTTTAATCTTCGTTGAGAAAGGCTTTTTTTTTTTTTACATTACACAATTTTTCCCACTTGCCCACTACCAAATGCTCTCAGTAATACTCGCCTTGATTTGCTTCCAGAAGAAAAGCTTGTGAACTATCCGAAATCCCTACGCATGCGAGATCATGATCAAGTTCTCCCTTATGTCACTTGACATTCAGTTACGACAAAGTGTACAAGTGATCAACAAAAACTTACCAAATTCATATATAGACAAATAGTATCTCTGTCTATTTAATTCATGCAAAAACAAAATACCCTGACAATCCTAAAATAGGGTCAAAATATTTTATAACAAAAGAAGATTCCTCATTTTTTTAAAAATTATATCAAACTTGTATATCTCGCATCATAAGAAAACATGTGAATAATAATAATAATAATAATAATAAAATTTAAAAAAAAAAAAAACCGTTATCTGGCAGTTCATAAAATGTAATATCAACTTTTTTCATTGTATGCATATTGAATCCAAATCGTCAGTCTGATTCTTTACATTTGTGACATCATTGTTCAGGAAGTGCCAGGTACGTGTTACAGAATTCGTTTTTCGAAGAAGTAGTAGCTGAAAAAGACCTGAGACTGAAACTGAAATTTGATTCTGCCTTAGTCTGAAACTGATATAAGAGACTGACTAAGATCGAGCCTGATAGTAATCTCTGGCCTCCTGTAGACAGGGATCTTAGTTACAGTGTGAATAGTAAGTGATTAAAAAGATTCTGCTTTAGACTGAAACTGAAATTAGAGACTGACTGAGATTGAGCCTCCTGTAGATAGAGATCTTAAGTTACAAAGTGAATAATAAGTGATTAGACAGGTTCTGCCTTAGACTGAAACTGAAAGAGACTGACTGAATGACTGATTGAGATTGAGTCTGATAGTAGTTTGTGGTAAGAGATTAGACACGTGAGGCTACATAGAGATACAATGTGATGCCTAAAATATTTCGCCATGGTGCTTAAATGTATCATCACAACACGAAAACAGTAAAATTCGAGAATCACTATGTCATAGGATCCAAAAATCAATGTACCCATGAAAGTTTTAAGTAACGCTTTCTTGAATCTCTCAGATAATCTTTGGAAAGATTATCCAGTCAAATAAAATTTCGTATAGAATATGCCAACGCATTGCAAAGTACTGATCATGCAGCTGAAATTTCTTATGCACAGTGTGACATTGTACAGGAATTGAAAAAGACTGATAGCAATTACACTACAGTGATTGATGCCAAAATGTGTCGTGGCCTTAATTTATATAAAGCAAGTAATATAAAAAAAGTAAGTCAACAAAGAAAAATTAATTAATTAATTAATATTTGAAAAAACTGTATAAACATTCAGTGTCATCCACTGCAAGTTTTAAAAAAAATGTATCTGAACTTGAGTGGATGAATAAAAAATATTTTATGAACGATTGAAAATTTGAGCAAGATATAAACTCATGTTTGGGAAAATTGCAACACTATGAAGGACTTACGCGAGTGAGTTGAAATTTTCAGGAAATGCAAATTAGCGCATGATATGCAAATGATTAGAATTTCAAATCCGTAGCGCATGCGTATGCTGAGCAGCGCCCTCTGAACGGCGGATGGATACGAATAA
This sequence comes from Caerostris darwini, assembly GCA_021605075.1. Taxonomy (NCBI): domain Eukaryota; kingdom Metazoa; phylum Arthropoda; class Arachnida; order Araneae; family Araneidae; genus Caerostris; species Caerostris darwini. The sequence continues at coordinate 299,206 of BPLQ01003326.1, forward strand.
ATAGACGGCTGTAGCGAGGTGTGTATGGTTATCGGTGGTTATCTGCTAGTGGTAAGCGTTAGCTCAATCGTTACTTACGCCTCTTCGACGAAAAAGAGCGAGATTTGAACAACTTACAGAGTTTGAACGGGGGAGAATTATCGGCCTTCGTGAAGCTGGATTGTCTTGTCGTGCAGTAGCCGCTCGTGTGCAGCGTAACAGCAGCACAGTGATGCGTCTTTGGAAGCAGTGGACAGACGAGTGTCAGACAACTCGGAAATCCGGGAGTGAACCCCGAAGTGGGACGTCAACTCGCGATGATAGACACCTGGTCCGCATGGCGCTGACGGACCGTACAGCTTCCTCTAGACAATTGGCAGCACAGTAGTCAATAGCTACAGGTGTTTCATTGTGTGCTTCATCAATTCGTAGACGTCGGCTGCAGCTTGGACTGCGCGCAAGGACTCCTTTATACAGGATCCCTCTCATGCTAAACCATCGCCGCCTGCGGCTACAATGGGCCGCTCAGCATAGAGACTGGCGTATTGATTGGTAGCATGTCGTGTTTTCTGACGAATCCCGCTTTAATTTGTGGTACCATATTGGCCGCATTCGTGTCAGACGCTATGCCGGTGAATGCCACCTTCCGGAGTGCATTATCGAACGCCACGGTGGACGAACACACTGAGTTATGGTCTGGGGTGCCATAGCATATCATGGACGATCTCAATTGCTAAGAATTGTGGGCGATCTGAACAGCAACCTGTACATCAGTGAAGTTCTACAGCCCCAAGCTGTTCCCTTCCTTCAAAGCTTGCCAGGCGCTGTATTTCAACAGGACAATGCCCGCCCTCATATCGCTAGGACTGTTCAATCCTTTTTTTGCAACGCGGCAGGTACAGCTTCTTCCTTAGCCTGCGTATTCCCCGGGTATGTCGCCGATTGAACATGTGGGGGATTTCGTTGGTCGGCGTCTCGCTCGTGATCCTCGTCCTGTTGCTTCTGCAGACGAACTTTGGGTGCGCATACAAACAATATGGAATGCTCTTCCTCAGGCAGACATTCAAAATTTGTTTGACTCCATGCCACGTTGTGTAGCAGCACTTATTGCGGCGTGTGGTGGCTACACAAAATACTGATTCCGATCTCTTGTTATTGTTTGTTTGCTTTGAACATTTAATCATTTATTTGTATCACTACCACTCAACTGTGTATTAAATGTCATTCAATTATGACAATTTCTTCATGGTGTTGCAATTCTTACAAACATGAGTTTATATAGGGAGAGTGTGAACTAATAGTAGGAATTGAAAAAAGAAATGGTTTTATTCGCAATGTGAGCTTTTATGGTGATTCCATTTATAGAAGACGAATTAAATTGAATCTATAATTGAGTTCAGTTATTAAAAAGTTTTTAATAAATTCGTAGATTATATTGCATTAGACGAGAAATTGTAGAGAAGCTACTCACCCAGGGCAAGACTGTTTCTTTTGGCTATCCTGTCCTCGCTGGGGTCGTAGTACTCCCCGTTGCAGAGCAGGCTCAGTGTGTCCACCAACATCCGCCCACATACACGGATGGTGTCGCCTCTCTTGACCAATCGCTTCGGTTCCATAATGCTCGTACCCTCGGCCACTGCCCACACGAGTACTAGTAGGAACAGCTGTCAGGCAAAAGGACATCTATGTCACTTTTACCTATTCTTATGCAGTATATACAAAATTTTCTTATGTGTTATACAAAATAATTTAATTTGAATTTCTTTTAGAATTATTTATTATTATGTCCACACAATGGCCGGCAAGCTAGCCAGATCTAACACCTGGCCCAGTGCAGTGGATTTATTTCTTTAAAGCAATTAAGAGAAAAATCCAGTTTCATTTAAGGGATAAATCCCACAGTTATTGATATACATACACGTCATGTACATATGATACATGCTACACATTATTGCACAGCTATGAAATACATGTTACACACAGTTATTGACATACATACACGTACTTGCAAAATAATTGTATTTAAAATTGCAGTATAATAATTAATGATATTTACGAAGCTGCGTTTCCCGCTAACAGTTATTTGCAGCTAACATTAATTTTTGAACGATATTTATTGATAAGAATAATTTTAAATAACAAAGCGTTTCAATTAGAAAAATATTAGTTATTAAATATGAATTTCTTTGCAATTCATATTGTTTCTGAATGTTAATGTTAAATGGAACTCAAAAATTCCAGACAAACACGTCAAGTTTGGATGCAAGCTCAGTTTCATAATGATTATAGTCAGGAATTTTTGATTATATGTATGTTATATCTCTTATTCATTCTCGCGTAATTCATTCACTTAACTTAATTATCTATTCATTTTGCTTCATGATTTTCCTTAAATGTTAGACAGTTAAGTATTTAGTGTAACAATTTCTAAATTTTTATGGCTAAAAAATTATTTTTTAACATCTGAAAACTATTTCAGATGAGTAATTTAAATTTCATTTATGATTTTAAATTATTCATTACTTTTATATGATGTTAATTACAAATACAGTGATTGATGTCAAATTACTATTATATGAGGATAATTACAAATTTTATTTTAATATGAGGTTAAGAGAACTGAATTATTCTTTTATCAGAAGACTTTTTTCACAATTTCCTGTACACAGGAAAACTAATTAGAAAAATATTTAAAAATATTTAACAAGAAAAGTAATTCAATTTTTTATTATTTTTTTTTTATTCAGCAATTCTAGTTTATCGCAAACTAACTGATATGATCTGTCAAAGCCCCAGCCCAAAAAAATTTTTATTTGATTTAATTTGGCATAATTTGTTTTAAAAATATTAATGAAATTTTTTATATAAAACTAAGAGAAATCGCCAAAGAAAACTGTTTTTAGCATATTAATCAATCCGACTGCAATTGATCCTCCAAAAACTCAATCTAATATCAATCTTAAGTCTTTATCATACGAAGAACAACCAAAAGGAAATACTTTATTCTGATTAAATACATTTAATTAGAAGAATAAAAAATAATAATTTAAATAAATGACTGCTTTTCGGCCACCAGCTATCAGTAGGATGACATGCTACTACCTCATAACACATTTTACGATGGGAATTTCTGTGGAGACATCCTTGCTATGCTAGTTTAAAATTGTAGCACTTCCCTTCATGGTGTAGCCTGGCTATTGCTGAGACTCCTACATATATGTCATAGTAGAGGCATATAGCGTCGGGTTAAAATGACAGACATTATAACAAGTCTTATAACAATTGACTGACAACAATAGCCTTAATTTAAAATGTTTATCTGGCCTTAAATTTTATTTTCATTTAAAGATGGTAATTATGTAAGGAATTGGAAGAAGTACTTAATAACCTAGTGGTTAAAATCTAAGCTTATTAGTCCATTATATAACAGAAAAAAGGGAAAAATTAATTTTGTCTTAAACTATACATCGTAAAAAGTAAATTGATTCGTAACTTATATTGTATGTAGCAAGTTTTAAATCTAGAATAATTATTGGAAGACATATTGCTTTTTAGATGTTACATATTAAATTAGGTATACACGCTTTTCATTACAGCATAAGCAATCAAATAAAATTTCTCAACATACAAGAATACATGAATAACATAAAGGAATACAGAAATAAGAATTAATTCAATCATTAAATTTTAATTCATTTGCTTTAATTATTTAAAATATCATTAATTCAGATATTTAATAATTGATGAAGATTTGTATATATGAATTAATTATCGAAACTCATTTGACGATTCAACAATGCTCATGCAAAATTAAATTAACAAAGAGGCCAAGGGTGTTTTATTTAAGGGGAGTACTTAGGGGAAGAAAGTTCCCCCGCACGTCCTGTTACTAAACTAAAGATTTAATAAAATTTACTTAAAAGAGTTAAACTATCAGAATTTTAAAGGTTAATAACTATAGAGATAATTTATATGAGCCATAGCTCAGGAGACAGAAAATATGTATAATATTAAATTAACATTCACCAATGTTTATGCAAATAAACGGAACATACCTTGTACATTCTCAGAGAGCTCTGGAGACCAAGAGGGAAGTTCTTCTGGAGGTGGAAGCTTGGTGGTTGATGTCTGCCAACAGACCTCGAGTATCCTTAAATAGTCTAAAAAATCACTGCAATGCGTCAATGTTATTCCAAAAATGGAAAATCAGATCAACATCAGATGGTGCGTGTTATTTTTTTTTTTTTGGGGGGGAGGAAAGGGGGGAAGCAGATTAATACTCTCGGGCACCGAGTTGTTACTGGAAGCTGGATTAGACCACGCTAGATCGGTGGGAGGAGCCTGTACATGTCTGTTTTTGAGCCAGAAATACTCGTTGGCAACATTCTGTCTAAGAATTAGGGCTACCGAATTAGAATTGCTTTTTATGATCATTGGTTAAGAATATGCAGAAGGGTTTTAATTGGAGGCATCTCCTTTTGCAATGCTAATGAAAAAAATATTTTTTGGTAAGTACTGATCAAGTCCTTAGCGGTTAAAAAAAAAAGGGTTTATTAATTTAAATGAATAGAAGAATCTTCATGTCTGTAAAAATTTAATTCGTCATTTTTGAACTATTAATCGATAGGGTTGGCAGTTTATGTTATTATAGTTAGTAAATTAGAGGAGATATCTAATTAAAATTTTCTTAAAAGCGATGATAAAATGAATAGCCTTATTATTTATTATAATCATTTGAAATTAAAATTTTATTTTTGAATCATTCACACTGAATACTTTTGTAAAAATTATAATAAAAGAATAAAATAAATTTGATAAATTTGTGTAACAAAAATAATTTGTAAATTATTAATTTAATTTTTGTTAATTTAACGTAACTACACAAATACTATGCTGTAAGTTAAACTAAAATAAATAAATAAATAAATAAAATAAATGAATGAATTTTTATCATCTTTTTTTAAATAAATAGCCATTTATTTTAAAAGATTAAAATTTTTTGTCTGAAGCATTTTCAGAGATTTTTAAATTTAGTAACAAAGCCGATTTTTTATTAATAAGAACTACCTTTCAGAAAAATGTTCTCTTGGGGCCCATATTAATAAGGGTATATTCTGTCATATCAGTCATTTTTCATTATTATTATTATTATTGAAATAGCAGCTTTGTTATACATAGTTTAATAAACTTTAATGTTATAAATTAATATACCTTGTTATATGTTAATATACTTTGTTATAAGCTAATATACCTTGTTAAAAGTTACCTTATTACGCCTTGTTTTACCTTAATAAGTTAAGGTTAGTTAGAAGTAATAAGTTAATTAGAAAATTAAGTAGGGAATTAAGTTAAATTAAATTAAATTAAAAAGTGAGATTTTAGAAATCTTGAGAGAAAATTTAGAAATATTGCGATCACATTTTAGGAAATTATGTAGGAAAAAAAGTTGAGGATAACAATTAAGTAATATGTGTAATGTAAATTGTTAATTAATAAATATTTAAATTCTTACTGCAAATGGTTAGCTTTTAGAATTTTATCTTCTAAACAAATGATATTAAAGAAACTAAAAATGTGAATTATTAAAAAATGGTTCAAATAATAGCTAAATATATAGTAAATATATTGTTTTAAAAATTGATTAAGGTGTTTTTTGGTTGAAAAAATTGGCAATCCCTTACTTGTGAGTTTTTTCGGAAATTAATGTATTTCTTTCATTGTATATTAACTATTCCTTCCTTCGTTAGTTGGTTATTCGTTGCTTACATTAGTGAAAAAAGAAGAATTCTGTGGCTCACAGAAACTAAATGCAACTAGGCCTCATCTATCGCATTTGTAGCTTTAAGATTTTCCTCGGCTTTACCTTCTAGAAGCTGGTGATACTACAGTTTTTAGAAATGCATTCTACATTCTACGAATTACGAGAAGGCTCACATTCAACCGTTTTACTACATAGGGTTGACTCTGATTCGCTTTTATTAAACCAATGGCTCGCTTCATAATTCGTCATACAGATAATGTTGGTTATTCATATCTAAAAATTGGCCGTCCCTAAATTTCAGTATATAATTTCTACTTGCAGGAAACTGAAGATGCTATTATAGCTTGTTTTCGGCCACGTTTTTCTGATTTTTCCTTAATTTTTGCATAAGGATTTCAGTCTAATGTGTTCGCAAAAAAGCTGAGACTTAACCTCGGTGCATGGGATCATGAAATCTTCCGCAAATTTATTGAAAATACATCACATCAAAAGTGAAAGCAATGCATGGAAATGGAATCATTCAATATAGTTGACAGTGTCAAGACATGTTGGAAAGCATCGGTGTCCCATAAATTGCCTTCGCTGCTTAATTCAAAATTTGATCTTTCTCCCACTTTCATGGAGAAGTATCGAGCATTTGACTTTTTTTGGCGTTGGAGGGAAGACCCCACTGCTTGCACACCTAGATCTTCAAACTTAATATCGTAAGATTTTTGGTTTAGTTGGAGCTTCATTGAACTGGCTATCTACCAGAAAAAATATTCTCCGTTTTGTTTATTTGATGAAGAGCATATCTGAAGCTGTTGCCCTAAAAACACTTGCAAGAAACCAATTATCATTAAAAAGCTTACCGTTTTTATATATGTAGAGTCATTAATAATGATCACACTAAATTTTATTAACTTCCAAAGAAATTTAAGGGCTTGCCTTTTTTAAAGGAACTGAAATTTAAAACTTGTTCATTCCTAAAAGCTACTTTTTTATACTTTTAACTCAGGTATTCTCTATAAAGCAAGAGTTTTGTGCGTGCTTGTTTGCCTTAATTTCATTTTTTTTTTAACTTTAAAACTAAATCATTTCGACGCTCATTTTTTTCACTAAATTCCTCATATTTTTTTTATTTAATTATGTAAATTACAATAACGGAAATAGTTCTTATTAACACTATTTTTATCAAATCGAAAATGGGATTTTTGGTAATAATATTTCCTTTTTTTTTTTTTGTTAACACTATTTTTTGGTTAAAGTGGTAGATTTTACTGCATTGGTTTAAAATTTACTTTGGTCATTTTAATTAATTGTTTAATAATCGTCCGCTCCATCCAGGGTATTCTTAATATTTGTAACAAATGAACAAAGATCATTAAACAGTAAATTAGTTTGTTTTGTTGCTCTACGGTTATTTTGTGCACACTTTAAGCTCATTAGAGCGAGACCTACAATTTAGAGTGGATTCGGAACTAAGATCCATGCTACTCTCAGGATTCGAAACTGAAGCCTTTGATACCAAATGTCAGAGCACTAGGCAATTTGTCATCAGGCCACCATAATGGCTAAATATAACATAATGTATTTTAAAATTTATATCAAATTCAAGTTCTATTTTGTTCTTTGAGTGCATTCTTTTAAGTATATCTAACATACCAAAAAAAATCGCCAAATTATTGTAATTACCATTTTAATTAAACAAAATATAATTTTTGATAAACTAGCAATAAATTAAATTCTTAAAGAACAATAATTAAAAAAATGTCTACTTTTATTTTCATTGTTTATTCAAATTAGTATTAAAATTAAAAATTTTTAGAAATTTACTTATTTCTTAAACTTGTTTTAGAAATTTTCTCGATTAAAATGGTAAAGAGTTTTTTTACATCTATTTTTAAACTTTTATGTTTGTTTCAAACAATGTTCTATTATATAAGTTTGAATTTTTTTTTTTTTTTATTTTAGATTCCTTTTATTTAAATATTTATGTTCCCATAAAAATATATATTAAATATTAGTGTGCTGTTTTTTGTCATCAATCTTTTAATTGACCTGTTAGAAATTAAATACATTATGTGGTATTTTTTAAAATTAAAAAATTTCAAAATCATTCGTAATAAAATTTACGTGGATGTTTTATATCAGATGACAAAAATTTTAGTGTTTATATTATTAATATAATAATTACTTTTTAATGATTAATGATTAATATTAAAGCAATGTATTAGTGATTAATATAAATAAATTAACATAGATAAAGACAGACACATTTTACAGATTTCGACTGACTTTTTATTTTAATATCATCAGCATTTTGTCTATTATTTATTTATTTTTATTTCACGATTTAAGGTTAATTTATATATATATATATATATATATATTATGGTGGTTATGTTATGCGTGTTGATTGTTATGCGTGTGACATTGGTTATGTTAAAATATCAAATTTTTATTTAGTAAAGGATTATATTGTAAGAAATTATCTCGATTGATTACATTTTGTGTTTCATGTGATGTGTTGAATATGTTTTACTATAAATTTTCCTTAATTTCTTTGCATTTCTTATAATAAATTTTCACTGAAGCTGGTCAATGCTGCCATTCATAAATAAATGCAAACATTTTATAATTTTCTGGATATTGTTGGTGGATTTTATAATTCTCTTCGCATTGAAAATTATAAAAACGAAGATTGAAAGCTGATATAAGCCATTTTATCAAATAAAATATTGGAATTCCATTTTTTTAATATTAGGAAAAATAGACCAAAACAGAACCGAAAATAGTGACTGAAAAACTTGAAATTGCGATAAAAATATTTTAACTTTACTATACTTTCAAGTTTTTCAGAGATTGATCTGGTTTGTTGTTTTACCGTCATTTTTTACACAATTTAGGCTAACTAGACCAGGACGTACAGTTTAAAGGGGATTTCGAACCACTAACAAAATTTCCATGCCACCACCATGATTCGAGCTTGAAGCTTATGATACCAAAGGCCAGAGCACTAGCCAATTGGCCATCAGGTCACCCTTTCACCAATTGAAGCGGATGACCCTCAAAAACATGGGACATGACAATCTTACAACTATTTATATAAAAAAATAATTTTCGGCATCAAAACATCTTTGCTCTCTGCGTTGCGGTGGCTTTCAGCTGTTTAGCGGTCCTTATCCCGCTGCTGCCAATCTGACATGGGGCTTATCTCAGATAATTCAGCTGCTTATTGTCTTATCAGTAGTAGAGTTAGAGACAAGGACATAAGACACGCATAACTACCTCCCAATTTAAAAGACGAATAATACTAAGCATACTCCTATTGTACGCATTTTGATATGAATTTTGAACAAGCTTTTATCTGTTGTAAATTGGATGTTGAAAAGAAATAGCCCTTATATATATTGAGTATTTGACAATATTTAAGTCCTAGCATTATATATTTCTTAAATATGTAGTTTTATATATTTTTTTCTTTTTCAAATTTACTTTTCTTATTTACATTCTTTTGGTTGCTAGAAAGTACGAGCAACGTTTCTCGTATTTTAAAAAGAATTTGTAAGTCGTCATAGGCAAAGATTTAAAAAAGTTCGAGTTTTAGAGTAGTTTCTTTATAAAGATTTCATTTTCACTTCTTTAAATATTTCTATAAAGATTTCATTTTCACTTTCACTTCTTTTCACTTCTTAAAGATTTCATTTTCACATTCTTTTAACTGTTGTATTTTAAAAAGGGCATTTAGATAAATTGAGATAAAGCAGCATCGGCGAGCATACATCCCAAGTACCAAGTCAAGTCAGTCAGTTGCATGTTTCGCGAGAGTTTAACGTCGACGCGATGAGTTCAGTGTAAATTGAAATTTGAACAAAGTTGAATATTATTTGTGTCGTGAAAATAAACTATTTTAAATTTCTGAGAGGAGGGACCAATTGCTGTTTTCTGAACCATTGTAAGTAGAATTACAAATTGTTTATTATTTTGTATCATATTTAAAAATTTGAATACAGTGTATTGAATGTGCGTTGCCTGTTATCTGTATTTGGATATATTTATTCTTCAACAAATTCAAATTCATCGCTTTAAATAGTTTTTGTGATGAGTGGATATTTACCAGTGTTGCTTATATTTAATCAATATTGTCCGATTTAATTACCATGGCTGAGAAAAAGCGAAAAATGTAAAAATAGTCCAGCAAAATTCGAGGAAAAAATCATTCAGAATGTTTTCAATCAGTGATAGCATTCTGAAATATGTCATGAAATATGACTAAAAGAATTATTAAATCTGGAGTAAGAACTTTTTCACAACGTTAAATCTAAATGATTTAAACCAAAACACAAATAAAATTCAAATAACAACCAAAAGAAGATCATTTAAAAAAAAAAAAAATTTTTAATTTGGATAAATAATTATTTTTTTCAAATACTTTAAAAGAAAATGTAGAGATCTATTCAGATGTCTACACTCTTTTGGAAATGTAGAGATCTGCAGTGATTATATATATCTTTACGAATGATTATATCTCTTTTCACAATTATTTTTCAATAGCAACTTTAAAAATAAAAAAAAAATTTCCTTTATTAAAATGTTTAAGAAACTTTTGCATCTAAAATTGGTTTTATGGGGAAAAAACAAAATGAAGAAAATCTCAGTTTCAGAAAAATGTAGCATTAAGTACATAAAATGTTACTGAAGCTAGACAATTAGTGATATCTGTTATTTTAAAATAAACTGGAAAATAAGCGATATATATATATTTTTAAATAATCGGGTAAATCGGTTCTTGTGTCTTTATAAGGATTGTATTATGCTCATGCATCAAAATGTGAAGTTTCATTTAATAACTTATAATTTATTTCAGTAAAATTTAATGTAATGTTTATTACTATATATACTGTATATAAAAATCGTAATATTGCCTTTCAGAAAATGTATTAAAGGAAAAAAAATACTTACATTACAAAAAATAACAGACCATTGAAGAGAATTTGAGTTATATTTAAAGGAGTATTTTTTGCGTTTATCTTTTAGGTCAAAAGAAGAACATCAATAAAAACACACAGAAACATTTCCTGAATTTGAAATCTTTAAATTGTAACAAATACAGATGAAAAAGAGATTTAGAAAACCATGATTTTAACACAGAAATATTTATCTAATGTGCAAATCCAAAATATCTAATATACGATTATAGAAAGAACTTATCTAAATATAACAGAAGCAAATAGAATAATTTAAAATTGTGTGTGATTTCGTGATTAACAATGCATTTTTAATCATGAAATCAAGACAGACCTTGTAACTAAATATGCGAGTTTAAAAATCAAATTCTTCTGATAATCTTCTAATCTACTGTAATGCATATTTCTATCCATAAACAGATGACGAAGAAAATTTTTTTTATTGAGTTGTATTTTTTTGTGCTAAGTCATAAAATCTTGCAAATTTAGAGATTTTGAAATTGAATCTATGAATTCTAAAAATACTATAATAAAAATTTTTAAAAATTTAATATAATAAACTTTATTCGCGAAAATTGTAGAAAATAAGATGGTTAAAAAATAAAAGAGGGAATGGTAACGTATGTGGAATCATTTTATGTCAAAGTGATGCGATTGTGCAATTAGTCGAAGGCTGTGGATTCGTTGTATTTGCCTAGTGTTGCTTTAGTTTTAATTTATTTAAGTATCGAAGAAACGCGATGAATATTTCTGAAACAGATGTTCCCAATCACAGGGGGGTTACAAAAACATTTTAAAGGTGCCTGCGAAAAAAATTTGGAAAATTACCCCCTTTATCATTTTTTAAAATTTTTATATTAAAAATCTCTGAACTTTTCTTATTAACTTTGTTTTTTTTTTAAAAAAAATACAGTTTTCAGTGCTTGTACTGTAGTGCCTTTGTTTCAATGTTTTGTTTATGCTATTTACAAATAATTTTTACTCCCTTATGGGTCTAGGTCAGGGTACCCCCATTGTAGTCTATGCATGTATGCGTGAGCCTAAAATGGATATGGATATCCTAATTTTATGGATTTTCCTTTTTTAGAAATTGGGAATCATGTAAATATGGCAACTTGAATGCCGTGAGCTGCTAGTCTTACGGTGCTTTTTTTGTTAAGAATATGTCAGTGTTTCACCATAATATTTGCATTTAAGTTTGTTTGCCAAAGAATCAACATTAGTACAAGATTCCTCTTGACAATTATTTCCAAATTCTTGATATGTTTATTCTGTTGCTCTTAAATTGCTGTGTAGGTAATGTAATTGTAATTCTTTTTGAGGCATGAAGAACTGGCAATCGCAACTTGGTCTTCGCTTGAAAACTTTTTTTCATCTTACTTCAGCAGTGGGTTGATGTTCAACTGAAATAAAATATTTGATTTCAATCATCGGTTGAGATTAGAAATTATAGTTATAATACTTAATGTTTATCTTAACCTATAAATTGAATCAAAGCAAATTGCAGATCTCAGGAAAGATTGATTTTGATTGAAATTTCGCAATTTTGCTCTACAACATAACTTGCAACTGCATTAGCCAATAATTTCTTTTTAAATATTCACTTGTTACTATTATAATGGGCATACTAAAAACTTGTTATGGATAAAGCAAAGAAAACGCTGATTCTAAGAGAACCTTCAATACAGTTAAATGTTATGAAGTTAGAGGGCAAAGTTCAAATATGACTTTCCAAATTTAAGAAGAAAAAAACAATTTTGACAAAATTAAAGATAAAAACATGTATTATAATACCGTCATTCAAAATTAACATGCATAAATTATTATAACACTCAGTAAAAAAATCATTAAATTTTATTTATTGTAAACTGTATAAGCAAGGCTTTAATATAATTCCTTGATAATTCAATCTGAAACATGTTATTATCAAATATACTTCAGTTGTAGTGGAAATTTACTGTTTATCGATTAGTAAACCACTCGTATTCAATTTGAAATGAAATGAGTGTCCTTCAAACGGATAATGTGTGAACATTATTATAAAAATGGAAATACACAATATTAGTGTTGTAATTTCTACTACTTGTCTTCAGTTCCGATGCAAACTTTCCCTCTTTTTAATACACAAACATAATTTTCACAATTTCTCATAAATGAAGTAATAAAGGCCATAAATCAAGACCTTTAAATATACAAAAAAAAAATGGTGCAAATTATACAGAGAAAAGGATTGATTTTTACACTGTAACTTGGAAATGTTCACTTTTTATTGTGTAAAATTCAAAAAAAAATTTAAATAACTTGATAGGAAAAAACTACGTTCTTCTATTAAAAGAATTCATCGACATATCTCATTTGTTTATTAAGGGCAGCCTTCAAAGGTTTTTGAAAATGAGGCAATAAATGTTAGACACCGATTGTATTTAATATGAAAATTGTATTTCAAAGAAAATAAGAGTTCAATAATTAGGTGATAGCTGATGCTATTATTTTTTGTAAAAAATAATTTAATAATTTGTTGCTCAATAAAATACAATTGTTTGTAAATAGTTGTAGAAATAGCGTTAACAACAAGAAAAAAAACTGGCAAGCGGATAATTCATTGATACGAAAAGATTCCATAAAAATTTTTGCCCTTAAATGTATTTGCAAATTACAATTTTTTTTTTTTTTTTTTTTTTTTTTACATTGAAAATTTCTTAAATGCTGAAATTGTAACGCCATTTCAACAGAACATAGAATACATTTTGTTTATTATCGTATATTTTATTAGTTGAAAGCATATATCAAAACAGGATGGTCAATTTTGTCAAGTAATGATTTTCAATGTTATATCATCTGTTTTTACCAAAATATGTAAATATATTTCTTTCTTCAATCACTATATTGTTTTTATAATTCAAGCTTTAAATACGCATAAACAACCTTTTTAAACCATAAAAGATTATTTCCAAATTTGGGGTGATGCAGTTACCAATCTCTCTTAATCTCATATGGGGGAAAAAAATAAATTCGTCGGATTTCTTTCTATAAGAGAGAGAAAGAGATTGAAATCTTTAGCTTCCTTCAAATAGTCTATTTTAAAATATATTTATAAAACTATTTTACTAGGAAATGGTAAGATTTAAACTGCCCTACATCGCACTGAGTGGAAGGTGGATTATATGGTCTGCAGTCTGGTTTTTATTTATAATGGGGGTTTTTATTTATAATAGACTGTTGCAAATCATAGAACATATATAGTATTTATGTTAATATTAAAGTTTCCTTTCCTGTAGTATTAACATTGCATCACTTAGATTAAGCTGTCTGATTTTCGATGTTTATCTTCAAGTTTTCCTGCGTCCCCACATTAAATATGTTTCCAGCCAACGCGACGCCTGGCCAGGGTATTAGCAGACGATTTTCTTCCAACCAGCAGACGATTTTGACCTCCCTTAATCGCCAGGCTGTTGCGAAAGAGGCGGGGAGGAGTGTCCGGCGATTAGCCAATCTGTCCCGCCAAAAGAAGCCACCGCCTAGCAGGCAGGGATTATTCTTTTGTTGACACCGCGACTCAAATCCGGGACATGTGACGCCCCCTCATGCGGTCTGGAAAAACAGGATAAGCCGCTCTCCTGGACAGTCCTTGGATTTTAAGGAGTTTAAGTCAGTAAGCGGTGGCTGCTCCGGTTTCTATTTATCGAATATTTCGCAATTCTGGGTAGATGAATCTCTTGGTAGTAACAGATGTTTCTGAATTTTGTGGGATTATTACACAATTTTGGTAAACGTTTTTGAATATATATATATATCAAAAATAGTGAGTTCGGGGTTCTGCTGTGAAAAATAAGGAAGAAGGTGTTGAAACTTTGCTGATGACTGGAGTATTGGCACTCATCATGGAAAGAGATATTTTAAAGTGATTTGATTGTTGAAATTTTGTAATACTGGTAAAATATTATATCTGCATTAAGATCTTGAAAGGGCTCCTAGCATTGGCTCGGCAAATAATTTGCTGATTAAGACTATCCGCAACAATATAATTTATAGCAACAATATAATACATCTTCAACAAATGCTTTATCAACCATCACTTCCTAGACTCATGGAAACATGCGACAATAAAGATGATACCTAAATCAAGTCAAGATCATAAATTTCCACAGAATTTTCGGCAGCCCTGTGATTTTAAGGAGTTTAATTCAGTAAGCGGTGGCTGCGCCGGTTTCTATTGATCGAATGTTTCGCAATTTTTGGATAGATGAATCTGTCTTGCCACTCTTTACTGGTAGCATATGTTTCTGAATTTTGTGGGGTTATTACACAATTTAATAAGTTTTAAAAAATATACTACTGTGTTCAAAAAGTAAGACCAATTATTTTTTTTTTTTTTCAAAAACTCTTTATTTATTTATTCTTCCACATTTATTTCACCGCCTTCAAAGTAATTCCCACCGGAAACAATGCACTTATGCCAACTTTTTTTCCAATCTTTAATGCATACTAAAAAGTCACGAAGGCTCAATGCAGTGTGAGCTGGCGCATTCAGTGTACACTACATTAAGCCATCTCGGTACCAATCGAAATTAGATGCGTTTGAGGCACAAAATGGAATTGGCCAATCCTTTTGAAATTCCAACATCAGCAGCAAGGTCTCCGATTGTAAATAGACGATTTGCGAGCACCGAATCTTTAATTTTTTGGACGTGGGTTTCGTCGGTTGAGGTTGAGGGTCGACCAGAGGGCTCTTCGTCTTCAACGCGTTCTCTGCCTTCTTTGAACTGTTTATACCACTTGTAAACATTTCTTTCCGATATAGGAATGCTCACCGAATGCCTTCTGCAACATTCTGTACGTTTCCGCAAACAAAATTGAATGCAAGTTCGTTGCTCAATGAATTCAGACATTTCAGAAATCGTCTTACAAAGCAAAGCCTAACTCTAACGCTAATGAGTATTTTGACGTCAAATTTCACACAGATGTCAAGGACAGTGCCAGCAACCTAAAAAAGAAGGAAACAAAATTGAAATTCCATAAGCCCAGGGAAATTTAAAATGGGTCTTACTTTTTGGACACAGTAGTATATCAAAAATAATGAGTCGGGATTCTGCTGTGAAAAATGAGGAAAAAGGTGTCGAAACTTTGCTGATGACTGGAGCAATTGCACCCCCCTTCCCTCAGCGCGGAAATAAGTGATTCAGGCCCTTGATCTTCCAATCTCTTTCTAAATAATCAGATTCATCAAAGGATTAATTAATTTACCTTTTATTTTATAGGCGATTTCGGTACTTGCGTATTAACGCTACCTTGGCTACAGTTGCGCCAATAAAGAGCAATCTTGTTGTTCGCACGCGCACGCAGTTATCTTTTGAACGCCAACCACAGCTACAGATTTGGCGGTTTTAAATGGAATTCTGCTTCCCTCAAACCAGTTGTCTTTTCCCACATGATAACCACACTGACTGAAATTGCATCTCCAAAACTTACGTTCACCAAAATAATTGGGAATATCATGGGAATTGGGACATTTCGTTTTTCTGGTAAAATATTTCGCTCCTGAAAAAATAAAATTGCATCTTGTTCTGTTTCTGGCAAATCCCAAATACGCATTTTCGTAGCACTAAAAAATGGCGTCAAAAATCAGCAAATCTGTAGCTGTTAGATTGACGCCACTTAAAAACCGCCAAATTTGTAGCTGTTAGTTTGGCGACACTTAAAAACCGCCAAATCTGTAGCCAAGGTAGCGTTAATACGTAAGTACCGTGATTTCTTTTAATTATTTACTTGACATAAACAGTCATTATTTTAGAACTGTTGCTCATCTTCATCCTTATCAGTTAATTTTCAACATCACTTTTAAAATTTTGTGGTAAAAGGTAACCACTTACGTAAGAGGTAGTATGGGAATTGAATTTCCCGAGTACTCTTATAATATCGCATATTCTGTGCTTCAATTTTTTACTATTTTATTTATCGAAATAAGTCATAATTTCGAATAATAATTTCGTCTTGAAATAAGTCATTATTTCCAGATGAAATGTTTAGTGTTCATAGTGAGAATAAATGGCTTATTTTATGTTTCTTATTTAATCTGCATGTATTGGACCCGATGTTCTTAAAATATTAATACAATTTGCGAAATAGTCAATATCCTAAAAATTTGTGAGAAAATAGTTATACTGGAGAGGAGAATAATTAGATTCTAAACAAAACAACAATGTTGCCAATAGTTGATGTCTGTCAATTTGAAATATATATCAAAGACTGTTATTAAAAAATTTTGTTTTCTTAATTTTTTGTAAATTAAAAAAAAAAAGAAAATTTTTAATAAATTTATTATTCATAGGTATATTTTCAAATTAAAATTTCCCAGAATTATTTTATTACTTTTTTTTTTTTTTTTTTTTTTTTTTACTGTGAAACATTTTTTTAATATTCTTTCACTTATAATATAAGAATTTTCTATAAATAATTTTTTGGTTTAAATTCATACAAACACGGAATATTCTAAAAAGCAACGAAAAATTTTTTTTTGAGGATTTATTATTAATATTAATCGTTCTTCCTCAAATATTGAAATTATGACATACGTTCTAGGATTACCTTGTTAATTGAACATGTATTATCTTTTTTTATTATTACTTAAAAAAATAAATATAAAATTCTAAAAAAACGTATTATAAAAATTATTATCGTTTTTAATTAATTTATAAATTAAATTATGTGAAAAAATTTTATAAATTAAATTATGTGTAAAAAATTTTATAAATTAAATTATGTGTAAAAAATTTTATAAATTAAATTATGTGTAAAAAATTTTATAAATTAAATTATGTGTAAAAAATTTTACAAATTAAATTATATTATTTCTATATAATCTATATTTTTATTCTTAAATTAAATATGGTTTGTGCCAAAGTTAAAATGAAAAACTTTACTTTGAAAAAACGGAAATTGAAAAGACAAAAAGGGGTAAAAAAAAACTTCGAACAAAATCAGTAACAATATTATCATATCTCAAACGAGAAATACGTATCACTATGCTTTGTAAATTTATTACTGCGCATGGTACGCATTACCAATATCAGTAAGTCGCTTTCGCGATAGACTGTTGTCACCTCCTGTCTTAAGATTTCTCTATCCTCAACGATCGAAATGTCCTTATATATTAAATGTATAGATACACTTTTTATGTAAATGGGACATTGTTGATTTTAAACTTTCCTAACAAAGTCTCTCACATAAGAAAAAATTCTCCGCCTTTAAATTAGTTCCTCTAAATATCGAGAGATGGCAGCACAAGTTACTTTGTTTCAGAAATTGGTTATAATGTAAGACATGAGATCAAAGAATCAAATGCCAGTATAACATCTATTATATATAATTCCCGTGTCACGATGTTTGTTCGCGATGAACTCCGAAACTAACCATCCGATTTTAACTTTTTTTTTGTTTAAATGTGCGTTTTGTTCCAACTTGAGAAATAGGATAGTTTTTATTCAGATTTATTTTGTATTTAAATGCAAAATCGGTTAAAATCTAGCATTGAGGCAGGCGCCAATCTTGCAACCCTGAATTTTCGCCAATTTTCCGCCATTTCTTTAGGGTTGCAATACTGCAATTAGAGGAATTCGTAGGTTCATTTTTCGAACAATATAATGACTATTTTTAGATGGCGCCGTGTCTCGAAGCCTGTACTACATAACCGTAAAATTCTCATGTTCTGAATATTATTGTTTTATGTACTACTTTAAATGTTGTGAAAATTATATTGTATTAAATTTATATTATTTCTATGCGAAATAAATCAAATGTATGTAAGTATTACCTGATTTGATTATCAATATTTTTTATTTTCTAAGTTTGAATTTGAATTGAATAAAATATATGGAATGAAAAGTTGTGAATCAAAACATTGAACTTTTCTATGCTTAAAGTTTGTCAACATGTGTTGTATTTGATTAAGAATTCTAAAATAAATGTGATCTACAAGATAATATAATATACAATATAATTTTTAAAGAAAGATGTTTTTTAAGGATTTTTGAAAAGTGTGAAAATGAAGTAAACTCTGCAATTATTTGATATAATGATAACATTAAAATTTTATAAAAGGTATTATAATAGTTGCAAGTTGAAAATCAAGGATAGTTTTTTTTGAAATTGTTTTTGTTATTTGAAAACAAAAATTTGAGTTTAAAAATTTGAATATTGTCGAAGAAAAATGATAAATGGTACTTTTAAGTTGGAAGTTATTTAAAGAAAACAAAACAACTAAATAAGTGTTTATATTAATAAAGGAGAATGTAAAGCTCATTAACTTTTCCATTTGTTTTGTGATTTCTTTCATCATAAAATAATAAAACATTTTCCGAACAAAAATGACATTTTTTCTAAATTTGAATTTGAATTGAATAAAATATATTGAATGAAAAGTTGTGAATCAAAACATTGAACTTTTCTATGCTTAAAGTTTGTAAAATGTGTTTTATTTCATTAAGACTAAAATGAAATGATCTGCAAGATAAATAATATACAATATAATTTTAAAGAAATATGATGAATTTTAACATTTTTTTAAAAGTGTGAAAATGAAGTACACTCTGCAATTATTTGATATAATGATAACATTAAAATTTTATAAAAGGTTTATAATAGTTGAAAATCAAGGACATTTTTTTTTTAAACTTTTGTTATTTGAAAAACAAAAAAAAAGTTATATTGAGTGATTTGAATATTGTCGAAGAAAAATTGATAAATGGTACTTTTAAGTTGGAAGTTATTTAAAGAAAACAACTAAATAAGTGTTTATATTAATAAAGGGGAATGTAAAGCTCATTAACTTTTACATTTGTTTTGTGATTTCTTTCATCATAAAATAATAAAACATTTTTTTTTATTTTCTAAATTTGAATTGGAATAAAATATATTGAATGAAAAGTTGTGAATCAAACATTGAACTTTTCTATGCTTAAAATTTGTCAACATGTGTTTTATTTGATTAAGAATTCTAAAATGAAATGTGATCTGCAAGATAATATAATATAACAATATAATTTTAAAAAAATATGATGAATTTTAAGATTTTTTGAAAAGTGTGAAAATGAAGTACACTCTGCAATTATTTGATATAATGATAACATTAAAATTTTATAAAAGGTATTATAATAGTTGCAAGTTGAAAATCAAGGACATTTTTTTTTTAAACTTTTGTTATTTGAAAAACAAAGAATTTGAGTTATAAATTTGAGTGATTTGAATATTGTCGAAGAAAAATTGATAAATGGTACTTTTAAGTTGGAAGTTATTTAAAGAAAACAAAACAACTAAATAAGTGTTTATATTAATAAAGGGGAATGTAAAGCTCATTAACTTTTACATTTGTTTTGTGATTTCTTTCATCATAAAATAATAAAACATTTTTTGTGAAGAAGAAAAAACACATTTCCTAAATTTGAATTGGAATAAAATATACTGAATGAAAAATTGTGAATCAAAACATTGAACTTTTCTATGCTTAAAAGTTTGTCAACATGTGTTTTATTTGATTAAGAATTCTAAATTGAAATGTGATCTGCGAGATAATATAATATAAACAATATAATTTTAAAGAAATATGATGAATTTTAAGCCTTTTTTGAAAAGTGTGAAAATGAAGTAAACTCTGCAATTATTTGATATAATGATAACATTAAAATTTTATAAAAGGTATTATAATAGTTGCAAGTTGAAAATCAAGGACATTTTTTTTTAAAAAAACTTTTGTTATTTGAAAAACAAAGAATTTGAGTGATTTGAATATTGTCGAAGAAAAATTGATAAATGGTACTTTTAAATTGGAAGTTATTTAAAGAAAACAAAACAAATAAATAAGTGTTTAGATTAATAAAGGAGAATTTAAAGCTCAATAAAATTTTTATACATTTGTTTTTATTTACATTTTAAAGCTGGTTTTAATTATTTCTTATTTGAATTTTTATGCATTTTGTATTCATTCAAAACACCATAATACTAATATTTCTGTTCTGAATGCTTTCAAACTTCATGTAAAAGTTTTCTTTAAATGCATGAACGGAATAGAACATGGAAATTAACCTAAATTCATAAATTGTTTTTATTTCAGTTTTAAAACTAAGAATTTTTGTAAATTTGTAAAAAAAAGTTTGTGTCGACAAACTTTAAGCATACAAAAATGTATAAATAATTAAGATATAAATTTGAAAACAGTATATTTATTACATAAGGATATTCCCAGCATAAAAATACTTGCAAAGGAAAAAACTATTCATGTTTTATTTATTTTTGAATTATCAAGTTTTGCAACAATATCACATTTTTACAATGTTTATCCATATTTTAAAGAATAAATTGTATAAAAAATAATTAAAGTTGATATTTTTATGTGAAATTCAAAGGTTTTGAATATATTTAATCAAAACACTTGCAAAAAGGCTAAATATTTTAAATCCAGGTCATTTCATATTAAAAAGCCTTTGCAAATAGGAGGAAGTTGTAAAAAAAAATGTTTGTCGAGCAAATTTTAACTTTTTCAAAGCAAAGCTCAGAAAATATTTAGAGCTTAAAGGAAAAATAAAACTATATTTTTTAATAAATAACACTATGAACTTGATAATTCAATGGCATTTTAATATATTTACAGCATTTTTAAAAGTAATATCTAATTAAAAGTTGTTTTTAGCTTTTTCTCAGAATGAATTTTTATGCTTTTTGTTTCCATGTTAAACACCATAACACAAGTAATTTTGATCCAAATGTTACAAAACTTTGTATTTATGCTTTTCATAAATGTTTACAGGTAATAGACCTCTGAAATGATTATAGCTACATAAATATTTTTTATTTAGATTGTTAAGCTTGGAATAACATGCAAATTTTGAAAGAATATTGTGTCGACAGCATTTGAACCAGCACAAAATAATAAAGATATAAATTTACCAGAGGTCCATTCCCTGTAATATGTTAGTACAAACAAATACAAACTTAGAAATTTAAAAAATATTGATTTGATTTTGAGTTATCATGTTTTGTAACAGTATCAATTTTTGGCCATTTTTACCCTTATTTTAGCGTATAAAAATTAAAAAAATAATAATGAAATTTTTTTATGTGAAATCATTAGTTTTTAGACACATTCAATCCAAAAATGTGTACAAAGATAAAAAATTTCAAAAAAATTCATTCGAAGGTGTTCGTGTACCTTAAACAATCGTTTACATTTTATTGTAAATTTTTTTTTAAGTCATTTATTATTATATCCCGATTTTATTTTAATTGTATTCTATTTTTTCAATTATCATTTTCAGTAAAATGCCACCAAAATAATCTAACCTCAACAATGCCCGTAGGCGTGAGGCACGACGTAGACGTGCTGAGACGGCCCTCATGTCAACAAATCAAACCACGACAGCAAACGATAACAATACAATTATAGTATCTAATAATTGAACGAAATACAAGAAAGCCACAGCAATGCGTGGCCGGGTCTTCTAGTGTATTATAAAGAGCCACACAATAAAATTTATTTGATTAATATGATATTTTAAAACGCTTTTATAATATGCCTGCCTAAGATAATATAAAGAGAAAGAAAATACACAATAATTCATTTTAAAATTTCAATAATAAAAATGCAATAATAAAATGTATAACATCTCTAATAGTTCAATTATCCAAATGCCTTTTTTCAGTAAGTATTATTTCAAAATTGCAATCTTCATTAATATTAATAAGTGTTTTACAAAATTTGCAAGTTTATGTTAAGTTTTCAAATCTTCAAACATACATAAACTATTCCGAATGGAAAATTTATTACTCGTTTACTTCATAAATATGCGATATTAAAGAAAGAAGAAAGAAAATTTTTCATGTTAAAAAATAATTATTTAGTTCACTTAAAAAAATGAAGTGATAAAAAGTTTTGAAATTAAAAAAAAAAAAATTTAATGGGAGCTGCATTTAGTGTCACACTTGCCATATTGTTAATTAAATTATTAAGAATTAAATTTTTAATATACTTAATTCTATTTATTCTCTAAATTATTAAATTGGTTCTATGAAACTTAAAAAAAAAAATCTTTTTTTTATTTCCTTATATATTTTGACAAATAACAATAAATGTGTGAAAACATTTATCGTTCTTAAAGAAAATAATAGATGGCGCTACAAATGTGTTATAACATTTTAGAATGTGTTAAACATGACGCCTTTGGCACTCCATTAACCTAAACAACTCACGAACCTTTCTCGTTTTTCATTTTTATAAATGAAAGATACTTGACCGCTAAAAAAACTCAAACTTCTGAGCTTTTAATATTTTTGTATTTTGTAGTTTTATTAATTATGTAGACGGCAACAAATTTTATGCTACATAAAATTCGTTATACATGTATAATGTGCCACGATCCCCATGCTTCGCCATAACTAAATTTTTACATAAAAAAATATGGCTATTTTTACTTCTGATGTAATCTAATTAAACATAACTGATAAGACTTCTAAACTAAATGTTTTTAACAACAGGTTTTTATTGTTGTAAAATTCCAACGGTTATTTTAAATATTTCGATGTGCTTTTGGAAAACTAAATTAAGATTCACTTTCATGAAAAAAATAATATTGAGCATTAAAAAGAAAATATTTGAAGTTAAAAACACCATAATATAAATCTGAATTTCTCGGTTATTTTGGAAAAGGTCATTGCGAGTATATATATATATATATATATATATATATTTGTACTTTTTTAAAATTAATATATTATGAAAGATTTTTTTTTTTATAATTCGTGATAGTGTTACAAAAATCTTAGGTCATGAAGATCATACTACTCTGCATACTCTTTTGTAGTATATTCTGTCTGATATCAAGACATTTCATATAAAATAAGAAAAAACCTAATTAATAACCCAATTGTATGAATTCTGGTATGCAGGCTATATTCATGCATTAAAAGGGCAATACAAAAAAAAAATTCAAAATATAATTTTTTTTTTTTTTTTAATACAATAAGATTTTTTGGCTTTCCTTGGTTTTGGATATTAATGTAGTGCGTTTTTATAACAGGTATTTAGGGCTGTGTTTCACATCCGAAAGCATTTTTTTTTGTATGTGTTATTATCGTTTCTGAAAAATACTCTATAACAATTAGTTTTTTAAAAAAATCATCAAAAATTCAAAATTGTATGAAATTGCAAATAAACAGATAAAAAGTTTAGCAGGAGCACTATCTGTGTAATTTTCCAATCCTTTAATAGTATTACGAATATTTAATTTATTAACTAATATTATTAATTTATTAACGAATATTTAATTTTGTAATAATACAAACAATTAGTAAATAATAATTGTTATACTATATATTGAAAATATATTTCGTATAAAACAAACTTTTATTGTTTTTTATTGATTATTTGTTCTTGTGACTATATGTGAATATTTAAACAAAAAATAATATAATAAATTCTATAATATAATTTATTTTATTTGTTTGTTGAATGATATTAATTATAATTGTTAATACTCTTCTTGAATTGCAATCATATCGTAAGTTTATAAAATTAAAATCCAAACGTCGATACTTTAACAAAATATTATTAATTATCTAGGCCAGGGGTTGCCAACCCAAATGATCTTGCGGGCCACTTTGGAAATTTACTTTTGGCCACTTTTAGATCTACTATAGACATTTTTTTTAGTGAAAAATTGAAGCATAATGAGTTATTATCATGTTTACTATTATTCATACATGTAAACGTAGATAATATAATAATAATAATGATACTAAACGCGCATTGTAAAGAAATACATAACACTAAAAATGAAATATAAAAAATATATAAATATAAATGAAATAAAAAAAAAAGAAATCATTAAAAAATATTTATTTCACTAGGGCGATATGTGTTTCTCCGCTCTTTCACTTAGATTTTGCACATCGTTACGCGTGCATCGTTAGTTCGCAGAATATAATTTAATTATTCTGCGAACAAATAACGGTAAACTCATAAATAAAGCAAGCAATATCTGTGCTATATTCGTAGGAATATTATTTTAAAATCAAAATTAATTTTTTTTCATAATTTCAATGGTTAATTTTTTAATATAGGGATGCACACATAATGCATTTTTTTAATATTTGGTTTTCATGATAATTGGTTTTCACTATTTCAGCCATTATAAAATATATTTTGTAAAAGTGTGATAAATCTCACTGACCAGAAAAATATTCAAGGCAGGCCGTGGGTTGGCCACCCCTTATCTAGGCTATTTCGAAAGATTTGAATATTGCATTTAAATATGCAAATCTTTCGAAGAAATAAAATTTCTCGCTATAAAAAATCAAGTTTGGAAAAAAGTTGGTTCGAATTTCACTGATATACAATTATAATCCTGCTCCAATTTTAGAGGCAAAGAGATTCATCAAGTCCTAGGTTCATCGTTCTCAAGATCTGTCAATAATCCCTGAATGGGTTGTTTTGGGAGTCCACAAACATCTCTGCCGTTCCGAGCAATTTGTTTCTGTTTACTCTGGAGGAAAAACAGATCTCGTTCGCATTCCGCCCACTCATCGAAGGGGGTGGACGAGAGGCCCCTTCAGAAAACGGAAGCCTTTTCACGACGAATGTTTTTCCGGCCGGAAGTAACCCCCCCCCCCACCCCAGATTCTCGTGCAAAACACACTTCCACCAATTCGTGTTCATTATTTGTTTTTTTTAAAGAGACTGCTTTATGCAGTACCTGTTCTCTCTCTCTTTTAAGGGCTCTCTCTCTTATGGGGAATATCAAACTGTGGAAAAAAGATTAGTGGACATCAGGTTTTCAAAATCGAATTGTTGTTAGATCGTTATTTGATTTAGTTGTTCTTCGAATTTTTAAAGAATAAGTAAATTCTATAGAGTAGAAATAAAATCTGGAGTTCTGTGCCACAGATTTCGGGTTCGAGTACAGGAGGGGCCATTGGCGGGAATGCAACTCAATTTTTGAACAAACAACATTCTTGAATAACGATGCCCAAATTTACGTGTAGAATAAATTAAATATAAACAAGTAATATAAAAAAAAAAAAAAAAATTTAAAGTCAATTCCTACTTTTTTTTTCACTCAATTGCAGAAAATCCTTTATAAATAATTTCCATTCATTTTTTTAAGTTTATCTGGCGCCCTCTATGGGTAGATATGTATAACTTAAATCTGATAAAAAAAAAAAACTAAAATGAATTATTTAAATTTAATTACTGAATGAATATTTGAAAACACTGTATGAACATCCAGTGTCCTCCACTACAACTTCAAAAAAACTGTATTTGAACTTGAGTGAATGAATAGAAAGTATTTTATGAACGATTGAAAATGTGAACAAAATATTTATAGGGAGAGTGTGAGCTAACAGAAGGAATTGTAAAAGAGCCTGAATTGTCTCTGGCGCTTGGTGCCACAGATTTCCGGCGGTGCCAAAGAGGTTTGTAGTGTTTCGGAATCCACTTTAAACCGTAGGTCTCATGACTGTAGAGCGTCCCGAAAATTCATTTACCTATTCATTACAGCCAAGTCAGACTTCTACTTATGGGTGCTCCATCACAAAAGAAGCTGTGCCGCATCCCTTCAACCATGTGTCCATACGGGTTCGTGGGCTTGGTCTAGATGTCTACCAAGTGGGATAAGGAATAACAAATTTAAAAAAAAAAAATTTGAAATAATTAATGCTCTAAAAATAATTTAACCCACAATTTAATGAATACAAGAGATCAAATAACTACCGTTAAAAAAAACCCATTTATATATACATTCTATACTTTATATCATAAATAATAAAAGCGCGGGATTTAAAAGCAATATCTTTGGAAATATTGTATAGAAAAAATAAAATTATTTTTCCGAGAATAATCAACCTAAACGTTACTGAATTCAATTGATTTAACAAAAAAATCCAACGCAATCGAGTTTAGTTGAGTCCTACTTACCATGTATGACAGAAAAATAATTGTAAGGATTTTATGTCAAATGGCTTATATTTAATTGAGTAAATGCCGAAATGTATGCTAGAGTTTTTATCAAAAGTGTTAGAATTATACAAAATTAAAACATGCGAAATTTTTTATATAAAAAGATAGATTTTTTTGACATTTTAAGGCATTTTTGGGCATGATTTCGTACCAACTGAGCTTACTGTGTTCTTTCAACTGGCTTTCTGGATTAGACATTTTTCTACCAGGTATATTGGGTAAAGGTCTCTCGGCCACCAGTACTATTAATATGATTTCATGAAATCATTTGTCTTGAACGAAATTTGATGCAAGAATTTTTTGATGATTAACAAACTAGGAGAGATATTTATATACCAATTAACTAATTTTGTATTTTTCGTTCAAAAAAAAAAATATATATACATTAAATTATAATGTAATGCATGTCGGCCATCTTACATTTCTATCACGAGACAGCAGTTTTACATATTTTTCTTAACTTAATTAGAAATGATATTCACATGTAATAGTTTCTCGGTATCTCATGGTTCGTGCGAAAGCAATCATGAGGTTGTTGTTTTTTATAAGCATTTATGATGGATTCAATTTCAAAGGATTGAATTTGAAAGTCAAGGTAGTCATTCTCTCTATATAGTTATTTATAATGAAAATCATCCATCATTTGAGACAGAAGAAGATTTACGAAGAACTGTTAGAACATGTTCTTATGAATTATCCTCCAAAGATTCATAGTGGCCAAGTGGCTAGCACTCTGGCCTTTAGTATCCCAGGCCTCAGGTTCGAATCCTGGAGGTGGCATGGATGTTTGAGTGGTTCGGAATCCACTTTAAACTGTAGATCCCGGTCTGTTTAGTCTTAAGGGTGCACAAAAGGACCGTAGAGCGGCAAACCAACCAAAGATTCAGAATCATAAATTGCCAAAAGGAAAAAACCAAATCATTATGCAAAGATATGTAGGAATACTAATTCAATTTTCAGAATCAGTTTTCTTCAGTACTGAAACCGGAAGGGTTACTCCTTCATCAGATGGCCAACTGAATAGCGCTCTGGCCTTTGGTACTACAGGTTCGAATCCTGGCTGTGGCATGGACGTTTGTGAGTAGTTCGGAATCCATTTTAAACTGTAACATAGGTCCCTATTTAATTAGCCCAAAGTGTACACAAAATGACCATAGGGGATGAATATGTTTGTAGAGATCTTGTAAGGAGGGGGGCGGGAGAATGGATTAATAATTAGATGTCAAATGTGTCTATAATTCAACTCTGGCAAGGAAATATAAATATACTATCATGCGGCATCGACCTGATGGCCAATTGGCTAACATTCTGCCCTTTGGTACCACAGGCTCCAGGTTCGAAATCTGATGGTGGCATGGAATGTTTGTGAGTGGTTCGGAATCCACATTAAGCTGTAGGCCCAAGTCTGTTTGTGTGCAAAAGATGACCGTAGAGCGACAAACCAAAACCAAAAAACTATCATGCGGTTCCGATGAGGTAAAAGCGTATTACATCGAAAGTAATTATCTAAAACTGAGCTAATAGAAATGCGTCGAGCAAGTCTTCTTCCACCCCTCTATGAAAGGGAACAATTTTTTGTCTCCTTTCTGGACATTTTTCAATTCCTTCTATTAGCTCACTCTCTCCCTATATATATTTTGTTCACATTTTCAATCGTTCATAAAATACTTTTTATGCATCCACTCAAGTTAAGATAAATTATTTTAAACTTGTAGTGGATGTCACTGGATGTGAATACAGTTCTTTCAAATATTCATTCATTCATTAAATTTAATTCATTCATTTTAGTTTTTTTTAGATTTAAGTTGCATGCATATACCCATAGATGGCACCACATAAACTTAAAAAAATGAATTAAAATTATTTATAAAGGACTTTCTGCAATAGAGTGAAAAAAAGTAGGAATTGACTTTAAAAATGATTTTTTATATATTACTTGTTTTTTATCATTATCTGTAAAGTAATTTAAACTGTTTATTTAATTTTAGTAATAAAGAAGAGCAAAGTTTTTTTTAAATTCAATATTAACCACTTTGCTGACTATATCGCGCCAGCACGTGATGTAGCGTCAATGCTACATCATGCCAAGAGCCAGACTCACGTAGCAGCCAGTCACGCTTTCGCGTGGGAAGAGCTGCGCCTTAACATTTCGTATCTGCTTCAATCAGCAATATAAATTAGGTGCGCCTGCTTGGAGTAAGGATTAGAAGCTATCTTTAAAGGTATGAGGTTTTCAATTTATAGCTTTAGTCATTATTAAAAAATCTTGTAATATGAGTTGTGGAGACGATAATTCTGTGGGAAAAAAAACGCAATCTAATAAGATTCTAATCGATGATAATATTCCAAGTTGATTGGCTAAGCTTTCATTCTCAGTGCCCTACTAGCTTTCGCTCTTAGTTCTTAGAATACCCGACTAGTGCTGTGAATTATGACAGCGATGACGGATTCGTTCCTCACCAAGGAGCCCTGTATATTTCGGATTGTATATCATTATCACTCCTTTACGTTAAGTATTTGATAGTCACTTAGTATGATACAAAAAAATTACGCATTTTGTCACTTATTCAATTCCTTCTATTAGCTCACACTCTCCCTATATACATCTTGTTCACATTTTCAATTGTTCATAAAATACTTTTTATTCACCCACTCGAGTTCAAATACGTTTTTTTTTTTAGCTTGTAGTGGATGACACGGGATGTGAATACAGTTCTTTCAAATAGTAATTCATTCATTAAATTTGATTAATTAATTTTAGTTTTTTTTTTTAGATTTAAGTTGCATGTATCTACCCATAGATGTCGTCGGAGAAACTTAAAAAAAAACGAGTGAAAATTGTTTATAAAGGACTTTTCTGCAATAGAGTGAAAAGAAAAGTAGGAATTGACTTTAAAAAAAAATGTTTTATATTACTTGTTTTTTTTATATTTTATTATTACTGTGTTTCATTTTTACGCATCACGAATCAACGCGTAATGTGACATCGAGGAAATAATTCTACCTCTATTGCCTATGACGCATTTGTGCGTATACAATTGACTAGTAAACAAAATGAAACATATAATGACATTTTATTAGCATTTTTCAGTTCTGTTTGTTATGAAAAGTAAGTGGCCTTCTGGGTAAACCACTTTCTACGACGTGGCTTTCTAATTTTCAACGCATCCTCACTTTGCCGAATCGTGGCTCTCAGTGGCAACACGGGCCGCTGGTGAACATTAGGGCTGAGGTTCCATTCGCTGGCGGCGTTGTTGTGTAGACACTTACAAAAAACGAGATGAATCGAGGGCGTTTGTGATGTTCAGCATCTTGCTTCGTGAGTCGGACTATCTGGTGGAATCTTCTGAGTTTTCTCCCATACGATACGCAAATGCGGGGTAGTCAACTTAAAAGTCCTTTCGGAAAGCACTGTCCTCTTTCTCCAGCGTCACGACGCCAAGACAGACTTCTATCTACGGGTGCTCCATCACAACAGAAGCTGCCTCCTTCCATAAGACATGAGTTCTTGGACGTGGTCTAGATGTTGCTGCCTACCAAGTGGGATAAGGAGAAAAAAAACACAAACACAACCTCACTTGATCAGCAGTAAAAGTGTTAAAGTATTTATAATTATCAATTTCATTGAAGTGTTAACAATAAAAAAAATTAAACTTTTTTTTATGGTTAAATTAGTCAATCATTTTGATACCATCAGCGATTAGTGATTGAATTATTTCTCTTTTTTTCAAATTAATTTTTTGCTTTACTTATAATCAGAAAGTTATGCTTAGATTATTTGATTTTGATACATATAATAATAGAAAATAAAGTCCACGAACCAAATTACATTAATTTTTAAAAAAGTTTTTTTTTTTAAATTTTACATTAAACTTTCTTATCAGTTATTGATATTTTTATTTGAAAGTTCTCATATTATTAAAGTTTGTGTTCATTAAAAAATTCTTCCATCTTATTAATTAATTTTCTCATTCATTAATATAAAATTCTTATCTTCAAGAAATACCTCTCTACCCTTTTCAGCATATCACCGCCGTCTTTGGGGCGGCAGGGGGGAGAGAGTCGCTCCCCACCGTTCCGAGAACCATTATACATAATAAATATCAACATCCATTAGCTATTCATCCTCTCAGTATCTGATCGCTTAATGTTATTTAAATTTTTATTATTACATCAGCCAAACTGACACATTGGTAATCCAAAACCTTAAATTAGGGGCAGCTTCGATTTATTCAGATGCAAATAGGCATCATGTACTTGGCGAAAATTTTATTGGCATTGATTGGCGTACATTTCAAAAATGCTGTTCACCTTTTTATTATTTTTAAAAATAATAATAATAGGTTCCATCAACGAATAATTTTATTCTTGCTGAATAAATAATTCGCAATTTTGAAGATCCAAGGTGCGGCGCTTTCGTCTTTTAAATTTTTTTAATTTCTCAAACAGAGGGTAGACGTTGATGAATCGGTGTTTTAAAATGAGCGGCCACGTGGAAAGTTGTAGCCATGAATAGCTCGCTTTTGAAACCTCTTGCAATGATGGTATTCCTCCTGTCGGCTGAATTGCAGACGAGCATTTTTCTTTTTTATGCAATTATGCTAAATATCTACCATAATGCCTCGAGGATTTTGTAAAAAGTGAGTGGAAAATGAAACATTGTAATAACTCGCAGTTAAATTGCTTGTGCGTGCATGTAATAATCTAGTTTAATGTGACTTCTAACATCGAAATATAATAAGTGTTTTTGGGCTATTCTTTAATTACGAGAAATTTTTTGGCTGCTCTTAAGTCGAGGATTTCTTTGGGCTGTTCCTTAAGTCGAGGATTTCTTTGGGCTGTTCCTTAAGTCGAGGTTCCGTAATTCTAGAATTTCTTTGGCCCTGCATTGGTAGTACAATATCACTCAGAGAATATTTCGTATAAAATACTGTCAGTACAACTTTTCTTGACATAAGGCAGTGGTTCTCAAACTATTTGGTATGTACCTTAATGGGGATGGGCTTGACATTATTTCTTGCAGAAAATTAAATTTTGTAAAATCAGTTGGAAAGTTAAAAAAAAATATTCAATAACTTTTTGAGTTCACGCTATAGACATAAAAATTATCCCACCATAAAGTCTGCCATATTGTGTTAAGAAACGTATGACAGAAGACGTCACAAAATAAGGGAGACTTACATACTTCAGATAGAGCACTTTGTAGTAGTGATACCTGAAATCTAAAGTATATGTGTTTAATCCGCAAACTGAATCTGATTTAACAAATGCCATCTGACATCAGGTTCATCAGATTCCTCTACGTGCTTCGGTGATATACACCATTGTCATCATTTATGAAAGAGGACACGTAGAAAATGTGTGAAACACACCAAAATATTTTGCTTCTGTGTAATTGTTGGTTGTTTTCACTTTACTTCTTAGCATGTTTGGCGCCGGCGATTTTCTTGCTACCGTTCCAATGCTATTGATGGTTTATCACTACGGAGATCACATTCCAATAAATAAAAGTAGGTGTCACCTTTTGAAATTTTGAAATCGTGTCACTGTAGTCGTAACTGTTAGTTGAATTGTTGTTTTTCATATGATTCTTGAACGTATACTTCAAAATAGCTTAAGCCAAAATTTCATTCAGTTTCTATGAATGGTATGTATACTCAAGAGCCAAAACATTATGACCACCCCTACATTTTGCAATGAACTCGCCTGGATGACGTGGAAGGCACGTGATCAGGTGAAAGTGGTATTAATCCATGCCAAGGCGGGTTGAAGCTGTGTTGCGCGCCAAAGGTGGGCCAACTCGTTATTGACAGGTGGTCATAATGTTTTGGCTCTTGAGTGTATATCGAGAAAGTGTTTTTTTTTTTTACAATCACCCAGTACATATTTAAAAAGAAGGAAAGAGTAAAAAATATTTTAAATAGTTCATGTATTTCACATTTAATTTTTATAATTTCTAAGACTCTGTCAAGAATTTAACATGACATACAAGTTGAAATGGAAAATTGGAATGGTTGAATGGAGAAAAATATATTTCATTCTTTTATTGGAAGTATTCAAGATTTTAAACTAAATCTTTCTTAATTTATACTTTAAGTTGAAATTGGAACTAATCTTTATAATAAAAAATTATCGAAATTTAATCTTTATTTAAATAGATCGGGCAATAACAAGTTGTAAATTATTTAAATTAATAATAAAAAGTTAACTAAAGCCACAAAAAAATATGTTGAGTTATATAATTTAAGTTTAATTTTTTTTTTTTTTTTTTTTTTTTACTCGCTTTAAAAGAGTTTGAAACAGAAATAGGGAATATACTTCAATACACTTCAAAATAAAATGACTTCTGTCATTTTATTTTTGTCGTAGAGATTATCGTAATAATTTTTTTCTCATTATCATGAGGTATTTCTTATACCATGATTTTGATTTTTATAAGCTTTGATATTGATTCTTGAGTAATTCCCCTTATGCAATATATTTTCTTTCAAAAAAAAAAAAAAAAAAAAAAATCTGTATTGTACTTAATAATTTCATTGGTCGAATTTAAAAGGTGTTTTCTACATAAAAAATTTTTTCTCCTGGGAAAGTTTTCAACAGATAAAAAACTGAACTGCACCATAGCTGAAAAACAGAATCTTTGTCTATTATTAATTTCTAGTCCATAACATTTTAGTAGAAATTGACAGAATAAATCAAAAGCCTTTATTCAGGTGTGGACAGTTCTTACGTTTCCAGGTTACAGATAACGTTATGCAACCTAAAAAACGAATTTGTCAAAGTAACCAAAAAGAAGAAAAAAAAAAAAAAGACATAAAGCAAAAAATCAATATATTTAACTTAATTGTTGGAGCATAATATGCTTTCAACACCTCCAATTAATCGGGGACCCGGAAAGTGTCAAAAGCTATCCAGGTGAAAAAGACAAATTGCAGTCCAGCTGAGGAATGTCTGAAGATGTCGCTAAGTGATTGTGGCATCGTTTGACCCTCCCCAAGTAAGGGTAATAGCATAGGGTGTGTCCCGAAGATGGCTCCACTGATTACAAAGCATTGTGATGTTACTTGATTGATCTTAATATTATGTCATTCAAAACTGTTCCGGTTTATCTTGGAAAATTTACTTTCCGTATCCTGGTTTATAATAGTCCTTACTTGGAGTGATATGAAATCAACTAAACAGTAATTGAAAGCTTTTCTTGTTGGAAATGTTCGGTCCTTTTCATTATTATTGTTAATAATTTTAAAATTAATTTAAATAACTTAAGGTAGTTAAAATAAAAGTAGTATTTAAATTAAAGATAGTTATAAGGTTTAGTTTGGTTTGTCGTTCTATGGTCATTTTGTGCACATTTTAGGTTAATCACTCACAAACATCTATGCTACAGCCAGGTTTCGAACCTGAAGCCTATGGTTCCAAAGGCCGGAGAGCTAGCCAATTGGCCAACTGGTTGGTAATTTTTGTTAATCTTAACGGAAAAAAGAGCAGTTTGAAAGATAGGAATGGAGGATGGGCCGTCTTGACTCTTTGACAACTCCCCAAAAGCTGTTGGAGCTCGATTGGGATATTCCACCCTATCCACCAAACTCCCCACCCTCGTATTTTCATCTATTTCGATCATTACAGGATTCTCTTAATGGAAAAATCGTCAACTATCTGGTAGAGATAAAAAATTATTATTTAAAAATGATTTTCGCTGAAAACCTTAAAAGGTTCTGGAAGGACGGAATTTTTAATTTGCCAGAAAAAAGAAGAAAACCTAACGGAAGGCCCCTATATAATTTAATAAATGTATATCAAAATTTAAACGCGTTAAGTTTCAATTTTCCTTCAAAATCGGCACGAACTTTTCAAAAAAAAAAAAAAAAAAAAAATCCAATAGATTACACACAGCATTAATTACTCTTGGCGTAGGATCGGAAGGAAATGTCTGTATGTAAAGAGTAACATAGATAAAAAATGTTTCAAACATTCAATGTTATTGTAAAGAAAATCACTTAACTCGGGAAATTGGATTCAAATCAGAAAGTTCAAAACATCTCCCCCAACGGGCAATATGTACAGTTATTTTCGTCAGTTCCTTGAGTGATCCATACAAACTGCTTTTAGACAATTTGCATAATTCACATAGGGGCTGATGGTTACAATAAAACAAAGCCAATTATCCAAACAAATAAACAGGAGATTAGGGTTTTTTGGTTTTATATTTAGGCATCAGGCAAATTAATATTTGTAAACGTGTACAATTAATTTTCAAATTAAACTTTATTAAAGATAGCGAAATAAAATACGTTGCTGTAATAGAGTTCAATAAATAATGCACATAATGAAATCACTGCGCAACTCAATTGACTCTTCGATGGCTAAAAGACGATAGCCGCATTCACACTAAGTCGCTGAGCGGCGACGCGTCGAAAAATCATTAACCTCCGATCTGGCGGCCTGATGCTTGAGATTCGTCGATTTGGTTTGGTTTGTCACTCTACGATCCTTTTTTGTACGCTTTAGGCCTACAGTTTAACGTGGTTTCTGAACCACTAGCAGGCATTCATGCCACCCTCATGATTCGAACCTGAAGCCTATGGTACGAAAGGCCAGAGTGGTAGCCAATTGGCCATCAGGCCGCTAAGATTCGTCGACGTTTTACACTTCGCGGTCAACACCTTGGTGTAAACCAAGGCGTTGACTTCGAAGTTATATTCAGAGACCATTCCCGTTTATTTAAACTGATCCTTCTGCTAGTTAAGGAGTAAAAGATTCTCACTTAAAAAGACTGATCGGACGCCTTTCCAGTAAGGTGAATAAACTGCCGTATATTATTCCTGCTGGTATTAACATAAAAATAATTATAAAAACATTACATTATTAAAACATTTTTCAAAAACAAAATTGTATGAGTTTTCTTCTAATTGAGCCACCTAATCGAAATAACAATTTCATAATGCTATCGATGAAATTGAATTGTATTGTTGATGATATAAGTAGCACAGTAATTTATAGCAAGACTAAGAACTGCTATAGCATCAAAATACTGGTGAGGGAAATGATTTTTCTAGATAGACGGAAACAAATATGTAATCTAAAATTTCTATTTCGATTGTGTAGATGAATGGCTGGTTTTCTGCATGAATAAATTTAATATAGTAACATTCCAAGGAGAAAAATAATATTTAATATCTGCACATATCGCAAAGGAATTAAAACGAATCGAATTAAGATTTGAATTAAAACATTATATTATTAAAAGAACACACACACAAAACCGTTCAAAAAGTTAAGTGTGCATTTCTATTCACAAAGAGACGCTAATCGGATTAATTACCGAGAATGATGGATAATTTAATAATCACGACTTGCATTATGTTGGCTGATTAAAAAAAAAAGGGACACAAAAATTTATACCAAATGCACAATAATAGAATGTGAAACATGTTGTTCAAGAAATCCTTAAAATCCGAAAGAAATTAGTAAAACTCAAATGAAATTATTTATAACACCCCTGAGAATAGCTTTATCAAAGAATGCGCACCCTCAGAGTATTATAAACTATGTAATGATTTTTTTCGCCTCGTTAGATAAGTGGATCTAAGTCAAAAACTGGGCCTAAATGGCCGAGTGTCTAGCGCTCTGATGCTCGGTGGTAGCATAGATGTTTGTAGTGGTTTGGAATCCACTTCAAGACGTACAGGTCTGGTGTCAGATGACTGTAAGAGCGCCATGGAGACAAATCACCACTTCAGCCTACGGGTGCTCCAATACAACAGAAGCCGCCCCCTTTCCCTCCATCTATAAGCAGATTACTCATGGGATATTCGTCCCGCAGTGCAGAATACTGAGGATCAGTCCCAACAACAACAAGTCAAAAACTCACACGCGATATATTCCGATAACATGGAAGAGAATAATATTTCGTTTAGTATATAGGACTGAAAAAAAAAAGATTGTGTGTGTGATTACAATACTTTACTATATTACACAACACTAGACTAAACTGCTCTATTCTATACTATACAAGTACTACACTACATTTCATAAAAGTCCATTACAACTGCGTCTGGAAATTTTCAACAGATCTTCACTTGCAAAATGCATTCCAACATGATCGGGTCGTTTGAGTACGTGGGACCCAAAATCTTCCTGCAGACCCCTGATTAAGAACCCCTGCCCTAAATTGCATCTCCAAAGAAGGGATGGAAAAAGAAGTAATTAAAAAGAATCACCTGATGTGGTCTGTGAAAGGTGTGAAACGGGGTTCAAGAGATCCATCAACCTGAAGGCTAGATGATATCTCCATCGCGCCTTGATTCGGGGCGTTCCCCTCGCTGAAAGGTGGCGGTCCGAATTGATTCGAATCTTAACTGCCTGTTTAAGTGGTGGCGGGGTGGACCCTACTTGTCATTGAGAATTATACAATCCATATTTAACGCGGATATCTACCGGGTCATCTCTTTCCGCTTTTATAACAACCATGCGATATGCATCTTTCCTTTGAATTTGAATACTATTGAGAAATGTTACATAAGAAAAATAGAAAACCTTCTGTAAAATGAGTTATATCATCCTTAAGCGAACGTTAGCCATGCTGAAAGTACAAAGGATGTCAGATGAGGGTTTGCGAAATTGCCTTAAAGTGATTTTAAGCACCTGACGATCTGTAACAGATGCACTGACTTCTGTAATACTCATAATAGAAGGTTCAAATGTTTTCTAACCAAAATTTTGATGTAAAAATACGTACAGGCAGCCGGTTCAGGATTGTGTTGTTTTTCTAATGCAGCTGTCAATACAGAGACAGTTAATATGCCAGGGCTGAACCGCTGTTACTCATTTAGCACTACTCAGGGGGGCACGTGTAGGTTGGAGATAAGCTGCGGACGCGAGTAACACTACTCCCACAACGCTTTTGATATCAGACGTTATATTTCGAGTGATTCACATGTTATATGAATGAAACATTACATTTCGAGCGCTAGCCAGTCGGCCATCAGGTACCTCGCTTCAGGATTGTAGGATTATGACCTTATGTCCAAATTGAAATGCTAATCACTTCAAAACAATACATAATTTGGAAAATCTAAATAGTTTATCGTGTGGTGGAAGGCTGAAAGATTCTAGTGAGAGAGGGAAGCGACATACAACCAAAGCAGGAGGGGAATGGGTATAGAATCCAACTCCACGTGCCCAGTTCCCGCTATTATATCTCAGGATCCAAGTCGTATTATGGGAGTGATCAAGAGTCTCGGTGAGATCTGACTAAATATAACAATACAAACCATAATGAAATAAAAAATTTATATATGTGAAATCTTTGATGAAATTGTATAATATCCTCTTCTATGTAATGAACTGCAGAAGATAGAGGGAATCAAGACAAGCCCAAAAAGTTATATTCAGATAGGCAACATGAGTATAAAGCTCAGGATCGAAGTGAAGGCATTGACATCAATGTTCTTACTACTCTTGGGAACAGGGACCTGAATGGCCGAGTGTCTGGAGTTCGGTGCCTCTGGTTTTGGGTTCAAGTCCACTATTAGTCCACTCCAAACATTAAAATTAAAAAACCTTTAAACCTTTTAACTATAGGTCCCGTTCTAATATGACCGTAGAGCGTTATGTTGAGGTTTAGTCAGTCTTCAGTAATCGTGGTTCCTCGCTAAAGTGAAGCTGCATATTACCTTAGCCATGGACCAGTCACCTGCGACGGGCTCAATTGGACCTGGTGTAGGCTTTCCTGCACCAGGGGCATTAGTAACAACAACAGCAAATTCTTGGGAACACAACCATTGACTGAATCTTAGCAAGAAATCTCGTTGACTTGCAGCGCAAAGTTTATGTAGCACTCCTCATTCACCATAGACCCATTGGGTATAGGTTGACACTGTGTACTCTGTCAATGAATGTTTGCGCCATTCCTTCATTCCTTTGTTTCCTTAATTCATCTGCTTTTTTCAATTCACTTCTTCGAAACCCCTGCGCACATAGAGATGTTTTCACACATTACGATGACAGCACCGACCACAATGTGCCTTTTCATTTTTTTAAGTTTTTATAATTGAAATTCTGACTTTGATATACATAATAAAAATTAGAAATTCATGACAAAACACTGAAATAATTTCATATCTATTTTTAATTTAATATAATTTTTAATGTAAATAAAATTGGAGCATTTTTTTTTTTTTTTTTTTTTTTTGAAGGGGGAATGTATAGGAAAAAGGTAACTATATGATAAAAGTCATGGGATAAACTATAGTGAAAGTATAGGTAACAGTTTTTGTAAAACTTAGCTTTGATGAACAGAATTCTTCTTATGCAAGTTTGTTTCCCCCTTTCCATCGCCAATCCGCCAACGCCCACGATCCACCCACTCACCCGTTTAATCCATCAAATACGAAATACTTCATGAGCCGCAATGATAAATGTGGTGAGATTATAGGATAGAAGATAGATGAAGCCTATCTGAAGTCCACCCTTTTGCTAAGCAGTCGCAGTCTAATGCTTAAAAGAGAAGTCTTATTTCTTAGTCTTAGTCGCATTTCTGCTTCGATTCGAGATATCATTATTCGATCAATGTCAATTTTGTAGTTCATTATTATTTTATGAGTGATACTATGAGAGCGTTTAAAAAATGAATTTGCTTTTCCTAGACATCTTTTTAGATCTTTAAAGTATCAATTACCTCGAAAATATTCGAAATTTATTTTTTAAATGTAATGTAATATTAAATCTATATCTTTATCTTTATATACCCATTTGAATTGTGCACCTATCTTATCTAGAACTTAAATTCTAGTTGTTTTAATATTATATGACAGGGGCCTGAATAGCCGAGTAGTTAGCACTCTGGCGCTCGGTACCACAGGTTTCGGATTCGATTCCCGGCGGTGCATAAATGTTTGTATGGGTTCGGAATTCACTTTATACCGTCGGTCCCGGTCTAATAGGATCGTAGAGCTTTGTGGAAGTATTGTTACTTCGCGTCCATAGCTTATCTTCGAACTACATGTACCTCCTGGGTAGTGCTAACGTCGGTGCAGCGCTTGACTTAAGGCATCCAAGACAACTGTCTAAATGTTTGACAGCTGCATTAGAAAAAAAAATTATATGGCAGTTAATTTAAAAAATTGAAAGTGAATTTCCCAGTACCGAAAAGCGGCCTGCTGACAAAGTGGATAGACGCTCTGATCTTTGGTATCTCAGGCTATAGGTTCGAATCCTGGAGGTGGCATAAATGTTTGTGAGTGGCTCGGAATCCATTTCAAACTGCAGCTTTCGGTCTGTTTAGCCCTCATGTGCACAAGATGACCGTAGAGCAACAAACCAAACCAGTACCGAAAGTGTGTAAAAAAAGTTTGTATTTTGACAGACAATGATGTAAGACTACATATTTAAATAAATGACTACGAATAATTATTGAGTTTTTCAATAATATTAAAAATATGCCTGTCAAACATTTTTCTTTCCTGTTTCACAAAATTTGGCGATATTTTATTTCGCTAGTTTGTTTACAAATTACTGGTGTGCTTTGTTGCAATACTTACCTTTTTCCTAAACTGTGCAGTTATTAACATCCTTTAAACATAGTTCATAGTTAGTTGTTGCTTACACCTAGAAAATATAATTTATATTTCCTGATTTTATATAGCTTTTATAGTATTATAATGAATGAGAATATTAGGAGAAAGAGTAAGAGATAGATTTTTGGAAATCGCTTTTCAAAATGTGTAGACGATGGTCAATCGATTCAAAACTGTGTCCCCGGAGTGGTTTTTTGAGTTTAGGGAATAGTCAGAAGTAGCACGATGCTAAATCAGGTGAATACGGTGGTTGTGGGACGATATGGGTTTCATTTTTGGCAGAAATTCACGAATAATCAATGCAGTGGGAGCTGGCGCATTCAGCGTTTTGGTACCAAGCGAGATTTGATGTGTTTGAGGCCCTAAACATCTTTTAAATGGAATTTTGTAATTCCAACATCATAAAAAAGAAACAAATTGAAATACCATATGCTCCGGAAATTTAAATTGAAAACTGGTCTTCCTTTTTGGACACAGTAGTAGATTTAGAGTTCTATTCATGATAGATAGATTTCAAACATATTTTCATCAGTTGAGGATTTTCATTTTTATGTTTTTTCTTAAACTATATGTTATAAAATTAAATATATCATAATATATGTTATTCAGTAGTAAAAATTTATTTCTGTGCATAAAAAGTAATTTTTCATATTAAAACTTTTAATGAAATTTTATCGATTCAACCTGATTTTGAATCACATTTTAAATTAAATTTAAACTGTAAAATGAAATTTTAATATCTTATAGCTTGAAAATGAGTGACTATTAAAGGTATTCAGTGTATAAAGGATTATTAATTTTGTATTAAGTGATTTCATAGAAATTTTTTATTCAAAGTTATTTTTTGCTTTTTCTCAAAATCATATTTTTTACATTTGACATATCGCAAAATATTTTTGAACGAAAACTTACCACTGAAAGGTCTTCAAATTGTGCAAAAAATGTTATAAAAGTATTTATGTGAGATATAGACTATTCTTTTAGGAATATATTAACTATTTTTTTTACAGTGGTGTACATGTTTATTTGCATTAAAATTTTAGAAATATCAAGTTATGCAAATACTTTTAGAGCTGTAACTTTATAAATAACTGAGTCATTATCAAAAAAATAGTCTATATCCTAGAAAAAAGGCTGCCTGGTAGGCAATTGCCTAGTGCTCTGGCCTTCGGTACCACAGGCTTCAGGTTCGAGTCTTGGCGGTGGCATGGATGTTTGTAGTGGTTTGGAATCTACATTAAACTGTAGGTAGCGGTCTAAGTGACAAAACGACCTCAATAAAATGCCTAAAATATGCACAAAATAACCGTAGACAGACATGCCAAACATAAAAAAAAGTGTGACAATTATTATCCAAGTTACAAATTATTAATAAACCTACATTTATTTCAGTTGTTATGCCTTGTTTTTTTATGTTTTATGACAACATTAACTTTTTAAGTTTTTTTACACAATTTTTTTTTCAATCGTATCAACTAGATTTCACAAATTTATTGTAAATTTCATTACAACGTAATTTAATGTAATTTCAAAACCTTTATCCCGAAAGTTTGCGGATGCCTTAAGATTGATGCGGTGGCCTGATGGTCTGTTGGTTAGCACTTTGGCCTTTGGTACCATAGGCTTCAGGTTCGAATCATGGCAGTGGCATGAATGTTTGTTAGTAATTCGTAATCCATGTTAAACTGTAGCTCCTGGTCTAAAAAAAGGGTGCACAAAATGATCGTAGAGTGACAAAAAAACCCCAACATTTCAATTGATATTTCCGTTTTTGTCGAGTAAGATCCATATGAGATGAATGGAAAATATCTTATCGCAAAGATTTGCTTAAAATATAGATATCATCAAATAAAAATTCTCGGGATACATTGAATGCATGAAACCCATAACAGAAGACAGCATAAATGAATGTCCTTAAACGGTCATAAAAGAATCAAGGGATCCGTTATCTATAGGCGGAAGTTTTATGGGATTATTGAGTGCATTTGTGATTCTTTCTACCCGTAACGAGTCGACCGACACGATAAACATAAATGTTGGAACAACAAGTTCGTGCCGCTTTATGAGGAGGAACGTATTAATTTGTGAAAGCAGGCACCGTTTCACACACTTAAGGATGTCCATAACTTCAGGAAGCCTCTTTAATAATCCTGAGGAGTCTCTTTATCGTGCAGTGCGGTCGTGCTACTTAGGAAGTAATGACTCTTTTAAGGACGTCCCTTCTGTATATACTTAAACAACCGCGGTGCGATGCGGTAGATCTGGACATGCATCCATGCACAATGTCTGTCGCTCAACTTCCATTTAACATCTCTCTTGACATACCCTTTGCTTTTTGTGGTGTGTGAGATCGACTTATTATCGATTACTGTCTTAATGTATGTTTAATTTGCTCTGCTTGTTCCTTCTTTGTGTGTGATCCCTATTGTAATGGATTGATTTCCAATAAAGCCATATGTTACAACAATTTTTAATTAACAAAAATAAAAGATATAATAATTTGAAAAGCATACTGTATGTATTTATAGCGGTCTTATAAATTTATATATTATATAATAAAATCATTAAGTTTTTAAATAACGGTCTGAAGGATAACACAATGAATTTCCTAATTAATAGAGCCTCGTTAAAATTATACAATGGAACAGGAAACTCCTGTTTCTTTACAGAGAGGGATAAGATAAATACATAAGCTAGGAAGTCCTTTCGTTGGGTTCGAGGAGGGGTGAGCGTTTCCCAAGAGGTCATTCTTGAGGAGGTCATGTGAAAGTGTTGTATCAAAATGTGGATGTAATGTAAATT
Source organism: Caerostris darwini (assembly GCA_021605075.1). Classification (NCBI taxonomy): domain Eukaryota; kingdom Metazoa; phylum Arthropoda; class Arachnida; order Araneae; family Araneidae; genus Caerostris; species Caerostris darwini. The sequence continues at coordinate 342,277 of BPLQ01003326.1, forward strand.
AATAGTAGGGTATCCTTGATATCCTACGATTAGTCTACTACTACGATCTGTCCTACTACCCTAGATAACGATGAATCTACTACATATTTTTGTTTTATTGTCAAATAATTAAGGTTTAAATGTCTGGCTCTTGAAAATAACAGACAAACAGTAAAAATTAATAAATTGCGAGCGCTACTCACTTCGTTCACCAATACCTGTATCGAACCAAATGATTCAATAAATGAGGTGAATGCTAAAGATGCTATTAATATCTGTGGGAGATTACACGTTAATTAGTAGAATATAGCATATCCGAGAATAATCTGTACAATTTTGACTCTCAACCAAACCTGAAAGAAAATGAAAGAAATGTTACGTTACTTCTGATGATGGTATGGTAATTATGGGGGCAGATGTTAAATTTTCAAACATTGACATAAATACGCTGTAGGAATTGGGCAGCTCTAAGATATTTCATGTATGAATAAAAACTTATTATAAAAAAAACCCATAAAACTTATTCTATAAAAACTTATTATTTTATGAAATAGCCTTCTGCAGAATAGCACGTTGGATTTCCAAATTAAGAGAGCTACGTTTGAAATTCTGTGAGGGAACCAGAAACTGATGTTTATCTACCGAGATGAATACGATAAATCCGTAAGCTGGGAAGTCTTTTCGTTGGTTTCGAGGATCTTTGGATTTTGTCGCTCTACGGTCATTTTTTGCACACTTTAGGCTAGTTAGATGGGTGTCTACAGTTTAATGTGAATTCCGAACCACTCATAAACATTCATGCCACCGTCAGGATTCGAACCTGAAGCCTTCTGATATAAAAGGCCAGAGCGCTAGCCAATCGCTATCTGGCAGCAGGAGTTGGCGAATCCCCAGAGATCATTGCTGAGAATGTTCATGCAAAAATGTCGTGGCAAAATGTGGATGTCGTGTAAAAGAGTCGTAGGGTTCCTTGATGTACCCTAGGTAACGATGAATCTGCTGCATATCTTTGTTTTAGTGTCACATAATTTAGGTTCAAATATCTGGTATTTGAAAATAGCAAATAACAGATAAACAGTAAAAATTAATAAACTGTGCGCACTACTCCGTTCACCAATACCTGTATCCAACCAAATAACCTGTACCAACCGTAAACTCATAATTCCTTTTCGAAATTTGCTTGCCATGATTAATTAATATAAGCGAAATAAATTAATTTATCATAAAAGGGTACTTACCAGTAATTCTGACCTTTTTCTCCCCCCACCAAAAAACAACAAAACATATTTTGTCTAAGTAACATTTAGTACAATAATTCTTTTAAAAGAATCTGTTTTACTTCATTACTTTAATTATCGAAATATATAGAAATGAAATATGTATCTAAAATTGCTATGTGCTCGGATATCTGGATATGTGTATCTGGAAAATTAAAAAGATACTTTTTTTTATAATATCCATGGATAAGTTTTGAGAAATGCAAGTCCCTTATTATTTAACATGTTGATAGATGGAATTCCATTATTTGAAATGTATGAAACATTTGTTTCTCCAAAATTTAAAATAAAGAATCTTTTTTTTTTTTTTTTTTTGCATAGTTAATCAGTTATCATACTGTTAATCGCCAATCAAGATTTTTTTTTCCAATGTTCCTTTTTGAATTTTTCTTCATAACCCATCTACTAAAAACCTGCCTTATTTTAATTAGTTAATTTCTTTTTAGAATATTCCCAGAAGAATTTACACCATTTTGCGTTATTTACATTAAAAATACTACGGATACCACTGAAACATAAAGCATTGTGAATGGGACATTATGTCCTTTTTTTTTTTTTTAAATTATAACCTTTTAAGAAATGTGTTTTCCACATAGATATCTTGCACGATATTAAAAAAATAATAATAATTACATTGTTCTGACATAAACAAATAATACATAATTAAGTATTAAGAAATCTTAATTATATGGTCTCCATGAATTTAAAAGACACATTAAACAGTTTGACTCCGTCATTTTAATTGAAATTTAAAAAAAAAAAAGGAAAGAAAGAAAGAAAGAAAAGAAACCATAAAAATGTTGGACAATAAAATCCAATTTCGATTACATTCTATTCTATTCTATTTCATTTCATTTTATTTTCTATTACATGTTTTCTTTTTTGTTTAACTTTCTGTTCTGAATTGATTTCCAACCGATAAACTGTTATATTCAAGACACAGAGGTTAAGGAGAGCCAGATCGAACGAATTGTCGGAAGTAAAAAAGAATAAAATAGAATTCTAAATAAACAGGGATTAGTAATCCCTTGACCTGGTGGGGCTTACAAACACGAAACAAGCCTCTGTCTTGTAATGGGACATAAAAACACTCAGACCCTCGCTTGGTTACGGTTCGTTTTTCATGTCCGCCACCCGTCGTTTTCTTTTTTTCTTTTCTTTTTTCTTTTCTTTCTTTTCTTTTCCAACTTCTTACTTGTGTTCTTTCTTTTGTCGCAGCTTGTACCGAATGGATGAGGAGGTTGTTATATGTTTCAGGAGGTTCTTAATGATTCGGTAGAAACCTCATCTTGATTGTAATGAAAATGTTCCCTCATTCAATTCCTTCTATTAGCTTACTCTCCCTATATATACCTAGTTCACATTTTCAATCGTTCATGAAATACTTTTTATTCATCCCCTCCAGTTCAAATGCACTTTTTTTTTACTTGTAGCGGATGACATTGGATGTTAATTCAGTAATTAAATTTAATTTTTTTTAGATTTAAGTTGCATATATCCAGCAATCGATGGCGCCAGATAAACGTAAAAAAATGAATGAAAATTATTTATAAAGGACTTTCTGCAATAGAGTGAGAAAAAAGTAGGAATTGACTTAAAAAAATTTCTTTTTATATTTCTTGTTTTTGTGTATCATCGGTTATATTAATAGTTTTCTTGCACGAGATTCAAGATCGTGATAAAAATTTGATTTAAACAAAATTTCTATATCAAAGTGTATCGGAGTCATTTTTAAAATTTTTAACTTTATGCTTTAAATCATTTATTAGGATAAAAAAAAAATCATAAATAACTCGCTTATTATTTTTTAAATTTTAATGTGAGTTATGATAAAACTTAAGCAAATATTTACAAGTAAGGAATAATATCAAAACAAAATATAAGTAAATAATAATAATTTCCCATGTTGCATGTAAATGTATAATTTTATCGATATAAAATAGAAGGAGAAAAAAAACTACAAAATTCTCCTAGTTGATTTTTCAAAGGTTAACGAAGCTGAAGTTCATGTCATAACACAAAAAAATTTGACAATTTAAAAAATTACAAATTTAATTTAAAAATCAAAATTTTTAATTATGTATCTCGGCTCAAGCATAATACATTTTTCATTATTTCAAAATAGAATAATGTAAATAACATAATATATAAATTGTATATAACATCAGATACATTTAATCCTCTAAGGCAGGGGTCGGCAACCTTTTGAGTCGGAAGAGCCAAAAATGGCAATTTACAAAATTTCAAAGTTTTAAAGAGCCACAAATTTTTTTCTTGCCAACAATAAATTACAGGTGGGCTGAAAAGTTCGTAGGCTGACACATAGATGGCACAACTAGTATTAAATCCATATGATTTTTAGTTAGCCCTAACCTTCAAAAGACACGTGTATAAATTTGATAGCTGTTGCGCTATTAGTATATGAGTTATAGCATTTTTAATGAAGTTATAGCATTTTTAGTGTTCATCACATGCAGTCTATTCGGCTGACTGTCGATTGGACTCCGGTGTGAAATGATGGAGCCATGTTTAATCCATTGTCACATATCGACGCAAAAATTCGGGTTTATTACGATTGAACAGCTCCAAACACTGCTTAGAATCCTCAAGTTTTGGGTCGATTGTGAGTTCGCGCGGCACCCACTTTGAACAGAGCTTTTGCATATCCAAATATTCATTCATGATATGTCCAACACGTTCCTTTGATATATTTAGGGTCTCGGCTATCTCAATCAACTTCACTTTCCGGTTATCAGAAATTGTTTTGTGGACTTTTTTGATGTTTTCGTTCGGTAACAGCCTATTTGGGGCGTCCACTGCGTGCATCATCCTCGGTGCTCATTTCGCCTAGTTTAAATTTAGCAAACCACTTCTCTACGGTTGATTTTTCTAGTGCAAAGTCCTAATAATGTTTATCAAGCCAAGTCTTGGCTTCAATAGTATTTTTTTCGCCAAAAAGCAATGCTTTATTAACACATGAAATTCCTTTTTATCCATTTTTTCAAACTAACTAAAGTTGCTTCTCTAAAAATGAAAACTAAAAATGCTATAACTCACATACTAATAGTGCAACAGCTGTCAAATTTATACACGTGTCTTTCGAAGGTTAGGGCTAACTAAAAATCATATGGATTTAATACTAGTAGTGCCGATTTAATAATACTAGCCCACCTGTTAGTACTCGCATAAATAAAGTTTTTTGAAAAAAAAACTAATCTATTTATTCATAAGAAAACATATCTATTTATTCATTATATCATTCTATTTATTCATTATTAGATAATTACTTATTATTTAAGTAAAAAATTAAAACAATTAAACGTTTACTTACAACACTAACTTGTACTTCAATAACAAACAACTGGACAAACAAATTCAATGGGAGCGATGGCTTTGCATGGTTATTCAAGTAGAAAATCTAAACTTTACTAAACAATGTTATTTCTACTTAAAATAAAAAAAAACAATAACATACATTTGAGCAAACAAATTCAATGGGAGCATTGGCTTTGCATGATTTTAGAAAGTTTAGATAAATTTGGCTCATAACTTGTTGCTTTAAGTTTCAAACACGCCTCTAAATTTTCATTTGTTAGTTGGCTTCTTACTTTACTTTTAATTATATTCATGCGAGAGAACGCTTGCTCGCACGAACATGTCGATCTGAAGATAGTCAGCACACCAAATGCCAACTTCTTCACCTCACTGTAGCAATCTGGAAGACTATTCCATGCGTCGAATATAAATGCCTCAACTCGTGGCATTTCTTTTAAAGTTGTCCACTTTTGTTGCGTTACGTACATACATTTCTGGACCTCCAACTCTTCCAACTTGCTTTTCAACTCTGTAAATTTTCCACTCCACAAAGCTTTACTTTTTAAATCGATCAATTGCATTTCCAGAGATCCAGTATCAATTCCAAATGGTTCAATGTGGATTTCGTTACTATTTGTGTTGAGAGGATTTACTATGAATGCTAGAGTGGTTTTGTTGGTTTTGTTGGTTTTGAGTTGCTCAAATCTATCAGCAAATTCATCTTTAATTTTTTTTTATAATTGTGCTGAAGTACCTCGTGTCAACAGTTGCACTAGTTTTATCACGATATTGCTTTAGAAATTGAAAATGAAGTAATATACCGCTCTGAATATCTTCTGCAAAAAGAATTCATTTTTCTTCAAAACAAGCCAATTCTTCTACCGAAACATAGTCTGGGTTTCCCTTTCCTTGCAGTTTTAGATTCAGCTCATTTAATTTCGCTGTGATATCTACCATAAAGCAACCATTTGCCGTTCTCTAACTCAGGGTGATTAATGCCTTTTTTTTATTTAGGAATGTATTTATTTCATTCAAGCACAAAGCAAAACCTTTCAACACCTTACCTTTGGAAGAAGGAGGTCGGAATGCTGAGTCTCCATTTCGTTTAAGAATTCTTTAAACTGACGATGGTAGAGTGCTTTTGACAAGATTCTGTTAACAATATTGATTACCAAATTCATGACCTCAACTATTTCGGCCAGAAATGTTTGGACACAAAACTCCTCTTGGTGTATTATGTAGTGAAACGTAAGAATTTCGTGGTTTATTTTGCTCTGAAGAATCGTTATTGCCCCTTTATTTTTTCCTGTCATACTTCTGGCTCCATCAGTTGCTATTGAAACGATTTTATTTAAATCGATCTTATTGTCTTCAAGGCATTTTTGCACGGCATTTCCCATATCTTCCCGTCTAGTTTGTTCCAAGAGCGGTAGCAATCCTTGAAGTTCTTCTTTTGGACCTTGGGAAGACATATACCAGACAAAAAGGGCAACTTGTACCGTGTTTTTTATGTCGCAATACTCATCTATAGCCAGTGATAAAGCAGAAGAAAGTTGAATATCTTCCACCTACAACTATGTTACATTTGAAGATATTTTAGCTATTCTATCTTGTACTGTTTTAGCGGATAGGGCCAATCTTTGATTTTTTTCATGATTTCTGGTTTGTTTTTGAAATCACGAAACAGTTCTTCAGATTCCTTGTTAAACAATTCAGAACGATTTTTAATTTTTTTTTTTTTTTTGATAAAATAAATAATATTTGCGTATGGAACTAAAGAGCCGCAGTTTCACATCCAAAGAGCCGCAGGTTGCCGACCCCTGCTCTAAGGTAAACTCCATTCTAGATACATCTCCTTCTTTATATAGTTTTACACACAAAAGCAAAACTGTACTCATTTTGAATAATACATTTTAAACATATCATGTCTTTTTGCGACAAACACAACTGTAAAAATCGAAATTGAGAATAATTAATTTAATGAAAAAATGTGTTGTATAACCTGGGGTATTAGCTTAAATTTAATTTATAATATCTATACAATGGTTGAATGTGAAAACGAAAAATGAAACAGTATTTTTCCATGTCTGCCTCCTGCTGTTTTCTTTTCTTTTCTTTTTATCTTCTTCCTTGTGTTCTTTCTTTGTCGCAGCTTGTACCGAATGGACGAGGAGGTTGTAACATGTTTCAGGAGGTTCTTTGTAATTCGGCAGAAACTTCATCTTGATTGTAATGAAAATGTTTCCTCATTTTTGTGTATCATAGTTTTCTTGCACGAGATTCAAGAAAATGATAAAAATTGGTTTAAACAAAAGTTCTAAAGTATCGGACCCGATTTTTTCTTTCAATTTTTAACTTTTTGCTTTAAATCATTTATTAGGATGAAAAATAACTCATTATCATTATTTTTTAATTTTAACATGAGTTATGAAAAAATGCAAATAAAATAAATAAGCAAATATTTAAAAGTACGGAATAATGCCAAAACAAATAATAATAATTATAATTTCTCATGTTGCATGTATGGACTCCATATTATTTCTGCGTACTTTAAACCCAATTAAAAGTTTAAAGTTAATTTAATCTTTCAATTTTTATTTCTTTTTTCCAGAGTTTTTACTCCAGTAATTCTACCATGTTTTTAATTAAGTTTTAAAATTTTTATTTAAACTTTAACTTAATTTTAAACTTCTAGTGCTCACATTATATATTTGGATATGTAGTTTTAGTAACAGTCTAGTTGCAAAAGTACTCCTTGAAGAAATGTCTGTTGCCGTTGACATGTAAATATGCAATTTTACTTAAAAATTAATTTTAATTTATCTTAAATTAAATTAATTAATTAAATTTAATTTTAATTTATTAATTTTAAAATTGAGAAAAAATAATCTACGAACTTCTCATAGTTGAATTTTCAAAGGTCAACGAGGCTAAAATTCATTGCATAACATTAAAAATCAAAATTTTTAATTGCAGGCCTTAGCTCAAGCATAACACGTTTTACATTATTTCTAAATAGAATAATACAAACTTCTAAAATTAAAATTTCTAAATGTAATAATTCAAATTTCTAAATAGAGTAATTCAAATTTCTGAGAATTCATGTTAATACATTCATATTATAAATATAGCATATTTCTGCTTAAAGTATACAATTTCCTTTCACTTGTCTTAAGGTATTCTGCACAAGTGCATTTAGTATTCTATTTTAGGATGTATTATACTATACATTATAATATATATATATATATATATATATATATATATATATTATAAATTTGTAAGCAAATTTAATAGTAAACTAATTTAAGAGTGCAAGGATGTCTTTCAAGTGAGTGCAAACTCCCTTTTTTTTTAAAGATGTAGAACATATTTTGCTAATAAAAATTTTTTTTTATAAATGTAAAATATATAGCCATAATTCATTTAATAAATTTTCAACATCCATTAATGAAGTTAGCAACTCATAAATTTAAGAGTCGTACTTAGTAGTCAGGAGACAGTAAAACAAGTAAAATAAAAAAAGAAATTTTAAAGTCAATTCCTACTTTTTTTTTTCACTCTGTTGCAGAAAAGTCCTTTACAAATAAAGTTGAAATTTTCCTCTTACATCTGGCGCCATCTATTATTAGACACATGCAACTTAAATTTAAAAAAAAACTCAAATGAATGAATTAATATTTGAAAAAAACTGTATTCCCATCCAGTGTCATCCCCTACAAGTACAAAAAAAAATGCATTTGAACTTGAGTGGATGAATAAAAAGTATTTTACGAACGATTGAAAATGTGAACAAGATATTTATAGGGAGAGAGTGACCTGATAGTAGGAATTGAAAAAATGGACTCGTGAGTCGGGGTCCGAATTTTTTGGGCTGATTCTGTCCCTGCCTTCAAAGCGTGCCAAACATAATGGTGAAAAAAAAATGATCATTTTCCTTTTTAAAATGAATACGAGGTACGCAATGACATTGACCGTGTGTTACGTACTATACCTACCACATTTCATTGTAATTCAATTCAATATCATTACCATTAAACTTATTTTTATGGTCGTCGCATTAGTTTTTCCTTACACGTGTGTTTATTATTTATTCCGTCAGACGTCTTCCCGAAGTGGTGTCCACCTCCTCCCTAACACAAGTCGCACCTTGTTTACCGTTGGTGGCGAACAGGTGGAGGGACGGTCGCACATCTGCGCACTCCCCTTAGCGCCCGCCTGTCTCGCAACCTTGCCTTCCGCCTCACCTAATCAAGCAGATGATTCTCTTTTTTTATTTATTTATTTTTTAACGAAATGCAGTGTTCCCTTCTTCCCCATCTCGATGTATTAAAGGTGTTTCATGTATCGCCATGCCGTCCATATACTTTTTTAAAAACTTTAATCCGTCTTAAAAGGGGAAAAAGAATTGTTTCTGGCTACTTTACTTGGATCGAGATAAAAAAAAATCACATAATCAATTCTGTACAGTGATATATCACAGGTATCACATATATTATGTACAGTGATATATCACATGTATCACGTATATTATGTACAGTGATATATCACATGTATCACGTATATTATGTACAGTGATATATCACATGTATCACGTATATTATGTACAGTGATATATCACATGTATCACGTATATTATGTACAGTGATATATCACATGTATCACGTATATTATGTACAGTGATATATCACATGTATCACGTATATTATGTACAGTGATATATCACACGTATCACGTATATTATGTACAGTGATATATCACACGTATCACGTATATTATGTACAGTGATATATCACATGTATCACGTATATTATGTACAGTGATATATCACATGTATCATGTATATTATGTACAGTGATATATCACATGTATCACGCATATTATGTGCAGTGATATATCATATGTATCATGTATATTATGTGCAGTGATATATCCCATACATCACGTATATTATGTGCAGTGATATATCACATACATCACGTATATTATGTGCAGTGATATATCACATGTATCACACATATTATGTACAGTGATATATGTCCTCAGGCCCCAAGAATCGTGACTCGCTGGCAACAAGCGTAGCAGGAGAGATGAGGTTCAAGTCTCCTGGTTGTTGTAATCTCTGTTTTCAGAGACAAGGGGACTCGATGGCGATTGACAAAATGTGTCTAAAGCATCACTTCTCGATAGTAAGGCTACCTGATGGACGGGATCTTAGGCGCAGTCATCCCTAAAAGTCCTGCCCTCTCGTCAAACCCCAAAACTCTCAAAACTGTAAAGCATCAAAGAGCCCAGTTAGACTTCTCATCAACATCATTCCCAAACTGTATAGGGGCTACTCAGCTATAGGCACAGTGATGTGGTATCGGGTAGTAGTAGTCTCTGCCTTCGGAGACAAGGAGACTGGATGGCGATTTTGACAATGTGTCTAAAGCATCTCTCAAGACAGTATTGCTACCTGAATGGCTTTTTCTATACAACACTCAAATGAGGGGCAGTTATCCCTAAAAATCCTGCCCTTCCTACAAACCCGTCGGTGGGCTGGCATACATGAGGCTCACCAATGATCCACTCTCCCCTTTCAAGTTGCTTGATACGGATGGGAGGTGGGAGAAATGAAAAAGGAAGAATATTCGCAGGGGACATTTTAGAAATGAAGTATTCACTTTTAGTGATATTGCATAACTACTGTTACTACTACACCACACCACACCACACCACATTACTATGCCTAGAACTGAGTTGCCCTTTTACAGTTTGAGAATAATGTGGGTGAGAAGTTTTATTGGGCTCTGTGAAGCTCTACGGTCCTGTGAAACGAGGACCTACTGCTTAAAGGGAATTCAGAACCACTACAACATCCATGGCACGTCCGGATTACGAAACCTGTGATACCAAGCGCCAGAGCGCTAGTGATTCGGCCATCAGCGCCTCCGATGTTCCATAATTCAAATAATGAATAAATAAATGAATCATCAATCGAATTCATTTTAAATCACTTTTTGTAGATTGCGTCATCCATCCGTCTTTCGCCTCTATTCGTCAATCAATTCAATATCGAAGTCGACACCCTTCGTCTGTTACTCATTTTTCCATGCAGTGAGAAACGCTCAAGTGAGGCATCGTGATTTTCGTCATGTCATCAATGTTTTACAAATGTGTCAACGGGTCGGAAACTTGACACAATCAATCGTTTAGTGGTTTTTGTCGCCTTAACAATTCTAACATTTCCGTGATGAACTGCTCCTCAATATTTCTGGCTAAGCTTCAATCGGCAATTTATGTTGCGTGTGTCTGCTGGTATTGGCGGGGAACAAAGCTTAGAAGCTAATTGTAAACGTATTTGGTTTCGTTTTTTCAATTCGTATTATGAATTATAGAGATGAGAGTTCTTCAGGGCTTTCACGCCCCTCCCCAAAAAAATGCAGTCTAATTAGACTCTAACAGATGATGAAATCTCAAATGTATTGGACGAAGAGTGATGTTAGTTATGACAATGAATTCATACCTGCCCAAGTACGATATTTCGCATAGCATTGTAACCAACTTATAATCATTAAGTATTTGATTGTTTTTCGATAGATTTGATTTCATTATTTGTTTCCTTTTTTACACATCACGCGCCAGCGCGTTATCTGGCACTTAAATTCATTTTTAAGGCGGACTATCAAAACGTTCTCTCTTGACCGGAAGCGAATGCGTTTAAGAGGCTTGCGCATGCTAATGCATTAATGCATTAAATGTTAATGCATTCTGTAGTAACGAACTACAATTCTTATTTCGATACAAAAAAATAATTTGAACTGTTTTCATTGGGGTGTTTTTTTTTTGGGGTTTTTTTGTACAAGTTCTCATTATTTTTTAAGTCGACGAATTCATTGTGCACTGGATTAAAGAGGCAAATGAATAACTAAAACAAACTTAGCAACATTTTTTTCAAAAACGAAAACGCCTTAACTTGTGACAAATAATCCCTCCTTTTAACTTGTACATAAAAAATTAGTCTTATAATTAGTGAGGTGGCCTACGAGAAACAAAGGTAGACTGCTAGACATCTCTTTTGGAAACTGTATTGAACAAAGTTAAGCAGCAAATTTCATTTAATCATCAGTTGCTGGCATTGGCTAATTAATAACCTCATTAAAATTTTGATATGGAATACGTTATGGATTGAAAGACTTAATTAGAAAGACGAGTACAATTTGATGAGGAGATTGTTTAATGTTAACACCAATCAAAATCATTCATACTTATCTACAACAAAATTATCTTGTAAGGTTTACTTTCATCAGTCTTGTTTAGAATTGATTCGGTTTTATTATAAAAATTATTTAAAAATCAAATAATTAAAATATATATATATTATTTAGAAATGTACACGCCTTTAACGAAGAAAATTCATGCAGATTAGTTTATACATACGTGAATGGATTTCATAAACTACCTATTGTAAGATTAATGAAAGCAGACTTGTCAGTGGTCATTCAGTTGTATGTAAAAGAGTATCTCAATTTTAAATCGATATTTTTGTCTTGATGTAGCTATTAAAAAAAAATACTTGTTTTATCAAGCGCCTTAAATACACAAATGCGATTTGTTTTTAATATTAATAAAAGTTTCTGTCCCATGATTGTATGAAATGCCAAGACATGTATAGAAGCTTCGTTTTAAAAATAATCTAATGATAATTCGTTTTAAAAATAATTACAAATTATGTGTTTTCATCTGTTTTGAAAATGAATGACGCATTCCTTATATTATGTTTTTGAAATAAATGACGTATTATTTATGTTTACTTGTTTTTGAAATAAATGACGTATTGCTTTTGTTTACCTGTTTTTGAAATAAATGACGTATTAATAATATTCATCTGTTTTTTGAAATGGATGACTTATTACTTATATTCATCTGTTTTGAAATGGATCTTGTTGTGAAAACCGTACAAAAGCAAATAAAACGAAAAGGATGGCGCGATAAATTTGTAGGATGGAAAGATGATATTTTTGGGAGACATTGGGCTAAAAAAACCGTGGCAACTCTCTGCCCCTTCTCCAGGTTAAATCTTTGGAGACACAGTAGTAACTCGGTATACGTAGTTTACTCCTTAAAGATCCTTGCAGTTATACCAAACAAGAGATAAACCGAGCGAATTTTTTCTATAAAACATAGAGGGAAAATGATAAATCTATTCTTATGAAAAATAACTTATTGTTATTGTTGTATTTATACACTGATCAGATTATTTAAAATAATTGTGACAATGCTTAGTAAAAAAAAACATAATAATAAACAGTAAGAGGAAACATACGTATATGTGAATGAAAATTTAACATATTTAATATTCTCCTTTTCATAAATGGACCTGATTGAGTGTCATCAGATTTGACATTTATTAAAAATCTGTCCAAAGAACTATCTCCTCAGGATGTTCCAGAAGTGCGTCAGTAAACGTCCTGTTTGTGCTTTGTTGGGATGGTACTTCTCTACAAAATGTTTGACATCCGTCATCTATTTAGTGAGGATTTTGACGCATTCGAGACGTATGCAAAATAAAAATCAGACATGAAATTAAATGTTTCGCTCCCTAACAGGGCTTATGTCAAAGTGGCCTTATTCCAAAGCGGGTGTATATCGTATAAGTGCCACCTATTCGTTTCATTGAGGCGAAAATTGTTGGTTGAGAAGTTATAGGAGCATCCTGAAAAATGTTGAATCTGCTGCGTATATGCGGTTCTAATGGTGAATCTTCTCATACCGTAATTCCTGGAATTTCAACAAGATTATTAATGTTAAAAAATACAGAAAAATCACTTTTAAAAAAAAAAAAAAAAAAAAAAATCTAATTCCAGCTGGCAAACATTTAGACAGTTATCTTGGATGCCTTAAGGCAAGTGACCGACTGCACCGACTTTACTCACTTAGCACTACCCAGGAGGTGCTTATAGATTGAAGATAAGCTACGGACGCGAAGTAACACTACCCCCGCAACGCTACAATCATATTAGACCGGGATCTACGGTTTAAAGTGGATTCCGAACCCCTACAAATATATATATATATAGAAGCTTTTAGACATAGTGTTAAAGTTCAAAGTCTTACAATGCTAATATGCATAACTGCAGCTGCTTTATTTTGAATTCAATATTGCAGTTAACGGATTCAACACCCGAGAAAACAATCCGGTTCCATCGAATGATTTAAAATGCCGAATTCATAACGCAACAGAAACACGTTTCTTCCATCAAAAAGGGATTAACTTAAAAGATCAACTTTAAAATAAGTTTGAACCGAGTATATTAGTATTCACATAATTCTGCTCGAAAAAATAAATAAAAATTATAAGAATGTTTAAACTATAAATTTAATCAGATATAGAATATGTCTTGTTTTTTAATGACAATTTTTAAGCTAAAAATGTTACAATGCTAATAACTATGTATAATTAATGTTCCCTTTTTCATATTGTTTAATCACATTTACAATGTCGTTTTTCATCGCTATTGTAACAAAATTATTCAAGCAAATTCGCCTATAAATAAAATTAGAAGGTCAAAAGTTAATTTACTAATGTTATTTATGATCTTTCACGTAAACTATATTTGCCATCTTTATGTTCATTCCTTTAAAGACGAGTATAAAAAATAAAATAAAGGATAATATCTTATCTTTTAGAGGTCACTGAATTTTAAAAATATCAGCGTTTAAGACGATTTTTTTTTAATTGCAAGACACAGATTAAAATGAATATTTAGATAAAAGAAATGGCTAATAATTATGAGTTAAACGAATTTCTAAAAAACAGATTAAGGATTACATATCCTCTATTGAAAATACTATGAGTCTTAGTGGTATGATTGTAATTTCTTTAATAGATAGTATAAAGTTTAGTGGATATATTTTACCGCTCTCTTCATTATCAAATAAAAATACAAAAAAAGTTTAAAAAATGCCTTTGTCTGTGCTTGAAAAAATAAAATAATAGGAATATGATAGGTTAGTATATAAAATAGGAATAGGATAGGTTTGTCTATAAAATAGGAATAGGATAGGTTTGTCTATAAAATAGAAATAGGATAGGTTTGTCTATAAAATAGAATAGGATAGGTTTGTCTATAAAATAGGAATAGGATAGGTTTGTCTATAAAATAGGAATAGGATAGGTTTGTCTACGGAATAGGATAGATTTGTCTACAAAATAGGATTAGGAATAGAATAGGTGTGTATACATGTAGGATTTGTTTGTGTGGTAATCAGCAGGCGGCGACACTTCACGGTCGCTTGTCTTTGACAGAGCCTGTTTACAAGGTGGGGGAGTATTCAACTTTGAACTCTGACCCCACGAGAAGGGGACAGGACCCCGTAGATGAAGACGGGAGAGAAAGGAACGCTGGCAGGAGCGATTGGGGAGGCTGCGTCAAGCAGCGAGAGAATATGTTTAACCCCTTTATTAATGTAAATATCATTGTAAAATAGAATATTAAATGGATTTATTTAAAGTAAAGTCCCGTTACTGCGTTTTGTCTGTCAAATCCCCTAGACACCCACTGCAAAAGTCCAGGTATTGTTAGACTGGTAGAGAAGTCTAACAAAACTGTAGGTTTGACCGGGATGAATCGATTGAAACCGGTGTAAACCTACATATAAAATAGGAATTTCCCTGTTTTTATGCATCCGAAGATGTTGAATAACTTCAACAAAATAGCACAATGCAGAAAGCACTTCTAGAAAACAAGGGACAAGAATCTGTCTTGATTTCCTTAACATCATCTTGAAGGGTAAAAACGTAGCTTTTCTCTATAATTCACCATCAATTAAATTTATGGTTCTCCATCCCACAAGGTAGCAAAAACATTATATCAGATTCTGGTTCGGAAGCAACACTATTATACATTCTGAATGAATCCGATCCATCTTTAATGAAGTTCATCTAGAGTTGGAAAAAGAAAATAACAAATAAAATATAGAAAGCACTTCTAGGTTAGGTAGTGAATTGACTTTTGCGTTCTTTTAAAGTTTTTTTTTTTTAACTTCTTGAAACATGCCTTATTTGTAACTAAGTATTTTTTCCTAATTTGGGATTTTTAAAAGATACTAACTTTCTGGCACTACCGTCCATGTTGAACCATGGCCGTCTGTTTACTGGCAGATTCCGGAACAGAAGATGTCCTCTTTTTTAAGGGGTAGGGTTGTCATCTGACGCCCATCGCTCTACTATCCTATTAAACCGATAACTTCGGTTTAAAGTGAATTCTGAACCATTACAAAAATCCATGGCAACACCGAACCCTGTGGCACCGAGGGCCAGAGCGCTAATTATTTTGCCCTCGGGCCCCTTTAAAAGATACTATAGAAGAGTAAATTAAGTCATTTTTTAAATGTCTTTTATATTGGAATATATAATTATAACAATCCAGTATAATGAACAAAAATTATTAACTAATATGTAAATATGTTAAATAAAATATAAAATAATAGAAATATATATAAATTATACTGGATTTTGGGGCCTGATGTCCAAGTGAATAACGGTGCCACAGTTTTTCGGATTCGAGTTCCAGCGACAGATACGTGGGATGGATGTTTGTAGTGGTTCAGAATCCACTTTAAATTGTAGGTTCCGGTCTAATATGACTGTAGAGCGTAGGGCTGGCAACCCTATCACGTAAAAAAAGTATATCTCCTGCCTTGAAATCTGCCATTATGCAGACGGCCTTAGCCAACTATGTAACTGTAGCGTCAATGAAGTAAAAGAAGTTTGTGGTATATATATATATATATATATATATATATACACA
Organism: Caerostris darwini; assembly: GCA_021605075.1. Taxonomy (NCBI): domain Eukaryota; kingdom Metazoa; phylum Arthropoda; class Arachnida; order Araneae; family Araneidae; genus Caerostris; species Caerostris darwini. The sequence goes on from BPLQ01003326.1 coordinate 358,643, forward strand.
TATACACAAATGTCCCAATTTTAGTCAACAGCATCTTACAGCTGTTGACTAAATTAGGACAATAAACTAAGTATTAGGGGCTACTAGTAGTGATTACACAGCATTGGTACGATTGAGGTGTGAAAAAAAAAAAAACTGCCTTACGGATTTATCCTGCTTATCACGGATCTGTCACCGAAGTTATTATCAGAGTTTTTCCCAAGATCCTTTAATTCGGAAGTCGAAATCTCGCTTACCTATTTTTGGTTGTGAAATAAAAAGTTTTTCAATTCCTACTATTAGTTCATACTCACCCTATATATATTTATACGTCTTGTTCACATTTTCAATCGTTCATAAAATACATGTTATTCATCCACTCGAGTTCAAATGCATTTTTTTTCGGACTTGTAGTGGATGACACTGGATGTAAATACAGTTTTTTAAAATATTGGTTAATTCATTCAATTTAATTGATTAATTTTAGTTCTATATGGGAGAAAAAAAATTCTCTTACATAAGATATAAATTTCGGAATAAATACCGTCAGTAGCGAAGTGTGTAGATTGATGGAAAAAATGTCTTTCTCAGATACTTTTTTCATTGTGGGTTCCAGTCTGAGTCAAGGAGGGAACAAAATGGAAAATGAAACATGTGAATAAATGAGTGAGAGAGATAGAAAGTGTGTGTGTGAGAGAGAATTTTTTCCAACTTAAAAAAATGAATGAAAATTATTTATAAAGGTCTTTCTGCAATAGAGTGGGGGAAAAAAAGCAGGAATTGACTTTAAAAAAAAAAATTTTTATTACTTTTTTTTTTTTTTTTTTTTTATAGTTAAATTTTCGAAGTTAAAATTCTCACGAATAAGCTGCTACTGCAGAGTCAAAAAGAAAATCTTAAAAAAAAACCGCCAAGACTATTGAAGAGGTAAAATACTGCGACAAAATAATGATAGTTTAAAGAAAAATTAATCCTTACTTATCTTTCCACTAATCTAAGGAAATGTCTCAGCCAATTAAGTTTGCTAATAATGGTAAGAAAAAAGACCTGTTTTTCACGGCAATTTATTTTCTAAAACATCATTATTTTTCAGACATTTTCACAGCATTAAATTCTGGTTAACTGGTTTAGAAGGATAAATATTATTACTACTCCGGTTTTCTGTTAGTTTCAAAAGAGAGCAAAGCTCCTTTTATTTTATTTTCACACGTAAACGTGTTAAAAATTTAAATGGTCGGACTTATTTATAGTATTATTCATTACATCCTTAATTTATATCCTGTTTATACTGGTTATCCTAAAATCTATCTATTTTATTACTTCTTTTTGATAGTTTGAACATAACTAACACTTAAAACTAGTTAACCTTGAAACTGAATTTTGTTGTTGAGAAAGTGGTGTCTTTTTTTATTATTATTATTTCGTGTTCTTTTTCTTTCTGTGCGGTTTTGAGGTCAGGTGTTCATTCGAGACCCGCATCCTAGTGGAGGTACGAGGGTGGGGTGGGGGGTGTTCGTGCTTCAAAGTGCGGAAAGTCGGAAACTCCCTAAGGAGTGTTAACAGTTACAGTTAAAAAGAGAAATGTGTTTGCAACCTGCACCCCATAACCCGTATGGTTGTTGTCTTTTGATTTAAAACCTTTTTAAATTAGGGTTCTGAAAATTAAAGGTCTGTCAATCAAAACGACTCAATTTTTATCAGGTCATGGCCATTTTGGTGAATACTTTTTTAAATCTCATCTCAAATTAAATCATTCGTATAGTTGTACTATTAGAAAGGTGCAAAATGTGGAACCTATTTTTAAGTGTAATCATGCCAAAATGAAAGATTTTTTGAAAAAAAAAAAAAAAAAAAACAATATCGACTTATAAAGACACTTCGTCCTGTTACTACTATGGTTTTTTTTCTTTCTAATGCAGCTGGCAAACACAGACAGCTTTGTCTTAGATACCTTAAGGCAAGTGCTGCACAGACGTACTCACTTTGCATTACCCTGGGGGCACGTGTCACTTGAAGATAAGCCACGGACGCGGAGTAACAATGCCCCCGCAACGCTCTACGATCCTATTTGACCGGGACCTACTTTTTTAAAGTGGATTCCGAACCACTACAAACATCCATGGCACCACCGGGACTCGAACCCGAAACCTGTGGTACCGAGCGCCAGAGCGCTAGCCACTCGGCCATTCAGGCCCTGTGTTACTATTATGTCATTGATAAAAACGGAACCAACCTTTCTGAGATTTTATTAAATTTGTAAATTCCTGTCAATATGATTAATGTGTACCACTATACTTACTTTTGTTATACTACTACGTCCAAAAAGAACCCATATGGCAGTTTTATAGTCACTGCTTTCGGAAACGAGGAGACTCGACAGTGATTGTGACGTTATATACAGGATGATTATAATTAAAGTCCCACGTTCAAAATGCTGTAAAAAAAAAAATAACCACTCGTGACAATAAGTTATTCACACAGTGCGACTTTTGGCTATTCCCTAAATTCAAAAGACCACTCCGTTTTCAGTCAAGAGATTCAACGTGAATCGTAGCGCTTTGAAGGTCATCCCTGCCGATGACTGTTTAGCATGCATTGATGATTGGAAAAAAAGTGCATTGAAGGCGATGAAATAAATGTGGAAGAATAAATAAAAAGAGTTTTTGAAAAAAAAAGTGGTCTTACTCTTTGGGCACAGTAGTCATTTTGGTGATTACATTTTTAAATCTCATCTCACATTAAATCATTAAAAAAAAAAAAAAAAAAAAACTATTGTGTTATTGACAGCACAGACCTTTTAGAGATTTTGTTGAATTTGTAAATTCCTGTCAATATGGTTAATGTATACCGCTATACTTACTTTCGTTGTTATATAGTTGCATATTTCCTTTTTTTTTTTTTTTTTTATTTAGATAGGTTTTTCCGTCTTTTATTTATTTGTTATTTGTAGGTTAGCTTTAGATGTTTCTTTTATTATAGTTATTTCTTTTTAATTACAGCTGTTTTTTTTTCAATCCATCCCTCCTCCCACCCCTCCCTCCCCGCGTATAATAAGCTGCATTATGTAAAAAAACCCCACCAACTAATCTGTATCTCTCTATTAAACACAAGATTTCCTTAACTCAATACACACACTTTTCTTTTTCGATATTAGTACGTGCGTGGAGTTAACAGGGCACCTTTGATCAAACTATCCGCTCCTTAACCTAAGTTTGCAATGTATTCAATTTTCCGGCAATGAAAAGATTCTGCACTTAAAGCACAATTTAAATTGCTTATTTTCCAAAATTATCAATTTTGGGAGGAATATGAATTTCTGTCCAATGGAACATTCAGTAAGCTTGAGTACACATCACTACAGTACACATTGTCGTTAAGTATCCTTTACACTTAGCAGGCTCTGATGCTTACATTCAAATTCCAGATTCGGTTTAGTTTGTCGCTCTACGGTCCTTTTGTGCATACTTTAGGCTAATTAGACCGAGAACTACAGTTTAACAGTGGATTCCAAACCACCTACAATGAATTCTGAACCACCAACAAACGTCCATTCCACCGCCAGGATTTGAACCTGAAGCCTGTAGTACCAACGGCCAGAGCTCTAGCCAAATTGGCTATCAGGTCGCTACTCAAATTCCAGAGGTGATTATGTTAAATAAATGTACAAAAAATGCTAGTATAAGTGAAGGAGTATTGAATACTAACATCTTGACATAAAAGACAAACTTCTTTTTTCAGTTTCTATGCCTGTAATTATCAACTACTGAAAATGCAAAAATATTATTTACAGTTTTTAAGAAATTCCCACAACTTTAAGCAATAGGTGAAAAGTGGAGATCCAAGATTTTTCCTTTGAGTTAAAAATAAATAAAAATGTTCGTAAATGATTAGTTGTTACTTTAATAACGACAAACTTTTACCTTGTATCTTTTTTCCTTCTTTTTAATTGATACATTCTTTTCTTTCTCAAACTACATGTCCGTTTTTGGCAACCAGGTAACTAGTATCTATTCTCTGCAGCAGAAGTAATTACTGTACGACATTCAAAACCAGCGAAACTGATTTCTTAATTACGACAGTCCTTTTTCTTCTGACGAATTGTCGTCAATGTGTCCTTTTGAACATAACTCGGATTTCGTATTATCTTGTCACACAGGAGACATTAAATGTTTGAAAGCTAGCTAGTTTTGATGAACGGTTCGCCATTTTGTTTTTTGGCTTTCGTCCTGAACGCCAAGAGTTCCCGCCATTTGTCAAAAGTCTCGTTCGACTTGATGTATGTAATTTCTTTTCGCTCTGACAGATTCTCACGGGAGTTCTTTTGGGTCACGTGAATTCGTGACGTAATGCGGCATGTTTTTGGTCTTGTTGTTGTTGAAGATTATGAATTAAACACGTTCGTGTCTCGCTACTTTGTATTTTGTTGACAACAAGTAATAAACGGATTTGAACAAACAAACAAAACAAAAAATCCTTGTCTTTTTAATGCTTCTCTTAATGGTTTGAGCATGAAATTGAAGGTTTTGTGTATGTACTATAAAGCAAATGACAATGAGCTCAGTTGTAAAAAGAAAGTAATAATAGTAATAATGATTTGTGTTAACTAGCAATTTTTATTGGTCGTACTTCATGATTCTTTGGTAATTAGAATTTGTGGATAAATCATGATTTCTAAATGCGAAATGCTTTTTTTTTTCTTTGATTTGATTTAATGTAATATGGTTTTGAGAGAATTCAATAACGATTAAACTATAAAAAAATCCCAAAAAGTCATAAGCAGATCTTAAATTATCAGAAAAGGTTTTCGACATTGTATTTTAATCACTTGTTTGACTCTGCATCAGAAAGTTTTGATGATAAAAAAAATTGTGTTATATTATTAGTTAAGTCAGAAATTCAATAAATAATTTTATAAGCAATTTAATTACTGTTATTATCTATGTATTAGGCTACTCCATTTGAAATGAATTTTTAAATATCTAAATTTTTAAAAAGTCACAAACACAGAATGTTTAAGCATTTTTAATCAACATAGACTTAATCTACGTCTGCCATCAATTATAAATCATTTTAATGCAAGTTTCAAAGAACACCTTGATTTAGAATCAATTAATTCAGTAAATGCCGTATTGACAACTTCGTGATTTTCAAAACGTTTATTATTGTTATTATTTTGATAGCAAATTTTAAAGAATTAGTAGTTCATTGGTTAGAATTGGTTGGTGTAGTGGGACTTGGTTTATCATGAAGGAAATTAACTCTTTTTCGATTCACCAACGCTTTTAATGACAACATTTTTTGATGCACAATATCAATTGTTGATAGTGTTACTGTCTATTAATTATTTGATCTATTTATAGGAAGCAGTAATGGATTACTCCCCTTTAATTCCACCAAAAGTTCATTATTGTCTTCTTTGGATGTAATCCTGATTTTAATACGTGCTTAGGATTTTTATCTGCATCCAGCCATTGTACTGGGTTTTTACGATTATCGTACAGTATACACTTTTCAGCACAATTAATGAAACGATCCAAAAAGAAGCATTTTCTTTTCCGAATACTGAATTATATGCAAATCTGCGAGCATTGTATTTTCTGAATGTCTGTAAACTCGTGTGGAACTCATTTGATAAAAAACTTTAAAAATGCTGCAAGATGTCTCGAAACTGTTACTATGTATAATAGTAATATCAATAGCAAAGTTCTCTAACATTTTATTGAGAACATCATTACAATGAACGATTTCTGGTTTCTGAGGGGTTCATCTTCTAAGCTCCTAGCATCTGATCTGAACTTCTCAAACCATCATTTCACTGTTGGTACATTAGTTTTATCATCCCCAAATGCAACATTAATGTTTCATGTTGCTTGGACAGCATAACATACAAGTTTATATTTAAAAAAAATAATAAATCCGTATTTTGTGGGAATGCATATTTGTGTTTGACTTTCTAAAAATGTCGACACCTTTACGAAAACAAAATATATCATTAGATAGGGCACAGAATAAGCATCAAAATTATATATAACACTCTTATTCAACTTAATATTGGTAGATATATATTTTATCAGCTATTACTGAAAAGTTTATTTCATGTGAAACTAACTAATAACATTTTCAAGTCCTCTTTTAGCTTTTGCATTTAGTTTTTAATTTTTTTTATCTGAAACTATAACAGTAAATTATAGAAAAAAAAAATGACGGTTGAACAGTTTTCGAAGAAATGAAACAAAATGCCCTTTGGTACAAGTAATCAAATAATTGCATGAACTTTTGTCGTTACTGTTTGGCCAAACTCTTTTAAGTTGGTTAGTAATAACAGAAAAATCCTTTCTGATTAAAAAAGATTCGCTATTAATTTTCAGTTAAGACTCATAGCCTCTTTTAATTGATGATTCTTTTGGTCAACTAACGTATACATGGGAAGTTCCCATATAACTATAGCAGCCTGATGGCGAAGTGGCTAGCGCTGTGGCCTTTGGTATCCCAGGCTACAGGTTCGAATCCTGGCGATGGCAGGGATGTTTGTGAGTGGTTCGGAATTCACGTTAAACTGTAGGTCCCGGTCTGTTTAGTCTAAGGTGTGCACAAGATGACCGTAGAGCGACAAACCAAACCCATATAACTATTTGTGGTACATATGAAAGGAAACTTTAATTCGATGTATTGTACGACTATTGATTTTGGGGAAAATTGGCAAGTATTTTATATATATATATATATATCTAAGGATTCCATTAATTCTTCCCAAAGCTCAAACCAACTAATAAGTTACTTTTATTACAGGTTCTTAAAAATTCTCCAAAACTTAATTTTTAACATAAAAATGCAGTTATACGCAAAATGCAGTTATATATAAAATTATGTTTCTAAACATTAAAAGAAAAGCAGATATACATTTGGGAATTTTTATTTATTATTATTTTCGTTTTTAGAATAATTATAGAAAATAATTCGTGTGCTTGAAATTTAGATATAATAATTTATTATATAAATATTTATTTTACGTGAATTCAAAATTTATTGAATTTCATGCTGTACAAATTTAATTGGCTGATGTATTTTAAGTCATGAAATACATAGTTAGCCATTTTTCATAATTATACTTTAACTCTCTACGAATAGATGGCGCCAAACGTTACGCATATTTGAGTAGATCGATATTGCTTCAAACTATAAAAAAAAACTTTTTTTTTGTTATTTGGTTGAGGAAAACTTTAATTCTTACAGAATCTCTTGTGTTAATTTTCTTTGTAAATTAAATATCTGAAATAATGAAATATTTTATAAACGTAGAATTTTAAGAAAATCCAAATTTATAATCGAATTCATTCAGTAACATTGAAATTTTTTGTAGATCATTCAATCAAAATGTTCTGGTTTTTATACGCTTAATTAGGGAATATAAATGAAGGAAATGTTTGCATAAGAACATATCGCTATCCATCAAATAAATAGGATTCTATGGAATGCGAAACTTCTCAGAATTGAATGAATTATACATACAGTAGAAGAAAAAAATTATTCAAGTATATTAAAGAGTAAATTGAAAAAATAACAATATTCTTTTTTTTTTTAAACAGAAGGAATGATAATTATTGGGAGTGGAATAAATATTACGAGTGAAATCAAGAAACTTGATCACTAAATGCTTTTCCGAGGGTTTTTTTCCCCCCAGTGAAAGTTTTTTTTTTTAAATTTATAATTGTCGTAGTTTAGCTTCATCTAAGCTTTTGAACGGAATATTTCTATTGTCAGACATTTATTTGTTTCCGAATCATAACATGTTCTTTATGTTTTCATGTCCGCAAATCGTTAAAGAGTTTTCGCATTTTTCTTATGATTTTAGTAGTATAATGTGAAATGTTACACATCAAGCATCTTTACGGGATTTTTTTTTTAAAGTTGAGATTGTTATATATTCTGTATTTTGCTTCAAACAGCGAGAATTCAAATCAACATTTTGCAGTATGGTAACCGTGCAACCAAATAGTAGAACGAAGTCCTTCTATGAGTTGAAAGAGACAATATGTCTTTATAAATAACTGATTTACAGGAAAAACGCTCTTTCTGTTTAAATACTTTTGTGTAAATAGGCACAAACTATATCACGTTTGGGATGAATGCAGGTGTTTATATGAATTATCAAAATCCTAAGGAATATATGACTATGTAATCGAAATTTTATTTGCAAATGCATCATCTAAGACTGGATATTATAATATTCTCTTGCCCCTTTCATTTTTACGTGGGATTGATTAAATTATCTTAAATGAAAAGAAAATTACCGGAAGGAATACCCTTCTCAAAAAATTAACATAGATATGACCAGCTTGTTAATTTAAAAGGATTATAAAAATATAAAAAAATCAGTGATTGTATCAGTCATATTAATAATAACAATGACAATAAGATCAGTAATGTCTTGTTTTTTTACCCACTTTGGCAATATTGAATTTAAAATAATTTCCTGTTTTTCTCACTTTATATGCTGAAATTCTTAATATATACATTCTTATATGTTATAAAAGAGGGTTGAATATTTTAAATTTTCATTGAAAAAAATAATTGAAATGAACTACAATAATGAATAGACACAATATTTAAAAGGTGAATTTATTATTATTATTATTTATGAGAACTTTATGTGTACACATTTAATGGGATGAGGGATATAAAGTATACATTCCAGATCTAACAAAGTTCTTTTTACTTAGTCATATCAACAAGAAAAATAACATTTAGGATTCCTTTTTAAAAATCTTTTATTAATCTAAATCTCTACTAATCTAAATGTTTTACTTAAATTACAGTTATTTAGTCCTGCATGTATGCTGTCTTTGTTGCAAAATATCAGTTATATATTTCAAGTATTTGGTCAAGTCGGTTTCCTTTGACTTCGAATAAAAAAAAAAATTGGCTTTTGCAACTTTTCAAGGAAAAAGGAAAAAAAAAAAAAAAACTGAATGTATCCAAAACAACTTACAATTTTTTTTTCTTCAAAACATTAAGAACAGTATGTGCGTATATTCTACGCTTTATTTTACAATATTTTTTTTTTACAAAACGGGTCGAGATTTTTCAATTATCTTGATCGCCGTACAAAATACATGCAACGAAATCCTGTCAGCAGCCAGTTTAGCAATTGTAGACAGGTATACAGCCCCCTTAGAAGAAGCCCCCCTGCGACCATCTGTCGCGCAGGCAGTAGAAGAAAGGGAGTCCCGCACTTGACCCTTTTTCCATATGTCGCTGTGCCAAAGGAAGAAGAGATAGGATTAGGACTTACCTGAGAACCCTTCCCAATACATGCGGGCTGCTGACGACTCTGGTTACGCAAACACGGATTATTTAGCGTGTCTTGGAGGAATCCGTCACCCACTCAAGGCGTTTCTCCAGACATCTTAGTGAGGGTAATTAGCTTGATGAAAGAAAGAAACTATACATTTGATGCATAAAAAAAAAAAAATAGGCATGCAGTACAGCTAGTTGCCAACGTATACACAACTCCTACAGACACACATAATATACTACTGTGTCCAAAAAGTAAGACAAATTTTTAATTTAAAATTCAAGGGGCTTATGGAATTTCAATTTTTAAAATTTTTATTTTTTTATTTTTAGGTTGGCTGGCACTGTGTTAAATATGACGTCAGAATATTCCTCAGTGTTTGAGTTACGCTTGGTTTTGTGAGATGCTATAACTGATTCCGGAGATTTTTGAAATGTCTGAATTCATTGAGCGAAGAACTTGCGTTAAATTTTGTTTTCGGAAACGTATTGAATGTTGCAGAAGGCATTCGGTGGGCATTTCTATATAGGACAGAAATATTTACAAGTGGTATAAACCATTCAAAGAAGTTAGAGAATGCACTGAGGACGAAGAGCCCTCTGGTCGACCCTCAACCTCAACCAACGAAACTCGCATCCAAAAAAATTAAAGGTGCTTGCAAACCGTCGATTTACAATTAGAGACATTGCTGATGATGTCGGAATTTCAAAAGGATCGGTCCATTCCATTTTAGGCCTCAAACGCTTTAAATCTCGATTGGTACCGAAAACACTGAATGCGCCAGTTCACACTACATTGATTCTTCATGACTTTTTCACCAAAAATGAAACCCATATCGTTCCACAACCAACCATTCACAATTAGAGATTATTCCATAAACTCTAATTGTCCACAACCACCGTGCGACTTCTGGCTATTCCCTAAACTCAAAAGACCACTCCGGGGACACAGTTTCGAGTCGATTGAAGAGATTCAACGTGAATCACCGAGCGCTTTGAAGGCCATCCCTGCCGATGACTTTTCAGCATGCATTGAGAATTGGAAAAAACGTTGGCATGAGTGCATTGTGTCCGGAGGGGATGACTTTGAAGGCGATGAAATAAATTTGGAAGAATATATAAAGAGGCTTAAAAAAAAAATAATTCGTCTTACTTTTTGGGCACAGTAGTATGTACCGTATAATCTAAAAGTCGATATGCCATAAATTTATTAATAGCATTTTAAAAGATGGAAGCACATACATGCATTTCGGTGGAACATATAGTTCAGTTCGTATTCCATATGTTTAACTTGCCATACATATAACTTGACAGTATCATATGTCTAACTTGCAGAATTAATTTTTATTATGAATTTTGCAAAGAATTTACAACAAGAAACAAAGCAACTATTATGACGATCCCAAATTGAGTAAAAAAATTTGGAGAAAATGGTGCTATAACAAAGAGACGAGAAAAACCGTTAATTTTTGTTAACAGTGTTAAATGGTAAAATAAACATAAATTAACGGTTATTTTAACCGCTAATTTTTTTCAATATGTTGATAAGTTATGTATATGAATACTATATTACCGGCTACGTTAATTTGAATTGTAGTATAGAAAAAATAATAAAGTGTTAATTAAGAGACCTGCCAGGAGAAATCTATTATCTGTTACAATTTTGTGCCATATTTACTGTATCCAACAATTGTACTGATTATTATTTTTTTAATTTTTATGTGCAGAAAAATAAAATTTCTAATACAGGATTAAAATAATTAAATAAGCTCATTTTGATTTTGTTTTTTTATAGCAATAGCTACTATCAATCTATCGAAATGTTAAATTTAAATGGAGTTGAAAAAGAAAGCTTTAAATTTCATGTATGTTAAATTTATCTGAAGTTAAACTGTTAGTGCTTCCTTTCGTTATTAGGAGTAGACCGATAATTCTCTTTAACATAAATAAATTAACAGCTACATTAATTGTACAACGTAAATAAATTAACAGCTACCTTAATTGTACGGGGGCCTGAATGGTCGTGTGACTAGCGCTCTGGCGCTCCGTTCCACAGGTGTCGGATTCGAGTTCCAGCGATGCCATGGATGTTTGTAGTGGTTCGGAATCCCCTTTAAAACATAGGCCCCAGTCTAACAGAATCGTAGAGCGTTGCGGGGGTAGTGTTATTCCGCGTCCGTAACTTATCTTCAAACTACATGAACCTCCTGGGTAGTGCTAAGTGAGTAACGTCAGTGCAGCGCTTGCCTTAAGGCATCCAAGACAACTGTCGTGTTTGCAGCTGCAATAAAAACCTTAATTGTGCGACGTAAATAAATTAATAGCTATATTAATTGTATAATATAAATAAAATAACAGCTACTCTTAATTAGAGCATTTAATGTAGTTCCTTTTGTAGAACATGAATTGAATTATAAGCACCTATAATAACAATTATTGGCTTATATTTATTTAAATGTTATTATTAAATAATTGAGTATGTTACTTTTCAATTATATTGTACATAAGCCCGAATTGCCAAAACTAATTAATAATTTTAACTGATAATCTCCTTTCAATTGTTTTAATTTTATACATAATTCTAACTAAAAATGATAATAAACAAATTGTGTGAAAAAGGACTTTCAATGTGCCCTTGGAATGACATTACTTTATAAAATTAACGGTTATTTTAATGCGACTGTTATTATTATTTTTGTTTTGATTTTCCTTTATCGGTCATCTTATTTCTTTCTGAAACATTTTCCATGTTAAAAAAAAAAAAAAAAAGAAAGATGAACACATGCACTAAAATCTACAAATGCACGTTTTGATACATTTTAATCTGATTTAATTTATTGTAATAAGAAAGAGATTACGATATGAGTTCCTTGTTAGAAGGACACATTTGTAGCACATTCTGCGTTACTAAGGTGCGCAACTACACCCAGATTTTTGCCACAGCAATTTCAAACAAACATCCATTGAGGCACGAAAAATCCATAGTTCAGAAGGATCTGCCATTGGGGTGTCGAAGGAATAGAAGGGAGGGTCATACCAACCCTGATGGTACATGTTCCGAAGTACTTGCACCTTCCTTCCTCTTTCGAACTCAACTGAATGGTTTACGGATTTACCTTACCCATCTCCGAGATCTTGTCACTTCGTTTATCAGGTTTCAAACCCGGTTTACCCAGTTCGGAAAAACAAATGCAATATCTACAACTAAGGCATTGAATGTTTTATCTGGCGCAATTTGAAATTGCAGAATACATTTTGTATTCAGTTCAATTGTGCATGAATTGTGCTAAATATTTAATGTCGACAGATTAAGGTATGCTATTTATAAGTTATAAGTTGTCATTTTGAATAAAATTAAATATAATTCATGTGTCGTTAACAGTAATATTTATTCTTTTATGAATTTGATGGAAAATTGAGAGTAAATTGAAATAAATCATCATTATGCGAAATATTATTGTTTAAATATGCTATTAATTAGTAATTTAGTTTGATTGCTTTTTTTTTAAACTATACCATAACAGGGGATGAAAGGAACACCTTCTTGTAAAGGATGCATCAAATTTCTGATTTCCCATAAAACATACCGCAATTCTCAATTTTCTTTAATTCCATTTACGCTTAAAATATTTTGTAAATTCCATTCCATCCGAGCTTCTTTTTTTAATTCCATTTAAGCTTCCACACATAAACCCATTATTTGTTGGCTATTTTATGAAGACGATGCTCGATGTTGTTCTCTTGGATGAGAGGGGGAAAAAAAGGACTTTAGAGAAGAATTTCAAGGATGTACGCCATTTTGGATAAAACACAAAAATCTCAAAAGCTGCAATCTTTCACATTCTTTATAAAGTCAACTCGTTTTTCAAAACGTAACTGTATTGCAGATCATTAATAGGAATCGATCCACGTTCTCTTACGTATTGCAACATAGTACACAGTCCAGTCACATTAATGTGACCACCACCTACTTCCGACGTCAACGTGAAATAACCCATCACAAAAGGCAGGTGGCAGCACATTGCAGCGGAGTGTATATAACGGAAGTCCTAGGGCATCGGAAAGCATTTCAATCGTTGGCATAATGCAGAAACGTATCGATTTATCCGACGTCCAAAAGAGCATGATTATTGGCTTTCGGGCCAAGGGTGGAAGTATTTCGGAAACATCCAATTTTGTGAACTGTTCGCGTGCCGTCTGGTAAAAGTATTCCGTGCATGGCAAAATAGTACCATCCGAAATCAGCGGCGTGGCACATGTTGTGCACCAAGGGCTATAGATGACAGAGGCGAACGAAGGCTACGGAGATGTGTTCGGGCGAATAGACGTGCAACTGTTGAGCAACTGACCACCCAAATGAACCAAGGGGCTACCAAGACTGTATCCTCAACAACGGTTCAGCGAACGTTGCTGCGCATGGGCCTTCGCAGCAGACGCCTGGTTAATGCACCTATGCTGACTGCTGTTCATCGGCGACGAAGGCTGGAAGGCACTGGAGTCGGCATGGCTCAACATCCCAGTGAACACCTTCAGAAACCTAATTGACTCTCTTCCTGCACGTCTCGTAGTGGTCCGCTCTGCCAAAGGTGGTTATTCTACCTTTTGATAGGTGGTCACATTAATGTGACTGGACTGTGTATATTAAATACATAGATAATGATGGAATAGCAGATATTGTTTAATTGATATCAGTGGTTCTTAAACTATTTTTGGTTCGCGATCCCTTTTAAATTTAAAAATATCCCACTAATATTATTGATGTGTAAAATAATATGAAAGCCACATTTGCATGAGGTCCTATATCACATTTTTGTTTTGCTATACTATATACAAAAATTAATGTTTTACTAAACCATATACCAAATTGATGTTTTTATTATAATTTATATCAACCTATATTTATTGTACTATACATTAAAAAAAATGTAATAAACTGAATATAGAAAAAAAATTGAAATTTGAAAAAAAATATGTGCAAATACTTACAAAAACTAGAACTGAATTAAAAGTTACTTAATACATGATAAAAAAAAATTTAAAAAAATTAATAATATTAATAGCAAGAACTTTTTAAACTTTTAACGTAAAAACGACAAGATGTTAAAAAGTGAATTTTTCCTAATTTTTTCCGGGCACCACATCAAATCCCATCAATGACTTCAAACAGAGAAAAAGCATTTGTTTCATTATATTTTCGAAAATATCGTAAGTGAATCATCCACTCTGTCCAAATATGCTATTTCTTTTTGTACTTGGCACTACATACATTTTCATTCACCCTTATTTCTATCTGCAAATGATGTAAAATACTTAAGGCATGGCTTTCCAAACATGTGCACAAAACATAAAAACAAAATACTTTAAAATTTAATTTTAGTTGAGATTTTTGCACAATTTTTTAATATTTTTTCCATAATATTTATGCAAATTTGTGAAAACAGTAAAATTTTTATTTCATTTAAATATTGATCCAAATTTCTTCTTTATATTTATGTATTTCTCATTTCAGTGATAAGAACTTATTGATCTGCTCAATGATTTAAAAAAAAATTCTGTTCAATGATTTAAAAACAAAAGTTCTGCTCAAAGATTAAATAAAAAGTTTTGCTCAATGATTTAAAAAAAAAAAAAGTTCTGTTCAATGATTTAAAAAAAATTTTGCTCAAAAATAAATTAAGAATTATTCTACAATCATACTTTGATTTTTATGTAGGATACCTTAAATTGTATTTTATTTTCGAGCTATTTTTTTTTCTTTTTTCTTGACAATTATCTAAATTCGTTTAACCTATATCTGGCCTTGAACAACTTTTTCTTTCCCTTTATTTTCTCTTCAAATGCGTCGTATACGAAGGTTATACACTTCTTTTTTAGATCAAGGACAAACGGAAGATAGCAATATCGTGATACGGCAGATCGTAATACATTAGATAACATAGAACATATTAAGCATTACCAGAGTGCATCATATGAAATGTGATGCCCCATATCATTTCGTGGCCTCTCAATTTGAAACGAACTCCTCTAGCATCGACATCTGGGAGCTAAAGGAAATTAGCACCCTTTATCCCAATCATTGAACCTAATGGAGAAACATTCGTTTCATAGATTTATCAGGCCCCATCAAAAATGCATGTAATGGAGTAAGATTTCTTCTCTGTATCTTACGTTATGTTAGCATATTATATTTCGAATAATACATCGAAAAAAACTTCTGTCTAAATGCAAGGTTGATAATAATACATCAAAAATAACTTTTAGTACAAATACCAAACAATTCAAAGTTATTTACCTCTGTCATGGCAGATATATCCTAACTACCAGCCACATTGCACAACTTTGGTTTGTCTCTACAATAATTTTTTTTGCGCATTTTAGGTTAATTAAAACGGAACGTACAGTTTAACGTGGATTCCGAACCACTAACAAACATATATACTACCCCATGATTCATGAACCTGAAGCCTGAGGTATCAATGAGTGCTAGCCAATTGGCCATGAGGCCGTTTGCACAACTTTGAGCTAGTACAATATGCTTCAAAGATATTGTTACTGATCCCCTTAGTGCAGGAAAGCCTACACAAGGTCCAGAAGACCCCGTCGCAGGCGATTGGTCCATGGCTAAGGGTAATATGCAGTTTTACTTTAGAGAGGAATCGCGAGGATTGAAGACTGACTAAACCTCAAGACAACGCTATACAATCATATTAGACCAGGACCTAAGGTTTAAAGTGGACCAAACCACTACAGACATTAATGGCACCACCGGAGTCAAACCCTAAACATATGGCACCGAGTGCCAGAACGCTAGACACTTGGCCATTCAGGCCCAAAAAGGCCCTTACTCCCAACCCCAAAAAGCCCTTCAGGACCCCAGTCTTCAAAGGTACATGGATCTATTTACACTGTACATCCATCAAAGAGTTTTAAACAAATGAATTTACATCATCAAGTCAGCATACAACTGACATGGTTTATTATTGGGCATACTTACTCATTTCGCCATTTCTTTTATCTGAATTACCTCCATTTTCTTCTGCATATAAAAGTGTTTTGTTCATCAAACATAAGTTTTGTTCATCGGCCGAATGTTCAACAACAGAGCAAAACTAAACATACTTATTACTGAACATCTTGTGTGATTTACTGGAAGACATTTTCCATGATAATCTTTGTATAATTGCTTCACATGTTGGTCTCATGCTTTATATTTGAAATTCATTTTAAGCACCGTTCTGTTCTGTTGCCTTTTATGATATTTTTCTTTTGTTGATGTACATGGTTTTATTAACTCCATGTTGAACAATATGTTCGGTGCCGTATGGTTAAAATTGTTCCTACCACGTTAAACAGCGCCTACCGAACTACTTAATGCCAACTTTGAGCCATGGTGAACATCCACGTCTCGAATGAAAAATTCAGAAATGGGATCTGGAGGGATTCATATTCCTCGAGCCCGTAAGAAGAACTTTATAACCAACAGGTTTATCGTGCTTATCGCCAGCACACACAACAATGTCAAATAGTATTATGATTGAAGCTGATCTAGTTGTCTTTGGACACCACATGTGCAGGTATTTAATTGTGCTCATTTGCATTTGAATTGAACATTCGTCTGTATTCTTTAATTTTCTTGGATCCTCTCTTGGATTTTCGAGAGTGTTCGGGGAAATTCGAACAGTTATCGGAGGGCCTCACACCCTTGCGTATATCCTTGTGTCTACTCTTGCGCCATACCCTTCGTCTTTAGGTACCACATGTAAGAGTATTTAATGTGCTCATTAGCATTTGTATTGAGCATTCGTCTGTATCCTTTTTTTCTTTTATCTTCTCTTGGTTTTTGAATGTCTTCAGGGAAATTCGAACAGTTATCGGAGGGCCCCATACCCTTGCAGTGGGCCAAGGGGTCCAAAAAACTGTGCCACAGAAGAAGCACTCGAACGGATCAGAAATCGTTTCCTGACCCCCTTTTCTGTCGTGACCCCATTGTGCAGAAGGGCTTCTTCTTCCCCTTTGATTCGCTGTTTGTAATCGGAGAAACCAGCACCAGAATCGGCAGTGTTATTATCACACAGCAGCGGAAAGGGGGAGGTTTCGGGTTTTTTGCTTCCTTTCCTACTCGCAAGGGGGCGTCCCTCGGATGCTTTTTGGTCTTGAGGGGCTTCGACGCTCTTGGGAAAAACATTGCATGGTGAAGTCGAAGTTGGAAATATAGTAGGTACCTCTGTGTACGTCCTTATCAATCCTATGCCAACTTGACGTATACCAAACGAATTTTTCCCATAAGAAATAATGGAAAATGATTCATCAGTTTTCATGAAAAAAAAAATCCCATATTTATTGATATGCAGTAGAACCTCTAAGTCGAACTTCAAGGGAAACGCCAAATAATTCGAGTTAGAGTTTTCGACTTATGGATGATTTCGACTTATGGAGGATTTCGACTTATGCGGATTTTGTAAGGAAATATTCGACTTGTAGAACAGATACTTTCTAACTTATTTTGAGTTAGAGATATAAAATAAATAAAAATTCAAGTTACAGCGGTAATAAGCATGTTCATTTGCAACTTAAAAGTTATATTACGTACTACAATAAGCACTTCAAACTTTTCAGCGAGAGTCAAAGTTTTCAGTTTACGTTTCACAGCACTCATTTTTTAACAATATTATTCGTATATTGTTGTTATAAAATAGATGTGTATTGCAGTAAAACCAAACTACTTCTGATATTTTTGCAATCGACAACAAAAGATTTGTTTCGCTACAGTTCAAATGAAATCAATAGCAATAATAAGAATAAGAATTATAATAAGAATATATCATAGAATTGGTTATTCTATTTACTGTATACTCATACATTACTTTCTAAGAAACAAGGACGTGCAGTGTCGGCAAATCTTTAAAATCGGTAACTTATTTTTCACCGAGCTATACAGGTAATTAGTTTCAAATGATCGAGTTGTAAATAAGGTTGCAAAATCAAACATTGCTAATGTTCGAGCTATAGAGGCCCATTTTTTTTTTTTTTTTTTTTTTCGGGTTACGAATGGAAAATATATACCAAAATGTCCTGTGGGGATTGAGTCATTATTTCGACATATATAGGGTTGAAATTTCGAGTGATGGAGGTTTTGGGGCTTGAAGGGAAAGGGAAGGGAACAAAATTGTTTTGGAGGTTTACGACTTATGGAGATTCGACTTAAAGAGGTTCTACTGTATTATGCATGTATAAAATAATTTAAACACTAGTTAGTACTGAAACAGTGAGTTGACAAAGGCGTTCTTTCGGTTTTCGCAATGTGTTAAAATGGAGAAAATAGGAAGAACTTTCTTATCAACCCGATGCATGAATATAAAAGAAGAGTTAAATGAATTAAATGCACATAATTTATCAAATTTAATTTTCTATCTCTATTCCCTACTTGGACTTGATTGAGGACCACCGGATTTTTAAGTTTATCAAAATCTGACTCCAAATTATTTTGTTTCTGCCATCACCTCGAGATGTTTCGACAATGTCATGTCCTTCCAGACTGTGCTATTACGGATTGGTTTTTTCTTTGTTGGGCTTGCTCTGCAAAATTTTTGACATCCATTCATTTGCCCTGTCGTATTCCAAACGATGGTCGTATAGCAAAGCAAGTCTTTTGCGTCTAAACAGGACGTATATCAAGTTGGATTTCTTCTAAAGAAGAGGTGTATTGAGGTATGGCTGTAACATTAGAAACGTTTCTTGTGGAACTGAACTATTCGCTTTTTTTGCAACATCATTTTGTTAAGTTGCTTTTAATTTTCCACATATATCCATATTTCCTTTCAAATAATCAACAGGTTCATGTTTAAATACTTTATCTCTGTTACTCAATCAGTGATGTAATAATAGTGTTCGCAAGCAAATTATAGTAGTTCTGAGGATTTATTTATTTTATGGATAGGTTAAAACGTGCTGATATTCTGCCATCCAAAACGTGATTGGAGGTGATGTTGGCATACAAAAAGTTCATTGAGTTTGAACTTAAAAACTTTGTTTCCTTCATCCTGTTAATAATTGTTTTTAAGTAGAATTACATGTAAAATTAAATTCTTTAAAAGTAAAAAGATGGGAGAAAGCAAAATAATAAAAAAAAAGATTTTTTAGTTAAAATTTCGGCTTTTTTTATGTATATTTAATATTATACATTTTTGGTGAATTTATATTAATATATCTGTTGTGACGTTGATGGAAGAAACATTGTTAATTTTAATTTATAAGTTTTTATTCAATTAATAAGTTATATTTAAAAATATAGATTACTTATAATTTGTTATTATTGTTGTGAATCTTTCTCAGTTAAAAGGTATTGTTGTATATTTAAGTTGTTTCATGAATCCTTCACCTTAAACGTAACACAAGTCCATATCCAAAACGCGAGACATCTGAAAGTTAATAAAATGAATAAATTATAGTGCTATATTGGATATTGAAAATTAAGGAAGAAAGTATTAAAATAAAATTAATGATATTATTTCAGCTATCAATGTTCAAGTTTTTATTTTACCAAATCCTATCAAGTGATCATTTTTACTATTTGTTGAAGATGTTTTTCCCAATATTTTTGAAGATGTATATATCTGTTAAAAAATCGCAATTTTTATCAACAAGGTATAGGGATTAGGATAAGCGTAATACGTACATTTTTGGATATTAAAAAATAGAGGGGAAAATCCAATTGATTTGAAACGGGAAAAAAAGAAATAAATTAAGAAATTTTATAGGAAAAAAAAATTTAGTTCAAAGCGATTAAAAATCTTTATCAATATTAATACATGTTTAGAGAATAATTCTTTTGAAGATAAAATTAAAAAGGAAAGTAACGTGGTATTTCTTGGATCTTTCATCAAAAATTATTTAAAAAAAGCTCTGTTTTGTTTCTCTTATTTATAAATATTTTTTAATTATAAAAAAAAAAAGATCTTATTCGATTACATATGGCCAGTAAATAAAATGCATTTATGTTAAATTTAAAAAAAATAATAACTGTTTACAAATCTATAATGGTGAGGTAACAGTGTTTCTTTAATTTAAAGAGTTGAGCATAATTGTAATACAAGTTAAATAATTGGTTAAAAATACCAATTCTGAAATGGAATCACATCGGCTGGATAGTATAAAATACAACTTTCCAGTAGTCTTTATTTCTAATGTATTCCTTTTGAGTATTTTCTATCATAGGCTCAAAGAATTTTATACGGAAAAAAGTTTGTTTACATAAGATTTTAGAGAAACACGCTAAATATGTGATATTCCTGAAAAAATACTCTCGAAAGCAGTAAAAATAATTAAATATAAAATCATATGATCAGTATAATTAAATATAAAAAATTATAATTTAAATATTAGTAAACATATTAGTTTAGAACAAAAAAGTTACTGTTTTGTTATTATTTTTAAGTATTTTTTCAAATTCAGATTTGTATACATACAATTAAATTTATATCGAAACAGTATGTTGTCGAATGTTTCAAAAATGCTATGTTCTATAACAAATGCTTTCTAAGTGAAAATAATTTATTAAATAAGAGAATCCTGAAGCAAAGACTATTTTTCTGAAAAAGAAAAATAGATTTATTAAAGTTTAAAATATTACTTTCAAAGTTTAAAAATTCAAAATAGATAAATTTGTTAAAAATCATATAATTTATTCCTAATTGTAAAGATTCGTTCATTTTTCAAACATTCATAAATTACTATTTTGTTTAAAAGCATACAGCAAAACTTATTTTAAATTTGCTCGAATTCATTTTGTGTCGCTTTATATTTATTTGTCTGTTAGCCTTGTAAAAAATATGTTGTTAAAGCCTAATTGCACTGGACAAGTCAAAAAGTGTTATAATTTTTTTTAAGCGAAAAAAATGCATGCCATTCTGTATTCTTTTAAGAAAGCTTATCTCAAATTTATTATTTAAAAAACCCGTGCTAATATCCTCTTGGTGCCCAAGACTACAGATGTATGTTTCTTTCTAAGTAATGGGTTTTTCTTTTCTTTTTTCCTCCTACCAGTTGTAAATATTCTTACATCGCACACTCGTTTCAACACACAAAGAAAAGTTTAAAATAAGCAAAAATATTGCGCAGTTGCTAATTTTAGAAAAAATAATTTATATAGGTCTTGTACAAATATAAAATGGGGTATTTGAATATAAGATTTGCAGTTTTAATTAATTAAATCCATAAATACAGAACTCGTGGTTTGTTGCACATTAATTTGTATGTTAACATTAAAAATAAGGGGCCTCATGGTAGAATAGCTAGCGCTCTGCCGATCGGTTTCGCGTTCAAGTCCCAAATTAGCGATTTTATCGAATAAATTGTTGAGTCCTTCCAGTTCCATTAAATTAATTTAATGATATGGAGCCTAATGTCCGAGAGGCTAGCTCTCTGGAGCCCGGTATCACAGTTTTCGAGTTCGAGTCTCCGCCGGTGTTGTGGATGTTTGTAGTAGTTCGGAATCCACTTTAAACGGTAGGTCCCGGTCTAGTACTACTGTAGAACGTTGTGGGGGTAGTGTTACTCGCATCCATAGCATGTCTTCAAGCTGCACGGGCCTCCTGGGTAGTGCTAAAGGAGTAACAGCGGCGCAGCCTTTGTTTATGGTATAAATATTAACTATCTCTGTATTGGATGCTGCATTAGGACAACAACATTAAAAATAAAAACTTCATTCATGTTGGTTAGACTAGTTTTTTCTTCAAAAATTTTTTCACGTGTGAGCTGGTCGTGGGAGAAACAGTCTATCATCATTTTGTGTTAATTTCAGAACTTAAGCACAGTATCAAAGTTGCTATAATTCTTCTAATGGTTATCGATGCATAGCATGATTGCTGCCGTTTGATGACACAGTGAATGCTTGTTGATACATGGCATGGTTACTACCGATTGATGCAACAATTAGATGCTTGCCGATACATGGCATGATTGCTACCGATTGATGGAACAGTTGGATGCCTACCGATACATCGATGGCATTCAATATTTACCCAAGTAAATTACTCAATTTTTGTTCAATGAAATTTTAAACTTAGATAAAATTACTTGGTTAAATTTCAAAATGGATGCAATGGAGGTACAGGAATTGGTTTTTCCTAGGGTGCTCCAATAACCTGGTATTTCCTTTGCGTCTTTGTCCAATACCTCCAGTTCCCCCTTCTGCCTATTATCCAATTGTTATGATTAGTATTACTGGCGGGGGATTCCTTTTTCCCTCTTGGCTTATTACCATTGAGAGAAATTGCATTCGGAGGAAGTCCCTTGTGCCGCCTAATCCTTTTGGGGTGCTTGCAGCAAACCTTTTTTGCGAATTGCGGTTCGCTTTACGAATAATTTTTAGGCCAAGGATCGGGAAAAAAAAGAAAAGAAAAGAAAGTGGTGAATTACTCTTTCTCTCGTTTCTTGTCGAGCGGAAGGAAGAAATCCCGGATTTAATTTTTTTTTTTTTTTTTTCTATTCTTTTGAGCCTCTCTGGAAAAATTATTCAATAGTTTTTTTATTATTGTTATTTGCTGGTTGTCGGTTTTCACGCATTATATTGATATAACTTTCACAATGGTGAATATAGTAATTCACATACGTCTTGGAAAAGCAAGCTGTGGATAATCTAACACAGACGCCTCTTATGTTGCAGTTCCAGCAAATCTTAAAAACCACCAATAGTTTTAGCCAAATGGCACCGAACATATTGCTCAAACATGTACGAGTACTTCAAAGAAAACAAAATATCATTATCGGATTGCATAAAAGGTAACAGAACAGGACGGTGCTTACAATAAATTTCATATATAATGCATGAGGCCAGTATGTGAAGCAATTATATAAAGATTAAAACGGGGAATATCTTCCAGTAAACCACACAAGATACAATGTTCAGTACTAAATATGTCTTGCTCTGCTGTTGAATGGCAAATATATAACAGAGATCTAAACTTCTTTTCATGTTGATGTGCATTCAATGTACTGCACATCAACATTTCTATATTCATCATTGCATTCTAAATTGCAGAACTTTGAAGGAAGTATCCAAACTTCAGCTGCTAATGCCTGGTTTGTTTTCTGAAAGAACTTGAATTTTCTATTGATTTCTTGGGTTGTTGACTTTTATTTTGAAAATTATGGACAATCTTAGTTTTTTTAAGCCTATTGAAGAAATTGATACAAAAAAATACATATTTTCACTATGGCATAGTTATAATATTAAAACTATGGTGTAATCAAAATAGAGAACAAAATAGTTTCACTAAATCTCTTAAAATCTCTTTTACGTTTTCCACAATATTGTCAGTTGGATTTAAGCTTTCGTTTTTACTCAGCAAATCTTTAAAATCGCCGACTTCTGTTTTTCAAATGTATTTAACACTCATTGATAAAATAGCAAATATATAACAGAGATCTAAGCTTCTCGATCTCCTAATAAGATAAGGCAATAGTGCATTCATCCAATTTTCATCGTTACGTTCAATATACTGCACATCAACATTTCTCTTCTAGCATTCCAAATTGCAAAACTTTGAAGGAAGTATCCAAATTTGCCAATGCTGGGTTTGTTTTTCTCAAATATCTTAAATTTTTCCTTAATTTCTTGGGTTGTTGACTTTTATTTTAAAAATTATAAAAAATCTTGAATCTTTTGGAAGTCTATTGAAGAAATTGATACAAAAAAAAAATATATATATATTTAGACGATATAGTTGTACGAACAGAATTGTTTCACTAAACATTCTCTTAAAGTCTCTTTTACGTTTTCTACACTATTGTCTTCGATCCATTACTCGCCCTGATGATTGCATCTGCTCCGTCTTTCATTTACTTTTGCTGTCTTGAGTTGTCTTAAATTATGTTTGTCAAACAGAATAATTGTGGTCAATATCAAGAATTTTAAAATAGAGATAGTATATGGTGCTTCATGGCGAGTACACAAGATACATCGGCAAAGAAACATAAAGGAAATGCTCAGTAGTTTAATATGGTACGCTTACTTAAACAGAATTTAATTGGCTGGTTTTAATGTGGAATGGTTTACTATGACAATTTAATTAACTAGTTTTAGTGTAAAATGGTTTACTGTCACATAATTTAATAATGGAAAATAGTTTAATCACATAATTGGCTGGTTTTAATGGGAAATAATTTAATGAAATGGAATTTAATTTACTGGTTTTAATGTGGAATGGTTTAATAAGCGGAAATTTATTGACTGATTTTAATGCGGAATGGTTTTCTGTAACATTTAATTGGCTAATTTTAATGTGGTTTACTGTAACAAAATTTAAGTGGCTGGTTTTAATGTGGAATGATTTACTTTAACGAAATTTAATTGGCTGGAATCGTTTACTGTAACAAAATTTAATCGGCTGGAATGATTTACTGTAATAGAATTTAATTGACTCATAATAATCTGAAAGGAGTTACAGTAACAGATTTTTAGGATTTTTTGAACAGGACAAAAGTGATAAGAACTTCGGTTAGTGTAAGTGTTGTAAAATGGCTCACAAAATGCGAGTAAATCCCTGCTATCTAAACACTATAATTCTATGAAGCGTGAAAGAAATTTAAGCCGTTGAAGTCAAAATAAAAGTTAAAAAAGGAGAATAATCCACATTTTTTCCCAAGATTTTTTCTCAACTTCTCTTTAACAATCACTAGTAACTGATTTATGAATCCCTGGCTTAAAGAGATTCCTTCTAGATCCTTCTTGAAAATTCTTTGGTATTGAAAAACAATGTTGCTTACAGACTTGAAAAGTTCACTGGCGATTCATAAGAATGGTTTAAAACAAAATAATCTGATGATGATTTTTTTTAGGAAAAACAAGTTTAGCTGTCTTGATTTTGTCATTTAATGCTTACCAAATTATCTGGAATTTATTTTAAAAAATATATCCTAAACCCTTGTAGACACATTGTATACCATCACAGAATTTTTGCCACGAATGAGGATTACTGATATCCTGAGGGTACAGGGTCAAGGCTT
>BPLQ01003328.1:0-12639 GCA_021605075.1 Caerostris darwini
ACTAAATCAATGATAGAAGTGGAATTAGTACCTATTCTAGTAGGAGTGTTAGGTGCAATAATGTCTAAATTTAGATTATGAGCATATTTTTGCAAAGCAGCGCCAGTTTGATTAT
Organism: Caerostris darwini; assembly: GCA_021605075.1. Classification (NCBI taxonomy): domain Eukaryota; kingdom Metazoa; phylum Arthropoda; class Arachnida; order Araneae; family Araneidae; genus Caerostris; species Caerostris darwini. Next base: position 116 of record BPLQ01003328.1, read on the forward strand.
TATAATTGCAGCCCCAGTTAGTATGAGGCGCATTAAAATCCCCCGCAAGAATTACACTGTTATTAAGGGAAAATAAGATATCTAAGTCGTTAGTAAGGTTAGTAGAAGCAATACCGTTAGGAACATAAACAGAATTAACATAGAGAGATGGAAGATGTGGAAAAGTGAGAGAGATGATTGTGGCTTTGATTCCAATTAGCTGCGGAGTGGCGATGTGATTGTGAGGTAGAGAATTCTTAATAAAAATACCTGTTCCCCCAGAGACTGGATCTTGAGGACCGTCGTTCCTATAAAAAGTGTACCCCGTTAAGTAAGGTGTTTGTGAATGCTTATGGTGTGTTTCCTGAAGCAGTACTATATCTGGGTTATAATTATCTACAAAGTTAGTAAATTCAAGCATTTTAAACCAAATGTTACAGGAATTCCAATAGCAAATGCGAACTCCAGAAATCAACTGAGTCATTAAGGAGCATTATTGGGCGTTTGTGTAGCCAGGCCATTAATAAAAACCTGTAGTTTATCGACTTTGTTGTCGGCTTGTCTTACTTGTTGTAGTATATTAGCAGTATTTTATCATCCGAAAAAATGGCAACAAATTCCCGCATTAGTAATAAAGTATTATGAATAAAAGGTGCCTGATCCGCGATGCTCTTTAATTGACTCAATTGATTTGGGGAGAAGTTATTATCAATAGATGCATTATTTACCTGTTGTTGTATCGTTGTTTGATTCTTGGTTGCCGAGGCATAAGAAAAATTTGGCGTAACCTGTCTGGCAGGCGTGTATTTTGGATAGGTTGCATACTTGGTGGTATTTATCTTAATTTTAGGAAATTTGGAGCAGCCTCTCCAAGCTGCAGTATGTCCAGACTATCCACAGTTAATGCATTGTGGTATTTCCAAGCGATCATAAGTTTGACAATCTTTGTGGGAATGCTCCTCACCGCATTTCAAGCAACGGGCTTTGAAGCCGCAGTTATTAGAGCTGTGGTGAAAAAAGTTGCATTTAAAACATTGTAAGGTGGGGGGTTTTTATTATATTTTTCCACAATCACAGCGAGATACATCAGCCGATTGACTTTAAAAATTTCCTGATTGTTGGAAGACCTAGCCAACGTTATTTGAAAGATCGGGAGAGGCTGTTTATCCCTGGTCCTAGTGAGTTGTACAACTTTCTCTATTTTAAAACCTTTATCAGCCAAAGCGGCTTTAATGTCATTTACATCAGTATCTTTATGCAGTCCCTTAATAACTGCCTTAATAGGGCGCAAAAATTTAGGGGTAATCACGAAGAACTCAATGTCCTTTTGATTTAAGAATCGCGTGATCTCTCGGTGTTGATCTTCAGAGGCCGGGAAGATCTTGACCATCTCACCCGCCAACTTAATGTGCACATCACCCTCAAACTTATCATCGATAAGCTTGAGCATGTCATTCAAGTTTGCTTTTGGTTTTACCATAATTGGCGGCATTTTCCGAATGATTTGAACACAATCTTCCTCGACCGCAGCGTCGGTACTCAGTGCATTAAAATTATTGCTAGTTACAACCGCCTCAGTAGATTTATCTTTACTATACGTAAAGGTAGCTTTGGCAATTAATTTTTTACTGGGAGTTTTAAACTCCCCAGTCTTTAGTCCCCAGTTTCATCCCCAGTTTTTCATTGCTAGCAATTTGGCTAGCGTTTCGTTTACTTTTATTTTTACTATTTACATTAACTTTACTAGAATTAGCAGTATTTACATTAGCGTTCTTACTATTTACATTAGCATTCTTACCATTTACATTAACTTTAGCAGAATCAGCATTAGCATTATTTACATTACCAATATTTACAGTTTTAAGATTATGCAATGGGCATTTTACAATAGGGCAAGGATACCGACTTACCCATTCAGCCAGGAATTGGCGCTTCTTTAGCAGATTCTCATTCATTTGCACATAATCTTGTGGCAAGTCAGATCGGAGCGACTGTGCAACAATAGTGTCTATAACGTCCATTTCTTTCAGGGCAGTTGAAATTTGCCGACACATTCCCTCTGGGGAAAGTTTTTCTTTGTCATTGTCATTTTTCATAGCTTCCACTTGACGCGGCGAGAGTACTTCACGATGGTCCTCAGAAGGTCCGTTCCCCTCGGTAGAAATGTCCATTTCACTCATCGCTTGGTAGTAGAAAACGCAGACGGTCGAAAAAACACGTCTGCTTACTTCCGCGTTCCAAACGAAACTCTTGTCGGATTTCAACAGGAAAGGTGGTGTAAGCAACTCGGTCATGACTATAAGTACCTCGGTGGGCGGAGCTAGTGAAAAGAGAGCTGCCTTATTGGAAGTTGTGGCGAGAGCGGAGAGACGAATCGGTGAGTCTGGTAGAAAAAGAGTGAATGTTTACTATTCTATCCTGGGTCGAATTTAACCCTTTTAGGGATAGGAAAGCTTTGAAAATCGTGTTCGAAAATAGCACGTGGTCTTTTTTTGTTACATTTATTTTGTTGGTACTCCGGTAAATTAATCATAGTAGGGTTATTGCAGGATGGAATTTTAATAATAAAGTTTTCGGCAAGCTTTTTGGCATAATTAAGTATCGGATTGATTTTTAGTTCGGAATGAATACGCGATCTATTGTAGTAATAAGGAGTATTGGTAATTTGCATAAGAACTTTGTTTTGAAAGACCTGCAGTTTCCTCAGGTTGGCTACGGTAGCATTAATCCAAATGGGTGTTGCGTAGGTCAGGATAGGCCTGATTACAGATTTGTAAACAAGAAGTTTGTTTCTGATTGATAGCTTGCTTTTCCAAGAAATCAGTGGTAAGAGTGAGTAAAAAGCTTTATTGGCTTGTTTGATTTTTTCGGTAATGTGTTGTCCAAAGATAAGTTTTCTATCTAAGGTAACTCCTAGATATTTGTAGTTAGTTACGAACGGGACTGGTTCGTCAAAGATATAAAGCGGTTGGTTTACGTTAAATTGGCGTCTGTTGTGAAAAATCAGAAGTGCGCATTTACTGGTGTTAACTTTAACTTTCCATAGGCAAAGCCATGTCTGGAGTCTATTGATGTAGGTTTGAAGTCTAAACATTAGCGTAAAAATGTGTGTGTGTTGCGTGATGACAGCGGTGTCATCTGCGTACATTGCGGTGTTGATTAAGTCGTCCTTCGGGAAGTCGTTGACGTATATGTTGAACAGAAGTGGTGAAAATATCGATCCTTGCGGAAGTCCACTTTCAACACTTCTGGCAGTGGATATGTTTTGATTTACTTTAACCTTGAAGTTTCGGTTAGTGAGAAAAGATTTGATCAAAAAAGTTAGCGGCAGTGGAAAATTCAATTTTTTGAGTTTGAAGTACAAACCGGTATGCCATATCTTGTCAAACGCTTTCGCGATGTCAAGAAATAGGATACCGGTTAGACTTGCGGTGTTGTATCCGTGGTGTATTAATTCTACCACTCTGAGCAGTTGGTGGGTTGTGCTAAGGCTTTTCCGAAAACCAAACTGCTCCGGGATGATGATGTTGTTATTATCGCAGAAGTAATTTAATCGGTTAAAAATGACGTGTTCATAGACTTTACTAAGAGTGCTTAAAACGGAAATTGGACGATAGTTAGTCGGATTTTTCGGATCAGTGCCGGTTTTATGAATGGGCGAGATTAAAGCGGTTTTCCAGACCGTCGGGAAATAAGAAAGATTTACGAGTTCATTTAAGATATTAACTAGCCACCAAAGATATTTGTTTGGAAGGAAGCGAATCATGTTAGAGTTAATATTATCGATGCCAGCGGCTTTCTTAGGTTTAAGAGTCTTAATAAAATTTATAACTTCTGTAGCGGTTACATTATGAATGAAATTAACATGCGGAGTATTGAAATATTTGTCCGTTTCTGAAATAATAAGATTATTTGTGAATTCATTACTGGTGTTTTGGTTCAGCTCGAACTGGAGCTTCCAACAATCTGCAATTTTTCGGCCTTATCGGCCGGGGTTATTGCCATGTTGTTGTCGTCCAATCCGAGGGGAGGAATGTTATTTCTAGTGTTTTTAAGACGTTTTACTTCCTTCCAAAAAGCGGTCTTATTTTCTGTTAATGCATCTGTGTGTTTTTCCCACACCGAATTTTTATACTCGATTACGCGGGTTTTGATTTTATTTTCCAGTTTTTTAAAATTTGTTTTGAGCGCCGGGTCCCTGGTTCTTTGCCAGAGCCGTCTGATATAATTTTTATTCTTAATTAGCGTTTTGATGTTTTTTGGAAGTCGCCCTTTTTGGGTTAGGTATTTATGATTTGAAGAATGATTTAAAGCTGTGTACATATCTTTGGTGAGGTTTTCAATGGCTTTATCGGCGTCATCTTCGTTTTTAATATTAAAAGGTTTTAAATTGGTATGCTGAAGTTTATAATTATAATCGTTCCAGTTTGTGACGAATAGGTTAGGCGTAGAATGAGGGTTCGTATCTGTTTTAAGATCGAGAATGCACGGTAGATGGTCAGAGCTAAGTTCGTGAAGAACCGTCGTCGTGGTAGGAAAAGGAATGTTTTTAAATATAGCGAAATCGAGCACGTTGCGCGGGACTTTGGCCCTATAATCGATATGCGTTGCTGTTGTAGGTGCGATGATTTTAAAATTATTCTTATTGACGCATCTGTTTAAGCAGTTACCTCTAGAGCTATTTATAAGATTATTCCACGTGGTGTGCGTAGCATTAAAATCCCCGGCGAAAATGATGTTATTGTGAATTTTTGCGAGTTTTTCTAGATCCGCCACTTGCGTATGTCCGTGTGGTTTGTGGTAGTATGAGATTATAACAATAGAACTGGCGTTGCTTAGCTTTAGTTTAACGATCGTTGCTTCGGTAGTAATTAACGTTGGTGTAGGCACTTGATGGTGAGTGAGTGTATTTTTAATATAAATGCATGTGCCGCCTCGTGCGTGACTAGCGTTTGTGACTATCCTATCGTTTTTGTACAGTGTAAAATTGGGAATTTGCGGGTTTTGCCCTGGATGTAAAAAAGTCTCTTGAATAAGAAAAAGATCGAGATCATGGTCGGAAACAAACTCCTTGACTTCTTGTAGTTGTCGGCAGATGCCATTGGCATTCCAGTAGCCGATCCGAAGAGAGTGCAGGTTTATTCTATTGAAAGAGAGCATTTTTAATAGTTATGTTTCCTAACCATACTATAGAATTTTAGAACGGTTACCGCCTTCTCATGGTGATCAGTTATGGTGTTAAGAGTGGGAAGCGCTAATCTGACTGCTTCCAGCAGCTGGTCAAAGTCTATACTTTCGTCGTCCATGTATGCTAATAGGAGTTTGAAAAACTCCATTGCTGATTTGTTTAGCGGCGCTTCAGTGGGCGGAGCTATTTTTTGAGCGCGTCCTGCAATGACATCGGCAAAATTCCGGTTGCTTACAGGTGGCTGAGTCCTGGGTTGGGGCATTGGCATGGGTTTGTTTACATTGGTGTTTACATATTTTGGAGGCACTCTTTGGGCCTTTTTATCCATTTTAGGAATGGGATTTTCAGAATTTAGAAATCGGTTTGGATTTTTCTGGGGGTATCGGGGGCATTGGCGCCAGTTCGCTGGATGATCCCCTGAGCAATTCGCACACTTTAGCGGTTGGTCTAGTCTTAGCGTGCAGTCCTTCGCATCATGAGGCTGAGCACATTTGACACATCTCTTTGGGAGATGGCATGCTACACTCGAGTGAAAGAAGCCTTGGCATCTGTAACATTGAGGTACTCTGTTCCTACCCTGGTATCGCTCTACACTAATTCTGATGCCTAGCTGGGCGGTCTCTCTATAAATCTCCTCCGCGGTGAGTGAGTTGACCACTTGAATGTAAAATAAGGGCATAGGCCTCTTATTCCCTTTCATTAACTGATTTACCGCTAGTACTTTGTGTCCTAGCGCCGTGATAGCTGAGCCTTCTGCCTCTTTTGAGGTGCATGATGGTAAGCCTCGAATTAAGATCTTTAATGGGCGGTCTTGTTTCAAGTTGAAACACTTAAATTCAAGACCTAGCTGAACGAGCTTATTCTTAAGTCGAATGTGCTCTGTCTCAGATCCAACAGTTAGTTTCAAGAATCTGTCTCTTGAAAGTACGGATTGTAAAGTAGGAGCAACAGCCTTTAGGAGGATGCATATGCTCGGCCAATTAGCGACAGTTTTTACAAAGAAAGGCGGGAGTCTTATTTTCCGCACGGATTGCTCAGTGGGGGTCACGTCCTCGTCAGCCACCTCGGGTGTGTGGTTAGTGGAAAGGAAGGAGTTAGTAGTACTTATCTGCGGATTTTTAAGTGCTCCTGCAGTGGTACCTTTGGCAATCAAGTGTTTGGCGGGGAAGATGAAACCATCTTCGTCCTCCATCCTTCTTTTCGGTTTTTTAGTCCGATCAGTTTTGGCTTTTGTTTGTTTGGCGGTGAGTCCTTCGGTTTGTGAGATCTCGGGTGCCGTTGATGGTGAGGGTTTTGGATTTCTCCTCTCCTCTACTGATAGCTTAATCTTCTCTGCTTCCGCAGGTGTCGCTGGTATTTTCCCTAATGGGATTCCCAGGTTGTTAATGAGCTCCTCAACCTTCAGCACTAGTGCGTTGTTTGGGCTGTCAGTTCGGGGTCCTGGTTTTTGTTGGTTGCAGCCTGCATGCAATTATGCAGGTGCTCCAGTTGCGATTGAAAAGTGTGTAATTCAGTAATCAGTTCCATATTGTCGTAGAGGAAATCCTCACTGACATTGACTCTAGATGGAGATGTGGGCCTAACCCCAGTGTTTATGTTTTGGGGGATCTCAGTGAGATTCTGGTCCTTATCTGGTGGATTTACAGTGAATTAACCGTTTGGAGTTCTCGGATTGTTTATATCATATTCTGGGAGTAATTACTGGATGCAATGCTTATTGAAGTGAAATACTCAGGAGAAGCTAGAGACAGCACCTTTGCAAGTCGTACTTTGAAAAATCCCTCCCTTTTACCTGTTCTCTGGTCGCGCCATCTATTAATTATATTCGTAAATATTCTAAACGAACACTTACAGAAATCTACAATGCTTACCAATTATATAACCCTACGTCTGCCCTGGTGGTATTTTTGGGGCTTTATGGCTTAGTGGTTAAATACATCGTCTCACGCAGAATTCGTGAGTTCATTTCCCGAAATTATGATTATGATATTTCTTCCCTCAAACATAGCAAAAGACCTCGCACTGTTCTAAATATTTTAAATGAATTCTTTATACTGACGATTTTCTCCTGCTCTGACTGATTTATTACAACTACCTAGATGAAAAAAGTTCACTTTTCTCCTAAGCTATCTTTTCTCCTAATTTGACCTTTACTCATTCTGTTTTATTTTTTTGATTACATGCAACTGATTTCATCAACATCTACACTTTTGAAATTTTTGTTATTTTTCATTTTATAATTTTATTAAATAAATAATAATTCTGTTTTTAAAAAAAAGGGCATTTCATTATCTATTTTTCTTATTAACTCAAAGGGCAGGAAACCACCGCTATGTTTCAACATTTTACAATGAAGGAGCTAGTGGCCGCTACGCGGCCAAGGATCTCTATATTAATCTACAATAAGAGACAAATTTCCTTTTGAACCCACCCACCCTTTTTTTTCAATTCCTTCTATTATCGCACACTCTCCCTATATATATCTTGTTCAAATTTTCAATCTTTAATAAAATACTTTTTATTCATCCACTCAAGTTCAAATACATTTTGTTTGAAATTGTAGTGGATGACACTTGATGTTAATACAGTTTTTTCAAATATTAATTCATTAAATTTAATTAATTAATTTTAGTTTTTTTTAGCTTTAAGTTGCATATATTTGTCGTGTCAATATGAGCACTATCTTTTAGTAAATTTTTTTATGGTAAAATTCTATATAATTATTGCATATGTTAGACTATATTCTGTGTGCGTCCTTCCTTGGAAGGTGATGTTTGTTGGTTTCTGCACCTGGCCGGATGGGTATTCGATTTGTGCATCGAAATGACCCGTTTCCCGTGAGTGCAGGTCATTTACCGCAGCTGGGGGTGAAGGGGATATCTCTGGAAAATATTTTAATTGGCAGGGGTCTTACGAAACTTCGTGCCAGATGGCCAAGAGTAATAATTTGCTAAGACTTTTAAGACTCTTGTTGTTTACTAGTATGCTGGGATTTTTATGGACGGGGGTGAGTCTGCCAAACGGATATAGACTCTGATATGATGTCGGCAACCGTCGCCCCCCCCCTTCCGAAAATGAACTATAAAATGGAGGTGATGGACATCGCACTGAAGGAGAGGCAAGAAGGAACCCAAAGGGAGAGAGCAATATGTAGAAGGACTGAAGACAGGAGATGCCGAAGGGAGGGAGCTGCCCCATCCCCCGTAATGACGTACTGAAGGGCCCAGGAGAGGAGAGATGACCCAACGTGGTCTCCGAGTGAAAAGACCAAATCTAGAGTACTCATGCCCGACGCAAGGGTCCAATTAAAGGGTTGGCCCCTGCTGCCCCGGACTTTGAACAGTGATGCTAGACTTATTTCGTCATGATGCATTTGAGCCTGACTCTCGGTTTCAACGACTTAACTGAAGATCCTCTGTCTACAGCGTCTTTGGAAAAAGGAAAATGCTCTTCCCATGCTACATGATATGGACAAGTTTCCCCAGGACTCCTGCCCGACACAAGAGCCCCATGAGCGGTTGGCTCCCTGCAGTCAAGACTTTGAACAATAGGGCGCATAGAACATTATTAACACTAAATTTTTAAAGTTGAAAAAAAAAAAAAAATGGGAGCCCCTCTTCCCCAGCTGTCGTGGCAAGTTATGAACTGTAAGGTCTATCACCATATTATTTTATTAATAAATATTAATTTAGAATTGCGGCAACTTGCATAAGTCATATTTATATTAATGCAATATCCGAATTTCACTGTTACTTAGATAAGGTTAATTGCAAGACTTATTACAAACTTAAATTTGTAAATAATAATAAATTTCACTTTTGTTTATATTTAAAATTATGAATTTGTTTGTGAATTATTTCATGTGAGTGTATTTCCCTTTCCAATTATATAAGTCTCTGAAGGCATGCGAACTTGTTCGTTTAAAATGTGGTATGGTTTATTGCGGAATATCATAATGGCTATCTTGTGTGTTAAGTAATCGGAGTGGCTAATTGTTTCTAGGATCGATTTTGTTTTAAATAAGGTTTTAAAGAATAAGTAACACCACAATATCTACCAATAGATGGCGCCAGATAAACTTAAAAAAATGAAGGAAAATTATTTATAAATGAATTTCCGCAATATAGTGAAAAAAAGAAAAAAAAATTCTTTTTAAAAAAGGGCATTTAATTATCTATTTTGCTTATTAACTCAAAGGGCATGTGGCGGTATTGTAAAGGTTGCGTAGTGTTATTGAAATCCAGACGGCAAAATAAAAGACGATAATCAATTTTCACATTTTACAACATGTTTATTCTACTTCTAACGCTTACTACGTTCTATTTTTATTCCAGAGGGAAAATTCCCTTTTTTTAACAGTGAAAGTAGAAGTCGTTCAATTTGTATTCCATTTTACATCAATAGGTGTCGCTACATCACTCCCCTACCAGTAACAAAGTTACGTTACTTTGAAAATGGTAGACGAATTAATATATCAATACAAATAATAGCGAACAAATACACATTGATACAAATTGAAATTGCACAAAATAATCACAAATACAATTACATTTAAACAATTACATACAATAAATCAAATTAATTTTTAAAATGGAATGGATAAATTATAATTTTGAAGAAAAGTCAATAATGTCATTGAAACGAACAGGAAGTTTTACTTGTCTTCCACAACGTGTTGTTGTGTTTGGTTGTACAACTTGCTGACTTGGTATAAATGTTTGTTCACTCGGCACAGATGTATGATCATTTGATGATGTTGGATTCAGAAGTTCATTAGGTTGTAACACATATGCCGGTTTTAATCTATCCACTGAAATATTAACTTGTTTATTTTTAATTAATAGAAGAAAGTTTTTCGTGGATCTTTGCAATACCAAATAGGGTCCTTCATATGGGGGTTCTAAAGGTTTTTTAACTCTGTCAATTCGCAGAAACACATGTGAGCATGTGTAGAAATCTTTTGGAATGAAGATCTTTTGTTTACATTTGTTTTTGGATTGGTATGGTTTTAAGTCAGCCATCTGTTTTCGGAGATTGCTTACAAAATTATCATCAGATATTGGCAATCTGGATTCTTCAAAGAATTCGCCTGGTAGTTTAATAGTTTTGCCATAAACCATTTCAGCTATTGTATACTTAGAGTCCTCATGTAGAGCAGCTCGCAAACCCATAAGAACCGTTGGTAATGTGTCCGTCCAACGAACGTTGTTAAGACATCTAATAGCTGTTTTCAAGGTACGGTGAAGACGTTCAACTTTTACATTACTCTGAGGATGGTAAGAAGACGTATGGTTTACTTTAACACCACATAGCGCAGCCAAACTTCGAAATAGTTCTGAAATAAATTGAGTGCCTCTGTCAGTAATAACACAAGTAGGTACACCAAATCGGGTAATCCAATGCTCATAAAAAGCTTTTGCTATACTTTCTGCAGTGATATTTGATAACGGTACCACTTCCATCCAAGAGGTAAACCGAGCAATACACGTCAAGCAGTATGTGTATCCATTAGAAGGTGAATAAGGTCCAATTAAATCTATATGAACGACACTAAATCTCTCATCTGGTGCTTGAAATTGTGAATATTCTGATTTTGTATGTTTAGTTATTTTATTTTTCTGACAGTTGATGCAAGTTTGAGTCCACTGTTTAACATCTTTTTTCATATTTGGCCAAATGAATCTTTTAGTTATTTCTTTTACAGTAGTTCGAATTCCAGAATGAGCTAAACTGTGAATTGTATTAAATATTGTCATTCGAAAATTTTTTGGTATGAATGGTCTGATACTGGAAGTAGAGGTATCACAATACAAGAGCTTTCCTGATGGCAATTGGTGTTCTTTAAAATGTAATGATTTGGAATCTAATTTCAATTGTTGCAGTTCATCATCATTAATTTGTGCATCAGCTATCAAGTCATAATCGACAATAGGTGAATCGATGATCTCAATTCTAGACAGTCTGTCTGCTACCACATTGTTTCGACCACTGATATGGTATAGGTTAGTAGAGAATTGTGAGATATATTGTAGATGTCTGAGTTGTCTAGGGGAGGCTTTATCATTGTTTTGCTTAAAAGCAAATATTAACGGTTTATGATCAGTATAAATATCGAAATCTCGACCTTCAAGTAAATGCTTAAAATGTTTAATGGATAAATATATACCCAAAAGTTCACGGTCATAAACGCTGTAATTTTTCTGAGCATCATTAAGTTTTTTAGAAAAAAATGCAATTGGCTTCCATCCATTTGGTTCTTTTTGTTGAATAACTGATCCAATAGCCCAATCAGATGCATCTGTGAGAAGTGCCAGAGGGTAATCCGAGTTGGGATATGCCATTAACGCTATTTGAGCAACATCTTGTTTGCATTTTTCAAAACTTTGTCTAGTTTCATCGGTCCATGGTATTTTGCGTCGATCTGTTTTTGTAGATCCTTTCAAAAGTTCATGTAGAGGGGCTTGAGTTTTTGCGGCATTATTTATATAATTACGATAAAAATTGATCATTCCTAAGAAGGAACGTAATTCGTGCATAGTTTCTGGCAATGGATATTCTATGATAGCTTTGATCTTTTGAGGTTGAGGTTGTGAACCTTCCGCAGATATTTGATAGCCTAAAAAATCTATTACAGGTACTCCGAAAACTGATTTGCTGATATTAATCCGTATACCATATTTATCTAAACGCTGGAAAACTAGTTGAAGATGTGAACGATGTTCTTCCTCGCAAGAAGAGGCGATCAACACATCATCTAAGTATGGAAACACAAAGTCTAGACCATAAAGAACTTCATTTATAAACCTTTGAAATGTTGCAGGGGCATTTTTGAGACCAAAACTTATCACATTGAATTGATAAAGTCCAAAAGGTGTGATGATGGCAGTTTTTGCCTTATCTTCATCTGCTACAGGAATGTGATAATATGCTTTAGTAATGTCAATTTTAGAAAATATAGTTTTATTAGTTAAAATATGTTGAAAATCCTGGATTCGAGGTATGTTATATGGATCAGGTATAGTAAATCATTCAATCTTCTATAATCACCACATGGACGAAAAGAACCATCTTTCTTTGTTACTATATGTAATGGACTTGCCCATTCTGAGCTAGATGGACTAATGATGTTATTGTCTAGCATATATTTAAATTATCTTTTAGCTATTTCCAACCGTTTTGGATCTAATTGTCTTGCTTTACAATTTATAGGTTGTCCTTTAGTTATAATATGATGTTTTACATTATGTTTAACATTTGAAACAAGAAAATTTGGTTTTGTTATATTGGGATACATAGAAAATAAATCAGAATATTTACATAAGCTGCTCGTTGTATTTACACATTCATTAATAGAGAT
>BPLQ01003329.1:0-15794 GCA_021605075.1 Caerostris darwini
TTTGCTTTCATACCTCATGTCCATAAATTAAGGATAATTCAGAATCACACAGAAAGTGAACTCTAAAATAAAAATATCACCTGTAGAATTATCACACACATCTTGAAGAAGAATATGCAAATTACAGGAAACCACCACATTACGCGGATAGTACGTCACAATGACGAGAGTGTAAGAGAGGGGTATATAAGGAATGGTGGCAAAGAAGTAAAATTGTTCACAAGCGCTTTAAAAGCCTTTCAGTGCTATAACCGCATAGTCATGGCACAAAGGAAGCATTTGGATGATTTTTTACGTGGTAGAATTATCGGACGACTGGAATGTGGAAGTATCCGAAGAACTTGGAATCGCCCAGAGTGTCATCTCCAGGCTTTGGCAACGATTCCAAGATGATGGTAAGGTGAGTAGATGTTACAGCACAGGTAGCCCCCGAGTTACAACGCCGAATGAGAACCGGTATTTAGCAGTTACTGCCAAAAGAAACAGACGGAGCACAGCATCAGACCTGTCTCGTCAGCTCTCTTCAGCTACCGGTACGACAGTTTCAGGCAGACCGTGTACAGACGCTTAGGGCACATTAGTCTATATGCTCGTAGGCCTGTCAGATGTGTTCCACTTACCGCAACGCACTGTCGCCTGCAATTAACCTGGAGTAGAAAGCATGCATTGTGGACACCGCAACAGTGGTCTGGTGTGATGTTTTCCGACGAGTCCCGGTTTAGTTTGCAGTCTGATTCTCGCCGGACTTCCATATGGAGAGCGCCAGGTACCCGTTACCACCAAGAGAACACCATTGAACGACACCGTTACTGTGGTGTAGGATGGCTCGTTTGGGGAGGAATCATTCTTGGTTCCAAAACTGACCTGCATGTTCAGAGTGTAACGATGACAGGCCACATCTATCGGGATGTCATTCTGGAACAACATGTACGTTTGTTTCGGGGCACCATGGGTGCTGAATTTCTGTTTATGGATGACAGCGCCCGTCCTCACCGTGCAAACATTGTAGACGAATGCCTTCAATTGGAGGATATCACCCGTATGGATTGGCCAGCATACTCACTGGACTTGAATCCTTGAATCCTTGTGTGGGATATGCTTGGCCGACGAATTGCAGCCCGTCAACCCCCTCCCACCTGTCAACCGGAACTTCGGAGGGCATTGATTGATGAGTGGTGTAATATTCCCCAAGATCAGATTGATAATTTGATACTCAGCATGCCTAGGCATTGTAAGGCCTGTATTGCATCGTCCGGGAGACATACTCCCTATTAACCATCACACTAACCATGTTATACTGTTTTTTGTAAATAGGTTCTTTTTTGAAATTTGCTCCAGGGAGTAAAAATCGCAATTTTTATTAATTATGTCAAACATATAGCATCTGTTTTGCTCTTTACCTTTTGTTCATTAAGTAGACTTTACAAATAAGTCAAATTTGTTTTGCTTCTGTCTCTTTCTTTCCCTGAACTTCATTATCCTTAATTTATGGACATGAGTGTAGTTTACCGTTAGTGTGTTGAGATTGGTCACCATGATATCTTGATGTTTTTCGCTGCCGGAATACTTTTCTCCTAGACTTCTCCTAAGCTCATAAAAGAAATAAGAGTAACTTGGGGTGAGGTCTGGAATGCACGTCATGCGATCAAACATTTTCCACTGAAATGTTGTAAGAAACTGTTTGGTTATCACAGTGATGGGGCTTTTGCATGGATTAAAACAATTCCTGCCGTAAATGCAGCTCATTTTGCAACGCTGATCCCTTCTACCTATGGAAAATGAATGACGTTATGCAACTGGTATTTCGCGGGAGATTCAATCCTAACAACCATGTTAATGGACCTGCTGCTCAACAACAGTTAATGTTTCGTATTCGGAAGTAACAGACTTTATATCTCGATCCAAGTTTCTAATGCCCGACTCGTGGCTCAGTGGCAACGAGCGCCGTTGATGAGCAGTAGGTCTAAGGTTCCATCCGCCGGCGGCTTTGCTGTAGACACTGTTTCAAATAAATTAATAGTTTAAAAAAAACTAAAAAAACACTCTTTTAGAGTTAATCTATCTAAAAAGTAAAAAATAATTGTTAACATAAGAATAAAATGACTGACGAGAAAATGAATGTCACTGTTCCAAAAGCGTGGGGTGACTTTTTTACACTAACTCTGCATTTCGGAAAGAACTACTGAAAAATTATAACGATTGATATCGAGCACCCCACTTTTAGAACAGTGACATTCATTTTCTCTTCAGTCATTTTATTCTTATGTTAACAATTATTTTTTACTTTTTAGATAGATTAACTCTAAAAGCGTGTTTTTTTTAGTTTTTTAAACTATTAATTTATTTTTACTTTTAGTTTCATTAACTCTAAAAGCGTGTTTTTTTAGTTTTTTTAAACTATTCATTTATTTTTTACTTTTTAGTTTGATTAACTCTAAAAGAATGTTTTTTAGTGTTTTTAAACTAATATTTAATTGAGGTCCCGGTACGGAGGAGTGGAACTATAGTTCTTACAATAATGTAATTGTGAGTAAAACAAAGGTTAAAGGCGAATAGTCCGTTGTGCCACTGTCCCACGGATCTGATCGCTTAAAGTAGGGCAAAATCGAGCCCAAAGAGTCAGTTATAAACAAACAAACAAACATACAGGTGAAACTAATATAAAAGCGTATTAAAAAGAATCAACTGTTTTCTTTCTGAAAGATGCCTGTAAATGTTTCTTTGCAGCGCTAGTGTATATGAGGAGAAACAGATCTCCAGGGAAAAAAGGCAGTTACATACATACAAACATACAGGTGAAGGTAATAAAAGCGTATTAAAAACGAGGAGAATCAGTGGCATTGGTGATGCTGAGCAACTCGCTTCGTTATTCGAACTACCTGGTGGGAATTATCCTGGTTTTTCTCATAAGATACGCAAATGCGGGTAGTTTCCCCCTAAAAAAGTAATCCTGGAAGGCACTGCCATCCTTCTTCAGCGTCATGGAAGCAAGTCAGACTTCTACCTACGGGTGCTCCATCACATCAGAAGCTGCCCCACTTCCCTCCTTCCATGAGAACACACGAGTTCATGGATTTGGTCTAGATATTGTTGTCTACTAAGTGGTATAAGAAACAACAACATATTTTCTTTTGATAAAAAAGTTTTTGTTTAATTAGGGGAATAACAGGTTTGGAACATAATAATAAAAATGAAACACTTAAAAATGAAAAGTAAATATTTGATATTTTTTAATTCATTATGAAAAAGAAGTTAAATAGCCTTTTGAGAAAAGCACTTTTCAATATTACGGAAATCTTGATTTTAGAGAATGTATCTTAACTATTTATTTATCATATTCACCATGACTTTCAATTCGGTTTGATTATCAGGAAAGGGAATTTTTTTTTTATCATTCGTTACAATTTTTAAGGGAGTGATCAAAACGGAATCAATTTTAAAATCTTTTATCAAATCAAAAAGAAATTAAATGAACCAAATCTCCTCCCAGTAGAGCACGTCTTTAATCTGATGAATAGGTTCCTCCGACCATTTCGGAATCTTACCTATTTACCTATCAGATCTCTTAACCATATATCACCAAATCACCATACCTACTAGATCATCAAATATCTTCCCATTAGATCACGTTTATATTCTGATGGACGAGCGTACTTCACCATTTCAGAATCTACCCCGTTTAATTCATTTTATTCATTTCTTCCTGTATGAATACATGAACCGATTCCATTCCGAAATTCCCTTACATGAACCGATTTTCAATTCATGAGGATACCTTTTCATGAGGATTCATGAGGATACCTTTTCATGAGGATTCATGAGGATTTTATCTAATATACCGGTTCTCGTTCGATCACCGAAGTCAAGCATCATCGGGCACGGTCAGTACTTGGGAGGGTGACCACCTAGGAATACCGCGTGCCGTTGGCAATTCAAAATTGGAGCCTGAATGGCCGAGTGTCTAGTGCTCTGGCGCTCGGTGCCACAGGTTTCGGGTTCAAGTCCCGGCGGTGCCATGGATGTCTGTAGTGGTTCGGAATCCACTTTAAGCCGTAGTTCCCGGTCATATGACTGTAAGAGCGTCACGGAGCCAAAGTCAGACTTCTACCTACGGGTGCTCCATCACAACAGAAGCTGCTTCCTTCCCCTTCAATCATAAGTACGTATGGGCTCGTGGGCTTGGCCAGCCAAGTGGGATAAGAAACAACAACAACAACACCTTTTTCTGCATATTCTTTTTATTTGTCTTAGAAATGCCTAAAAAACTTCAGTGATAATGCGAACAAATATCAGTAACACAAAAAATGTAAAAGCGTCATATGCAATTAAACAAATATCATACGTGACACATTATAGGATAAAAATTTATTACACATGCACCAGATATTGTTTGTTTACAAGAATAAAATAACAACAATACAAATTTAATTAAATTAAACTAATAAACAAACAAATAAACCAACAAATGCTTCCTTTCGGTGACAGGATTTAGCTTTCTTCATTCATTACTGAAGCAGTTCTGAATCAGTCCACCTGGTTTATCTGGGAAATCTAAACTTATTTTTATAACAGCTCAGTTAATTAATCGAAATTTGATTACAGATTTCTAAAGTCGTTCAGTTCCAAGTAAATTCATTTATCGTTAAATCATAAAAAAAAAACCACTCGATTCAAAAACTGAATTTCCTTTAAAAAGGGAAATTCAAACAAAATTAATGAGTTAGTTTTAAAACAATTAATTAAAATTTTAATAAATGATTTTATAGAAATTAAATCCGTAGGAATTTTAATTTAAAGACGTGATGAATAAAAGAAAAAAAATATGGATTTCAATTTCTGTTAAAAATACGTATTTATTTTAAAGTTTGTTTACGCTTATTTTATATTTACATCAATTAAATATCAAAAGCTAGCGCTCCGGCTCTCGGGGCACCAGGATTCGGGTTCGAGATGCGGTGGGGCCATGGCTGTTTGTAGTGGTTCAGAATACACTTTAAACAGTAGGTTCTGGTTTAATATGACTGTAGAACGTTGGACGTAGGGCTGACAACCGTACCCCATAAAAATATCTCCTTTCTCGAAATCTGCCAATAGACAGATGGCTATGGGCCACCTTGGGGCTAAAAAAACTCATAATCACCTTAAAAAAAAAACATAATCACCCTAAAAAAAAACATAATCACCCTAAAAAAAAACATAATCACCCTAAAAAAAAAACATAATCACCCTAAAAAAAAACATAATCACCCTAAAAAAACATAATCACCCTAAAAAAATAATTACCCTAAAAAAAATCACAATCAATGTATCGAGATATGAAGGAAATTTTAAGAAAAAGAGAAAAAACAAAACCCTCCGATTGTTCATGAAGTTTGAATGGCAACATTGGTGAAATCGCTTTTGCACACACAATACACACAAAATTGTCATTGCAGTACCATCAGCTGTGAGATATCCATTTATAGTGAATCAAATATCGCAAAGTTTCTGTCAAATGTGATTATTCGCTTTCTCCACGCATAAAGACACGTGGTTGTCGAAATTCATCGATAGTTGTGTGCATCTGAGGATAACAATAACAATAATATCGAACAAAAAGGAAAACCCAAAGGGGCACAGCGATCCATATTATTCTGACGATTATGTGTCCTAAATCCAATGGAAATTGCTTGATTACCTAACTTACTACCCCGACCTTGCATCGAGTCATTTCCTCATTTTCCTTCATCTGATGACGTGACTCATTTCCTAACGTTTTTTATGATTCACAGGATCCGATAAAACTTGTCTCATTGTTTTGAAAGTGCTTATAGGTGAATGATTACTGCGTGAAAAAATGATCGAATATATATATATATATTGTTGGGACTAATCCTCAATGTCCTGCAGTACGAGACGGACATCCCCTGAGTGATCTACTCATGGATGGAGGGAAAGGGGCAGCTTCTGTTGTGATGGAGCAACCTCAGGTAGAAGTCTGACTTTTGCTCCGTGACGCTCTTACAGTCATATGAGACCGGGACCTATGGCTTAAAGTGGATTTCGAACCACTACAAATGCCCATGGCACCGCCGGGACTCGAACCCGAAACCTGTGGTACCGAGCGCTGGAGCGCTAGCCACTCGACCATTCAGGCGTATATATATATATATAGTGTGAGGAGGTATATAATATGTATTTGTATGGGAGGCACTTGTTCATCAGATTACGACGAGCTGTTCAGGGGGGAGAAGGGGGAGAATTTGGGGATTTATAGGTTATATTATATTATATTATATGTATATATATATATATACTGTGTCTAATCCTCAGTGTTAGTGCGAGACGAACGTTCCATGAGTAGTTTACTCATGGATGAAGGGAAAGTGGTATGAAACATCCATTGGTAGAAATTTGACTTGGCTCCGTGCCGCTGAAGAAGGAGGACAATGCCTTCCAGGGAGGACTTTTAGGGGGAACTAATGCGATTTTGCATATCGTATGGGAAAAAGCCCGGAAAACTCCCACCAGGTAGTCCGATTAACGAGACAAGATGCTGAATATTCCAAACGCCATTAAGTCTCCTCGTTTTTTGAAACAGTATCTACAACAATGCCACCAGCGGATTGAACGCGGCGCACGGCGCCCCTGACCCAAGAGTCGGATATATATATAAACAAACATGAATGATAATTTTTTTCTATCATTTTGCTTAATTTTTGTACCACCTCATCTTTTTGTTTGAACTGTAGGAAATTAAAATGCATTGCTTTAAAAATAAAAATATCTTTTGCTAATTCAGAAATAAAAAAAATAAAATACTAAATCTCTTAAATTTCCAACATCAAACAAAATTAACAAATACTATAATTTTGAAAAATTATGTCTTTATCAACGAAAGAAAATATATTTAATTAAAATCACAGCTATACTTTTAGTTCAAGTACAAAAAAAAAAAAATGTAGACTTTAAACAGGTCATCTTTTGATGCGTTTTATGCAGATAGAAACTGAACTTTTTAAAGCTTCAAGTGATCCGAGATAGAAATGTAATTGTTGGGAAAATCGAGCTTAAAAATACTTAATTATAATTTTTCTACAGGAGCTTCCATTTTTTTTAAAACTGTCATTCCATATCACTGTCACTGTACCAAAACAACATATCACTGTCACTGTACCAAAACAACGTATCACTGTCACTGTACCAAAACAACGTATCACTGTCACTGTACCAAAACAACGTATCACTTTCACTGTACCAAAACAACGTATCACTTTCACTGTACCAAAACAACGTATCACTGTCACTGTACCAAACCAAGTAAGGGAAGTTCATATCACTTAAACCACCAATGTTTTTTCATCAACTCGTTAGAAACAAGTATTATAAAAAAAAAAAAAAAAAAAATTAAAGTCAATTTCTACTTTTTTTCACTCTATTGCAGAAAAGTCCTTTACAAATAAAGTTGAAATTTTCCTCTTACATCTGGAGTCATCTATTGTTAGATACATGCAACTTAAATCTAAAAAAAAATAACTAAAATTAATTAATTCAATTTAATTACTGAATTGATATTTGAAAAAACTGTATTAACATCAAGTGTCATCCACTATAAGTTCAAAAAATGTATTTGGACTTGAGTGGATGAATGAAATGTATTTTATAAACGATTGAAAATTTGAACGAGATATATATAGGGAGAGTGTGAACTAATAGAAGGAATTGGAAAAAAAAGTAAGAAACTTAGAAAAATATTCCTTCCTTTGTATTCAGAACAGAGACATGCTTGAAATCTGAGTCTATTATTTGATTACAATTGAGAAAACATGTTATTCCACTTTTAAAGGGAGAATTTATTATTGACATGATGTTTTTCGTTTCTTTTAAAAATCTAATTATAATCGTTATTGTTAAAGATTAATTGTTATGCATTAATGCAATGAAAGTGTACGAAATATAAACAACTCATCTTATGTAGAAACTGAACCTTTTTGAACTTTAAGCGATCCAAGATATAAATGTAATTGTTGGGAAAAGCGAAGTAAAAATACTTAATTATAAGCATTTCTACAGCAGTCTCAATTTTTTTTAAAACTGTCCTTTCATATCACTGATTCTGTACCAAAACAAGCGGGGAAAGTTCATATCACGTAAACTACCACCGTTTTTTCATCAGCTCGTTAGAAAAAAAAAGTAAAAACCTTAGAAAAATATTTCTTCCTTTGTATTCAGAACCGAGACATGCTTGAAACTTGAGTCTATTATTTGATTATAATTGGGAAGACATGTTATTAAACTTTTGAAAGGAGAATTTATTATTTACATAAGGTTGTTTCCTTTTAAAAACTAATTATAATTATTATTGTTAAAGGTTAATTGTTACGTGCATTAATGCAATGAAAGTGTATGAAATGTAAACATTTTAATTAAATTAAATGTGTAAAATTATGCAACATGAAAGCTTCAATAAAATGTTATCTGAAAATGGGTATAAAACGTTGTAAAAAATAATTTATAATAAGTGGCAATGCCATTTATGTATTGCAGTGGGAATATTCATAATATGTCAGTCCACATTTACTTTGATTAACTCAATTTCGAATTGCACCATGTCTTTGGCAATAAATTTCGTAGAGATAAAATTTCTTAGATGGGATGTTGGGTCATGATGGCCGAGTGACTGACACTCGGTGTCACAGGTTACGGGTTCGAATTTCGGCGGTGCCGTGGGGGCTTGTAGTGGCTCGAAATCCACTTTAAACCGTAGGTTCCGATCTACTATGACTGTAAGAGCGTTGGACGTAGGACTGACAACCTTATCCGGTAAAAAATAAACATCTTCTGTCTCGAAATCTGCTAGTAGGCAGACGGCCTTTTCTCACCATGGATCTGCTGTACCTATGAAGAACAAGAAGCTGGTGATCTTGCATTCAGCCTAGCATGTTATTTACAAAGGCTATCTTCTAGTTGTCTGCATTGAAATTGAATATTTACCGTGTGTTGTGACTAATCCTCAATGTCCTGTAGTGCAGGACGGACATCCTATGAGTGATATACTCATGGATGGAGGGATAGGGGGCAGCATCTGTTGTGATGGAGCACCCGTAGGTAGAAGTCTGACTTTGGCTCCGTGACGCTCTTACAGTCATATGAGACCGGGACCTACGGCTTAAAGAACCACAACAAACATCCATAGCACCGCCGGGACTCGAACCCGAAAACCTGTGGTACCGAGCGCCAGAGAGCTAGCCACTCGACCATACAGGCCCGTGGTATTACCATATTTACCGTTTACCATATCACTGGCACTGCACTAGACAAGCGAGGGAAGTTCATATCAAGTAAACCACCACTGTTTTTTCATCAGCTTGTTAGAAGAAAAAAAGTAAGAACTTTTGAAAAATATTCCTTCCTTTGTATTCAGAACCGAGACATGCTTGAAACCTGAGTCTGTTATTTGATTACAATTGAGAAAACATGTTATTCCACTTTGAAAGGAAGAATTTATTATTGACATAAGGTTTTTTCCTTTTAAAAACTAATTATAATTGTTATTGTTTAAGGTTAATTGTGACGTGCGTTAATGCAATGAAAGTGAATGAAATGTAAACATTTTAATTAAATTAAATGTGTAAAATTATTCAGCATGAAATCATTTCAATAATATGTCTATCTAATTGGTTTCAAATTATTGGATGTTGGTATCTAAATAGTGGTAAAAGTTGGTATAAAATGTTTTAAAAAATTATTTATAAAAAGTGGAATTTATGTATTGCAAAGGGAATTCGCATAATAAGTTATGTATTGTAATAAAAACTATGTATCTTGATGGAAAGTCATATTTCAATGAAAATATATGCATTTTGATTGAAAATCATATATTTCAATGAAAAGTTATGTATCTTGATGGAAAGTTATACATTTCAATGAAAATATATGCATTTTGATTGAAAATCATATATTTCAATTAAAATTTATGTATCTTGATGGAAAGTTATACATTTCAATGAAAAGATATGCATTTTGATTGAAAATCATATATTTCAATGAAAAGTTATGTATCTTGATGGAAAATCATATATTTCAATGAAAAGATATGTATTTTGATTTTTAAATTTCCAAGTTCAATATCAAAATCCGAGTTTCCTGTTCCATTATGTATTCCAAAAATAACCCACTGATGAACGATGTTAGTGAGACATTGCCTTCCGGGAGGACTTTTAGGGACATCTCCGTATTTGTGTGATGTATGGGAGAAACTCAATCTAGGCAGCCTGAATGTCGATTCTACACATTTCACCTGCGATAATCTTTAATCACCACGTTGCAACACTCGCCATTGAGTCTCCTCGTTTCTAAAAGCAGTAATTGTAACAAAGATTATCAGGGGATTTAAACCTGACCACACTTCAACACGCTAGCTGCACACGTAATCACTGAGCTACGAGTCGATTTACTTCCATATACCATGAAGAAAAAAAGTTTAGTTTGAGAGTTTTTGTAACTTTTTACAATTTGACCAGATATTTTTCGAATAACCAGTATACACCAAAAGTCGAGAAAAAAAATAAATAACTGATCAAATTGTTTTGTACTTTGTTGGGGCTTTTGTTAACCACTAATTTTTCCGTATTTATTGGTGATTAACAAAACCCAAGGAAAAAAAAAAAGGTTTAAATAAAAGAAGAAGTAAGAGGAAAAAGGTTTCTTTTCGAAACTCAATTCTATTGTTCTAAATGAATTTAGAAGCTCGATTCCAAAAATATCATTTGTTCTAAATATCTGTTTGTCTTATCAGTTCTAGAAAGGAATCACTGTCCTAAATATGTGCAGAAATAGAACTTTTCGTTAAAAAAATGTACATGGATTTTATGGTTCTAATTGGTGATATATTTGAACATAAAAGTCTGTCTGATAAATAATTTTTATTTAAAATCATAAAATTTTTTAATCATATTTAATTTTTTAAGTATTCAGTTTATTACTACTTTTTCTAAAAAACTAAAAACAAAATTATCTTAAAATATTTTATATAGAGTGAATGTAATCTTAACATTGAAAAACAATTGCAACTTGTTTTTAAGCAGTTATTGAATTTCCTATTTTTTTAAATAAATTATTATTATTTTTTCGTTTATCTTTTATAGTAATTGTTAGTGATAAAGAAATTGACAAAATAAATTACTTTTACAGAATTATTATTATTTTTTTTTTTATAATTATGCATGTATCCCACTTGGCAGACAGCAACGTTTAGACCAAGTCCAAGAACCCGTGTGGTCTCATGGAAGGAGGGAAAGGGGGAGGGAGAGCTTGTGTTGTGATGGAGCACCCGTAGGTAGAAGTCTGACTTGGCTCCATGTAGCTGAAGAAGGAGGTCAGTGCAATCCGGGAGGACTTTTAGAGGGAAATATTCCACATTTGAGCATCGTATGGGAGAAAAACCGGGAAAACTTCCACCAGGTAGTCCGACTAACGGGGGCCTGATGGCAAAGTGGCTAGCGCTCTGTTGCTCGGTAACACAGGTTTCGGGTTCAAAACCTGGTGGTGCGATGGATGTTTGTAGTGTTCGGAATCCACTTTAATTCCGTAGGTCCTGTCTCATATGACCGTAGAGCATCATAGAGCCCAATCAAACTTTTCACCCACATCATTCCCAAACTGTAAAGAGGCAACTCAGCTCTATGCATAGTGATGTGGTGGGATGTAGTAGTAGTAGTAGTAGTAGTCCGATTGACGAGGCAAGATGTTGAACATCACAAACGCCATAGTGTCTCCTCGTTTTTTGAAACAGTGTCTACAACAAAGTCGTCAGCGGTTTAAACCTAAGCCATTTTGCTCACCAGCGGCGCGCGTTGCCACTGTGTCACGAGTGGAGCTTATATATTCGGATTTGGGTAAGAAAGGGGGAAATGAATATTATAGGGGAAATGTAGAAAAATTTATATTTCTGCCAATTTAAAGAGTTATTTAATTAACATTTTATGCTTTTATTCAAAATTTATTCATTAAAAAAGATCATTGTTTTACCATACAATAAAAACCTTTTTATTAAATTTTTTTGTCTAAAAATAAATGTTGCTTGTTTTGCATTTTATTATTTAATTGCTTTTTTGCTTGTTTCATTTTTAATTCTGCCCTTTTTGATTTTTATTGCATCATGTTTTTTTGGTCTTTGCGAAATAAAAAGTGTTTTAACCCTTTTAAAGGTAAAAATATTTTGTATAAGGAAATCGTGATGTTAAATAATTAGAGATAATTCTAGATAATTCTTAAAAGTTGCGAAACATTATGTATGTTTATATGTCAGTGAAAATAATATATTCTTCACAATTTGATTTCAAAAGCTTCTTTTTATTTTGTTGATGTCATATTTTTGTTATGGTGACCAGAGATCACTTGTCATTACAATGGTTGACGTATAATCCATTCAGTTATACTAGGGCACATTACACCCACATTGTAACACCCCAATTTGGGACAAATATCCAGATTGACATCTAGAAAAAACAGATGCCATGCTGAAGCCTATTGGTATAAAAACATGACAGTTATTTTACAAAAGATTTAGGTTGGAAGCCAATTAAAAATAAAATTACCTCAAAGACAACCGTGCATTTTTAATAACATAACTTTATTTAATCTTTATAAATAAGGATACATTATATTTATGCCGCATAAAGTATAAATATAGGTTAGGAAAAAGAATGTTTGCTAGTAATTAAAAAATCAACAGCACTTAAATATTCAAGTCAGAATAAAATGTCTTGTTACAATGATAAAATTACCATTTTCTTTTGCAAATTGTAATGTTAGAATTGTTTAGGACACCTTACAAAATTGAACAAAAAAAAAATCCTGTAGGTTGTTGAGAAAAATAATATATAAAACGAACTTCTCACATTTTTGAAAGATGTTAATAATCTTTACTCGATTAGCTATTGTGATAACGTGTATAAATATCACACGGCAGCCTTTCTGCTTGGAGGTGGGAATTTTCTGGTTTTCTTCATATATGGCACACAATTAATAGGCAATTTTCCGTAAAAGTCTCAGCATTTATTACATGCCTGTGATTATTCGTAGCATGCATAAGCCATGCAAGAGCAGTCATTGTAGACGATATCCATATCATCATTCATCATTGGTACCACAGCCCCATGGTGGCCAAGGCCATCTGAATACTGGCAGATTTCGAGACAGGAAATGTTATCATTTTACGGGGTAGGGTTGTCAGACCTACTCTCAACGCCATACAGTCGTATCAGATCGGTACCTACGGTTTAAAGTAGACTCCGAACCACTACAAACGTCCATGGCATCGGTGGGACTGTGTGCGCATATATATATATATATATATGTTTTTGTTTGTTGTTTCTTATCCCACTTGGCTGGCCAAGCCCACGAGCCCATACGTACTCGTGATTGAAGGGGAAGGAAGCAGCTTCTGTTGTGATAGAGCACCCGTAGGTAGAAGCCTGACTTTTACTCCGTGACACTCTTACAGTCATAGGAGACCGGGACCTACAGCTTAAAGTGGATTCCGAACCACTACAATCATCCATGGCACCGCCGGGATTCGAACCCGAAACCTGTTTCACCGAGCGCCAGAGCGCTAGACACTCGGCCATTCAGGTCCCAAATTTGCCAACGGCACGCAGTGTTCCCAGGTGGTCCCCCACCCAAGTACTGACCGCGCCCAATGATGCTTGACTTCGGTGATCTAACGAGAACCGGTATATTCAGCATGGTACGGCCGTTGGCTTTATATATATATATATATATATACATATATATACAACACACACATATATATATATAGGGCTCCGACCACAGGCTCGGTGCCCCAGGTTTCGGGTTCGAGTCCGCGGAGGCGCCGTGGATGTTTGTAGTGGTTTGGAGTCTACTTTCAACCGTTGGTTACGGTCTGATATGACTGTAGGGAGTTCAGCGTAGTCCTGTAAAAAGAAAACATCTCATATCTCGAAATCTGCTAGTACGCAAATGACTTTGGCCCACCATGTGGCTGTTGCGTCATTGAATAATAATAATTTTAATAATAATAATAATAATATACATACATATATATAAATATAAATATGTATACACACACACGCACAATTTTTACTTCGAAATTTTAGTATACCGGAGAATTATCAATTAACTTATTTAATATATTAAACAAAATTAAGATGATCTTTTTTGAGATTCCATCAACCGGTATGTCCGAATTTTCACGATGATAAACGAACCTCCGAAAACTGGCCAGACGCTTATCTGCCTTCGAAGTTGATGTGAGTGACCTACTAAAGAACTTGGAACACAATAACAGCAGCGCACGAAAGTTGAAGCCAGACACTTTTTATCATTGCCTCCACCGTAAAACTTTCTCTCTTTTTTTTCTTCTCCCAGACGGCCATATATCTCCCTCCCTTCACATATCACCACAGACCTATTTATTCCAAGGGGTAAACTATCACCTATCATAACCGCATCGGAATTTCAAATGTCCTCTAAATTTTAATATCGGCGTGTCCTCGGGAATCATTTTTTGGCGAAACTTTTCTCCTGACAAAGATGGTGGCTCGGAGGCAATGACTCACTCCTTTGATAATACTAAGTTGACGCGTCAGACTTGGTAATGCACACACTATCACTCACTGAAAAGTTTTTATATTTTAATTCCCCGTTTTTCTTTTCATATTTGCAGACATTAAACCGTACGTTCGGAATCCACATTAAACCGTAGGTCCTGGTATAACGTGAATATAGAGCGTTGCGGGGGTAGTGCCATTCGCGTCCGTAGCATATCTTCGAGCTACTCGTGCCTCCTGGGTAGTGCTAAATGCTTTGGTTTATTGCTCTACAGTCATTTTGTGCGCACTTTAGGCTAATTAGACCGGAACCTACAGTTGAACGTTTATTCCGAACCACTGACAAGCATCTATGCCCTCTAGGAGTCGAACCTGAAGTTTGAGGTATCAAAGGCCAGAGCTCTAGCCAATCGATCATCAGGCCACGGTGCTAAATAAGTAACCTTGCTTATGGCATAAAGATTAACTGTCTCTGTATTTCTAGCCACATTAGAACAATAATATATATATATATATATATATATATATATTATTACTACTATTTATGGAAGTGCCCCACATTGCCACTCATGAAATTGCTACGTATTTCCAAACATGAAATCCTGCCATGTATTTTTATGTTTATTTATATACATAAAAATACCTCTATACAAGGGACTGACACAATAAATCCATTTGTTAGAATATGCTACGATATTGTAATAATTAATTATACATATATCATCTATATGTATAATTTTTATTCCGGAATTTAAGTTTATCGGAGAATTATTATCAATTAACTTATTTAATATATTAAACAAGATTCAGATAATCTTTTTTTGATTCCAGCAACTCAGTCCATGTCCGAATTTTCACGATGATAAACGAACATCCGAAAACTGGCCAGACGCTTATCTGCTTTCAAAGTTGATGTGAGTGACCTACTAAAGAACTTGGAACACAATAACAGCAGCGCACGAGAGTTGAAGCCAGACACTTTTTATCATTGTCTCCACCGAAAAACTTTCTCTCTTTTTTTCTTTCTCCCAGACGGCAATATATCTCCCTCCCTTCAAATATCACCAGACCTATTTATTCTAAGGGGTAGACTATCACCTATCATAACCGCATCGGAATTTCAAATGTCCTCTAAATTTTAATATCGGTGTGTCCTCGGGAATCATTTTTTGGCGAAACTTTTCTCCTGACAAAGATGGTGGCTCGAAGGCAATGACTCAC